>BOPP01000161.1:2197894-2224322 GCA_017312745.1 Gryllus bimaculatus | reverse complement strand
GCGATACAAAAGAGTGTCTGAGGTAATCATCAATAACAAACGCCAAAATAAAACGTTACCACATAACGCATATAAAAAATTAACTATGACGAAGAGAACTATTGAGTATGACATTAACAAACGAAAAACATGAGCAAATTTAGCGAGTCTCATCATCCACAATTTAGAGACAGAGTCATTTAAGGATATAAATCGTAATGTACATATCTAATTAGACATTCGTAAGTTAGAAAGTCACATAATATATATATATAAGAAGATAAAAGTATGGGGGAAGTAGGAGAGAGGAATACACTAGCATAAAGGAAAAAGGAGGTAGAATAATATTAACAACAGTGATCGTGACCGGTAGATATACCAGATCTAAATTTTCCCATGTGAGTTTCAAAGCAGAAATCATCCAGCTTAAATCAGATCAGACCAAATAAATAAATTCAATATAAGCCGCCAACTCAAACGCTCAAACCTCTACGAAACGAGCCGACGACAGTACACACCTCCGAACAAGACACTGACATACTAACAAGAAGACGAAATCTCATGAATTAGAGAGACCATAGACAGGAACCTCTATTAGGAAAAGATTATGCCATATCGAGTAGCAGAGAATGTCCAAAGCTGCGAAGAGCGTACGCCACAGCGGGAGAGGTCATCACAGCTTAGTTCGCCGAAATAATACAGAACCCCGCGATTAATCACTGCCAGGTAAGGCTACCAACGACATATACAGTTACAAAACAGGCGAGAGTCATAAGCGACAGGCGAGCACCAAAGCCGACGAACACACCCCAAACAATTGACTATATAATTTCAGTGTGAAATAAGCCGGGACTTCAAGAGATAGAGCAATAGAAGCGAGCGTGAGCGCGCCATTGCCACAGCACGACCCAGATAAAGACAGCCGACGTCCGAATGCCCCACCCACCGCAACCCAATACCGTCAGACAGAAGGTACGACGCAACGGACATTCTGTCGCACACGAACCTCCAAACGACGACCATATAGCACCTAACCAAGTATATCACTTTGCGGAGATTCATGAAGATCGGCCACCAAGCCCCGAAACGGCCCGCACCGCCGCACCCAACTCCCCGCGTCATTGCCCACACCCCTCCCCTCCCCATCAGCCTCCCACGGCCCGGCCGCGCCACCGCACCGCCCTGCATCCTCATCCGTACATGCCCATCACTCTCCCTCCTTTCCAACCACGCCGCGCCACGCCAAGCCTTATACACTCGACTAGATGACCCTCGCCCCAACCTGATTACAAAAAACCACTAAGGACACAGCACTCTACCAGCCAATGATAGATGTATGAAATCCCGATCTCAGATTCCTTTGATACGAATCAACCCGGGACCCATGATGTATTAATGAAACATTACCCGACTAACATGACCCGGCGCACAGATGAAGCGTTTACAAGAAACAAAAATAATCCACCCTACTCCACTTAAAACGTCTCATTCGGCCAGGCACCAGCATTGGTAGATAAATGGAAAGCCAAATACGACTAGTGACTTACTGAAAGAGCACGCAAAGACAAGTTCTGGAAACGATTCAATTAACTCTATATTAAGTCCGCTCACCCAAACACCTCACTACCGTAGATCGCAAAAGAGGTTTGAGCGCGCCCTTAATGTTACGTTTCGCCTGGAGTTAAAGCAAAATCCCCTTCATAACAAATCCAAAATTCTGATAGCCGAAAATAAACTTCACATGCGCCTCACAAGAAGTATCGCACCCTTTACTGAGATCACCCTCGACTCTCCGAAAGGAAATTCCGTCTAATACCGAAATAACTTCCCCCCCAACGAACACTGAAAGCAAAATATCGTCTCTTATTAATCAAGCACTTCCCTCTAATAATAACCAGCCTGTAACACTGCACGCCGAACTGATTTCAAAGAAAATCATATAACCCTCACAGCAAAAAATACTTCACAGTCTAAACTTCTAGATACCTTACTCTCGAAGCTAGCCGCCAACATCATTGAATCCATTTCCACAATATGGATGTACCCGAACCTGGAAAGCCGTTAAGAAGAGCGCGAATATAGTAAACCAACCACACCCTCCGGCCAAACCAAACGTCTAATACAAAACCCCACCTCAATCCAACCCACACCCTATCCAACCCAAATCTGCCCAGTGTTCATCCACGATATTTCGAAGCAACATACCTCATTTTACAACCGACGCACATCCAATACGGCGCACCCGGCCTTCTTCGTCCATCCGACGCCTCGCCCATACTTTCATAAGGAGCGGCAACGCGCGCTGCGCGGATCCGACAGCACATTCCCGCCCCCGCAAGCCCATCTGCTCCGACCACCGCGATACAACCCCCCTATCGTACTTCCACATTCAACGGCGAACGCCACCCAAACAAAACACACGCTTAGCATGCCTCCAAGTCCACAAATTGCCAACTTTCCGTCCTAAATTATCACTATAAATGCCTCGTCCCACGTACAAGATCCCTAATTACAATAACCCTGATTCTCGTCCTGGGCATTCTGTGCAGCATCGGACGATTCCCGAACTGAAAGAAGGAGTACAGAAATGCCCAGTAGAGCTGAGGAGAATATAGACCCACCATAGAGAAGGTTACGAAATAAACAGCGAAACGCACGAGAGCAAAGATGTTCCTTGGGCTCAACCCGCAATCGAGAACCCAACGTAGCAGATGGCAGAAAAACAGCACCATGCGAAAACTGAGCATTATTCATTAATGAGCGTCGCGAGAAGTTAGAGTTTTTCTGAAGGAGGCGATCGAGCTTCCTTATCTCTACCCTGTAATGATTTCAGGCCTGAATGATTTCTCGTTTACTCTTTCCACCTACGATTGCCTTATCCTTCCCACCCCACCTCCGAAACAACAAAGAATGTATAGATGGGCGGCAAGAATATAGAAGTCAACAAGCCACGTATAACATACCAGCATAACAACCCATAATGGCTCGACCTAATTCGTCTAACCGCATTAAACTGAGCAGGAGGTTTAGGACCCTCGGATTATTTCCCAAAATGAGGACAAATCACGCGCACGAGAAACTTCTGATCCTAAATCCCAACGAAGCGCCACTCCTAAGGAGAACCACACTATCCCCTTTAACGACCCAGGATAATTGTAATTGCCATTCCACTCGAGACGGACTACAATGAAATCCTTCTGACATACACGCGGAATTATACGGCATGTACCGTTACACCGGTTATGCGCGAAAAACTTGACCAGCATCCCGAAACTTACACTTTCTGTCATAGATTCCCTCCACCTCCTGAGCGATCCTTCTAAGACATCTCACTCATCTTCCAGTTGTCTAAGAAATCCTACCCTCCACCAGAAAAATAGAACAGTTCGTCCTTCCAATGCGCCCGCTCTCTCAGTTTAAAGAATTCTGAACACAAACCGCCGTATTCCTCCCAATATACCAAAGCTCTGCCTCACGTCACCCCATACACTCTCACAGCCCTCCATCGCGCTCTAACTAAAAACAGCAACCAACTCATCGAGGAAAGGAAACAATGGGCACAACAGGGCCCCGCCTTGCCTGCGACTCGACACAGAAATTGAACCACCTACCTACCAATCAACCCTAGCCTCCTAGTATCGCGCACATGATTTGACGACCGCTGTCGACCCTCCAGTCTCTGTAGGCACGTCTGAGCAATGAAACACCATCATCTAGGCCAATTTTGCGCTACCTCACCTTCATGCTTCATCCTCCCTTCTCCCGCTTTTCTATATAAATAAAACATAATAATTTTAAAATAAGATTATTACAAATAATAGTTCCACACTACTTCTGATCAATGCAAACGATCCGTTCACAACTGAACGTCCCCCGTAAACCGACCCCATTCATAAACTGAAATCGCAGAGAACGAGTAAAGCCATTCTAGAATCAACGCTCTCAACACATGATATCCATATATCGATATAATAAAGGCAAAAAGGATAAAAAGTGTTACAACACAATAAAGATAAGTGAATTATACTGTTAGCTTCAACTACGAACCTTGTTTCGAAAATGAACAAATTATTTAACGCTGTACACGAAATCTCTACCGCATCCACCTAATCCTCCAGACAAGATTGCGATTCTTCCTAGATAGTCTTGAAAGGTCCAATAAGAAACACATCCACACCACTGAGCCAGAGCATAAGTGCAAAGCGCATGTACATGGCATGATGCGCTAATAGAGCCCACAAAAGTGAGTTTCAGCTAAACAAGGAGAGAATTTGCGAGAATATGACGAGTGCCTAAAATCATAAACGGGCATGGTGTGGACCAACAACATCACGAGGCGCAAGAACAATATCAGGGCAATCCACGAAACCGAGTCCCGGACGACGATAGCTGAAGGCGAACGGATAGGGCGACGAAAAAGTGAGCGACGCAAGCGCGCAGCACAGTAGTGGAGCGACCGAATGGACGAACACGTCTGGAAAACCCAGAACAGAAAACCAGAAAGGAAGACGATCACCACAGACGTCGGAGGGCGCACGCCGGAAGTCGCCAACAAAGATGGCAGCACCAGAAGTGCGCACACGATTAAAGTAGGGCCGACGGACGGAGCGAAACGAAGATGCAGCGAACACGAACTGCCCGCGACCGAAATTGTCCCCACGCACACATACACACACACTAACAAAGACACGAGAGCGGAGAGAGGAGTAGAAACCAGTAAAAAACAGACGAAGAAGAAGAGAGGACAGCCACGCACCCAGCACACCAGCACAAAGCATCTAGCAATAAGACCAACGAAATAACAAGTCAACAAAAGACGCAAAAGAGAAACAGAAGCACCGTCAGGAAACCCAAATAATGCAAGAGCAGAGAACACAACGGGCACAGCACACAAAACCAAAACGAGACAGTTAAGACAAAGAACACAAGAAACCAACGCCAGGACGGCTAGCAGACTGCACAGAGGAACAACCGCCCTTGACACACAGATGCATCGCACCAGCGACCACCACCGTACAACAAGGACCCCCAGCCACACCATAACATTAACAACCAGCCGAACACAAGCCACAAGCAAAACCCAAACAAATGGCACCACCACAATTATCGCCCAAAAAAAAGAAAAGCAGAACCAGCCACACCCCCCCCACTCCCCCAAAAACCCACAGACAAACGAACGCAAAGGAACCCTACAGCCCACACTCCCCGCACAAAACATTCAAAACCCAGAAAAACCCCCGGAAAACGAAAAACTCCACCGAAAGGAATCGACCCCAACAACCCCCCCCACCCCCCCCCAACACCGCCCCGCCACCCGCGTCGACCACCCACCACCCCAGCAAACCCAAGTACCAAAACACAGCCCAGCACCCCAGCCAACCCCCAACACACCGAGCAATACAACCAAACCACAAAACAAAAAAGCGGCACACACACACACCCACAGAGAAAACAAAAGCGCGCCGAAAAGCGCAAACAAAGCAAAATGCCTAACACAGACTCCAGGAATGCCCAATCTCACAAAGACAACAAAAGAACCCGGCGCAAACAAAACAAACCAGAAAAAAAACGAACAAAGAACGAAAAGAACCCAAAACGAAAGAAAAAAGAGAAAGCCAAACCCAAAACATAAGAACCCAACAGTTTTGAAAAAAAAACAAATTCTTCGGCCCAGATAACAGCGCCACTGAACAAATCACCTCACCGTTCCCACTACAACCTCATGGAAGTGGCGTCTCGAAATAGGCCGGTAGAAGGCTATTGAACAGTCAGAGGAGTTAGAACGAAATTGTCGTCAAATGAAGGGCGACGAACGCGGGCATGTGAAAAGCGTGAGGAACAACACTCAGCCACACAAACACCATGGGGTACCCCGCACACCCACACATGAAGGCAAATGAAAGTATGGGCGACCGACACCCACCAACAAGTACGAGGGCGCAAAAAAATACACCCCACGAAGACTGGCATCGCGACGAAAAAAAGTGCGGAACAAAAATGAAGGGGCAGCGAAGGAGAAAGGGAACAAAACCAAAAAACCCATGAACCCAAAGTGAAGGCGACGAAGGATAAGGACAATGAAAGGGCCATACGTGTTCCAGTACGCGACGCCAACCAGCATAGCGCATCTAGATCCCAGTGAAGTGACTCCCCTCCCTGATTGGTAGAGTTCAGCGCAGACATCTACAACGTTAGCTTTGCCGAGTCTTTCCAACCAACGTATCTCCCATCAGATGGAGGCACACTTACACAGAGCTAGGCCGTCAACCTGTACGCTACGCGCCTGAGTGCTCCACCTTATGTCCGAGATTGACTGCTAGTGCATGGCGGTGTCGATAAGAAGTGAGGAACAGGGAAGTGAAGGAAAGATCGTGATCAAGACAACCTCTCCGATCGTACGCATATGGCTGTAACATCGGGCCGACCTAAGCCGAGTACGGTGACAAGAGAAGTTATGAAGCGTAAGAGGGAAGCGCATTAGGCTTGAATGCAGGCATGGACAAGTACTGAGATGAGATCCCACGATACTAGGGTAGGCCGCACGGAAACAATACTCGCTTGCTGGTAGGATAGTTCGGGCGGCAGCGCAACGAAATGAGGGATAAGAGTAGTGATTTTGTGGGTGGCAAGAGATGTACATGATGAAGTGTGCGCAGGATTATGGCGTTGGATGACTGGGTGAAAGAGTGACACAATGAAGAGCGGCGCGTCGCGCGACTAAAAATGCGAGGTGGAACAAATTGGACAGGCGAACTAGCCACAAATAGGATAAAATAAGACGTGTAAAAACTGAACGTTAAAAGATTATGACGAGACGGAGAGTAGGGAAAATAGCAATGATGGCCCACAGATAACGAAGAATAAGATACGTGAAGCAGGTGAGAAGTAAGTGTGTTCCACGGGTGATGCGGTGAAAGAGTAATGTGTCAGGGGCATAGCTGGCAGGTTGAAAGTTGCAGGAAAGAAGTGAACTGATGGTCCGCAGCGGTGTAGTAGAGTGGTCGGAAATGCAGTGACGGGAATAGAGTGGCGGGGGGACTGTAGAGCGACGATGTACGCTGTTGGAGGGCAGGGAGCAGGAAGTACATGAGTGGCGTGTCAGGCAGAAGATTAGAACACAGCGCGGCGTGGCGGGACAGAGCGCAGAGCAGAGTGGAGTATGGGCGTACCGTGATTTTTACTAGGAAGCCGCGGATGGCGACTGAGTAATGGAGAGAGGGCACAAGAGTTTGAAACGGCGGGCATGTGGGGGGGTGGGGGCACGGCACGGAGGTGGCGCGGCGAGGGGGCAGCAGGCAGCGCGACTACGCAGATACCGACATGACGGCGATCGCCCACAAGAGGGGCGCGCGTGTCTTATAATGCTTGCCGGCTAAGTAATAGAGCTCCTTTAAGTGGCGCCCGGGAACCGGCGGCGCCCACGTCACCCAGAGACACAAGCAGCATGACCGACATAAGGCGCGTTGTACAGGCGCACGCACGTCGCGGGTGGCGCCCGGGCCAGAAGCAAGCCGTAGCTGGGAGCCGCGGAGGAGCGTGCTTGCGCACTGATGGAACTGATCCTGAGCGCACATTTGTGTGCCCGGCCATGGCATGTAAGCCCTATCCTTAAATCATAAGCGCTTCACGGCTAACACTTCATGGAATTCGCCATGCAAAACTGGACTTACGGCGCGTGGGCGTGGGAGCGTGGTGTGGGTTCGGAACAGAAATTGCAATTAAAAACGAATTGCCGCGTACGACGTGTATGTTGGAAAATGATTACTCCTGAGAGTTTGATTCCGGGACGCTTAACAAGAGGAGCGCAGACGTATCAGGACGAAGATGCCGGGGAGAGGCCGAAAAGGCGTGGCGAGCAGCGACACCGGCCAGGGACAATCTCAGTTTCGGCTGAGAGATGCTATCATATTGAGTGTAATCAATGCATGCCCATGCTCGCATAGTTGTAAGTAAAAAACGCTGACAAATTATCTAATTTCAAGAATTTGCGACCGAACCACGAGACGAGCGGTAGATGTTAGCTTCGACTTTTTACTTTCCGCGATCGCCATTGCGTACCAAACTACGCAATATTACAACTAAGTACAAGGCATCATGCCAAGTATATCCGAGTATTTAATCCCCTACTAACAGAAAACTACCACAGTCTCAGTACAAAATATACAATTTTGCAGAAAAATCATGGAGACCAGCTCAAGCCAGCAATTAGAAGCAATATACCTACAAAATGCTGGAAATATAAAACTTGGTATGGATATTTAAGTCAAGGTAAAGTTCTTATCACAAAACGTTAAAGCGTCCGTATTAATTATCCGACTTCCATTACTGTGTCACACTTCGATTTGCCCCTTTGTTATTCCAACACAACGCCTGTTTTTAAAATCATGGACAACAATGTTATAAGACATTAATTTCTGCCCAATATTTACCTTAATTCTGCAAATTCCATAATGCCCCATTACCGACCGCATCCTGTTGGAAGTAGGAGACGTGACAAACACACCGCAATTATGCTGCATGATTATGTAGGTCTAGACGTGTTGTCTTACAGTGGTACAAATGTAAAAATTTCCTTCGATGCATTATCAAATTAAATGCTCAAAAAATACCATGCTACATTTTCAGAAAACGTATATAAACTAACTACGTGTCTCTGCCATCTGAAATTGCCTAACAGCTGAATTCGTCAAGTATGCATACTGAATGTTCGACGGTTTTTATACAGGGTATCATAAAGCCAGTCGGAGGCAAAATCTTCAATTTTCTTGGAAGGCTTCCTTTCCAGTATACTACGAACACAATTTCCTTTAACAGCTCTTCGCAATGAATATGCCAAAGAGTAATAGTGGACAAGCACCCATAATCACTCTGAACCTAATTTGTACTCATACAGTTTCACTCTTATTTTGAATATAATAAATCAAAGAGGGGAAGAGATAAAACGTAATAACTAACGACCCTCTAACCTCTTACTCGTCACACTGCCAGGTCTCCCTTAAATGGCAACGGGGTTGTGGAGCGCCATTTTGTTAAGTGACACTTGCTCTTCTCAATCGCACAGTATCGCTTTCAACATGAGAATTCTGGCGAAGCGACACGACATTTGTCCCAAGAGAGTTCAACACAAACAAACAAAAGGAAAACAACTCCATTCAAAAACTTACAGAGAAAACTTTACAATGCATATTTATCAATCACATTTAGTTGTAGAAAGCAGCGACCATTATCTCTTCTCATATCGAATAATTAGAACCCGCTTTGATTTGAGAATAGTCTTCTTTTAAATGAAAAATAAAGGAACTTATGATCACATTAAAAATGATCAATGACAGCAAATGTATGTCATAACTAAAACATGAAGGAAAGATAAGCTTTTCGTTCACAGAAATTTATTCCTATGCAATAAATAACAACTTAATTTAATATAATTCATTAAGAAGTATCGATAAAGCATACCACTCCTCAAACATTGCGGTACCGTTAACCCTCAACTCTAAGCCCACAGTACCGATCTGAAGTGTACCAATTGGACTATCCGATAGTTTATTTGCCTGTCGTTAATCAGTTTACTCATTATGCAGATCCATATAGACCGAAACAATATGCGAGGGTGTCAGTACCACAAACACCCGACGTTTTAGCTGTATCAACATGAATACATAATGCTATAGAATATTATGCCCTGATTGAATAATGCAGATTGAGCTAGGTCAAAGTTGTTAGAGCATTCTAACGATCCTATATCGCGTTACTGTCATTCGACCCCAATGACAACGATAAATCGTCCACCCAGCACAGGTCCAACCCTTTTGCTCGCACTCCGCCGCCGGACACGCGGAGGCCTGAATCCCATTAGTGTATTGCTCGCGCCTTTCCCGAGCTCTCCAAACTCTCCAAGTATTTATAGGCATACGTCATTTTTATCACCACGATAAAAAATTAATATTTTCATGACATTAAAACCGTTTCTGTCACCCGTAACACGCATTAAGCTGTTATTAAACTTCAAACAATTTAAACACACTCGTTTTGGTGTGCAAAAGAATTCGCCTATACTACGCTAATCGCATCAGCATAATCGCGAGCAGGACGGCGAACGGCGGATCAAAAGGAAACGGTAATTAGCTTCGTTTAAGATACATTCACGATCGGGGCGCGATCGACGCTCGGCGGGAGAGGGAAACGGCGGGAGCGCCACAAGGGAGAGCGGGGGCAAATAACAGGCATGATGGGGGCCATCAGTATCGCGAGGTAGGAGAGGGTCGAGTGGCGGAGGACCGGACGCGCCGTGGGGCCGAGCAGCGGTGAGACCAGCGGGTATACAGAGAGAACTGGTTATGCCACCGACGCGGGGGACATGGGGACGGGGAATGGCACGCAAACTGTGTCGTGGGAAAGCGGGGCGGGGGGGGGAGCGGGCGGAGGAAGAGAGGAGGTGACGGAGGCGGCGCGCCAATCGCGCCAACCCTCCAAAACCTTTTGCCAAATCAGGTGCGCTGCACTCATCTTAATTAACGCGACGCTTGCGCCGGAGAATTTGCGGGCCACACATCAAAGCGCCGTTCGCCGCCGCTTTGCCGCCGCCCACGGTCTTCGGCTGCGGGCTCCGGCCCGCCCACCGCCATGCTCATCGTCGCTCTCAATCGCAGAGAGCAGCTCGCCGTCACCCACCGCGCCCGATTCTAGCGGTCCACGTCCTCGTCGACACTCGCCCTCCCGAGCCACGCAATTCGCGCTCTCATCGACCCAACAGAGTTGTCTTCAGCGATTCAATCTTCCGGTTTTTGCGCTCACACACGCTCCCCACTCGCCCCTTCCCATCCAACACTCCCGACACTCGCTCCACCACTCGCTCCACTCGCTCCCCACTGCGCTCCCACTCCATCGCTCACCCTTCCCAACTCGCTCCACCACTCCCCACTCGCTCCACCACTCCCCACTTCCCCACTCGCCCAGCACTCCCGCAACTTCGCTACCAAACTCCCCACTCGCTCCACCCTCTCCACCTCGCTCCACCACTCCCGGACGGCCGCCGCGTCTCGCACACTCCCGCCACTGAAGAAAAATTACGTTTTAACCCTAAAATGTTTGTCATACTTCGTCGTAATGAGAATTTCCTATTAATGAGAGGCTCGTAGATTAGTTGCAGACTTTTTAACAATATAGGATTTTTTTATAAAACGTTGTGACTGTTTAAGTCGTTTAATTTGTATAAAACCATTTACCTTACCAATAGGATGACTAATATTTTTACCATGAATTCTCTCTTTGATCGTGAAGCGTCTAAACATTAATTTACATAAAGTGGGGAAGCTTGAATGTTTCTCGTCGCCAATCACAGTTCTCTTTCCGTCCACCTACAAGAAGCGAGATGTATCATTTGACGAATCTTATTTGCTGACAGAGATGATTCACACTATTTTGATATCCTTTTAATTTTATAAAAAACGAAAATTCGGTTAACAGAAAACACTTTTCAGATTGTTTAAAATCGTTTGATTTGCCAAAATAATCCAATGTTAGTTATATTTCATAACAAAAACAGCTTTGTAGGGAATCATATTTTATTAAACGTATTCCTTTTTAAACACCGTTTCTCTATCCTTCTTCCCCTCCTCGTCTTTCGTTCTGAGCCTATGCAAAAAAGGTTTCATTCTACCTCAGATTTCGTCATCTCTTTGCATTAAGATATTTTTAGAAGATTTTAGAGAAAGCGGAGTTTATCTTATTCCTTCCTTCATCCCTTCGCTTCGCACTTGGGTCGTCGCACTGAACAAACCAAATTCCTCATTCCGTTTTCTCCGCCATCTTCGCCGCTCTTTGGTTCTCCATCCTCTTCACGAGTGCGCATTTGCGGCTCGGCCTTAAGGAACATAACGGAGCGTGCATGGGCGTTCTGAAACACAGCGTCGTAATTATGTAAAGTCCATCAAGCAGGAACGCTTTTTGCATTGGACGCACTGCTCAGTTGACTGGTCGAAGGCGGGGACGGTGGGAGGCGCAGAGGTGCATTGATGAGGGGGGGGGGCGGAGGGCGGTCGCGCGAGGGAGGGTATGTAATAGCGCGCGTAGCATAAAAACCCATTTACCCGGTGAGTCTTTTAGCAACTCCTTTAAAAGGGGGACAGCCTTTTTTATAGGGTGTTCCTGAAATGATTTTGTGACAGCGAAGCAGAACGTGATGGAGATGTCACGGTTCAACTCATTGGAACACACTGTATCGTTTCACACAGCAAACTATTCTGGAGACTTTTTTGGGGGGAGTGGGGGAGAGCTGTCGAAGAATGCGTCATAAATAGAAATCCTTTAAATCTCACTATAAATTTACTGAAACTCAATTTTGTGGACACTGAAATTAACTTGTTTAGGTGAAATTTTGGATTTTGGGAAATGTGTCATATTCACACAAAGAAGATAGGTTGTAGTTATGTTATGAGATGGATGGGAAAGGTACAATTGTTGTAATGGTAGGTAAGGCAACTAGATAGAGTGCACTACATGCGACATGCCTGACTGTCAAGGGAGGTATAGTTAAATATGTGAAGTGATAGCATACGTCACAACACACTGACACATTGGAACTCTTAACACACACAACTTGTGTATACATTACACATGCTCACATATTACAATGTCTAAGTATTGCATTTTTGTGCCTGAAAATGCTGAAAACGTAGTGTTATAGAAGTAACGAATAAACGCTCCGAAAATTCTCCCTCAACCACCATTTGGTTCATAACTGCCGCTTAGATATTACGATGCTTATAAAAATAACATTTATTAGTAATAATTATTTAATGACTCTCAGTACCCAACTTTTCACACATACCAGGTACGACTGACTATTTAATGAATAGATGCTAATGTAGCAAATAAAGCAGTGTTTGAATAAGAGGATGCGAAAACTTGAGAACTCTGCCTAATCCAACCTTATAAATTAATCTAAGCAATAAAAAATGTAATCTAATCTAATCAGTAAATGTTTCTCCACCATCACCATCATCATCATCACCACCACTACCTCAGTAGTTATACTGTTCGAGTCAGCAGTGTAACTACCTGCAATGACATTCTACAAGTAACGATGCTGGGCGCTGTTCGTTGGCTACAATTTCGACCGAATTTTTACATAAGGGAATATGCGTATATCTGTGGCAAGCAGACGCAAAAACTACGCGACTGATTTCATTAAAATTTTCACACTTCGTTCTTATTGTAATTGGGAGTATTTGAAGTGTGGTTTGAATTAAATAGGACATGGGGAGCATTGTTTTTGCAAACTTAATCGACTAGCTGGGCTCTAGGTCGTGGTCAGATGAACTTGCTTGAAGTGCGATCTATGGATAACTTTTTGAACTACACGCCTCGCTTAGACTCATATCAAATAACATAGAACTTGTGATCTAAAAAGCAACTCTGAATCAAATGCTGAAGGTGTACAATATTATTCGAATATTTGATTTTTGACGTGCAGGGTGCTGTAGTAAAATGCAGTTAATACTCAGTTAAAGTGCAGCTACTCTTCTCTTGCATACATTTATTTTTGAACTAGAATTGTATTCATTGAATACACGGCAATAGCAAAGCATTGTCGATCTCGCTAGTTAAAAATAATTATAGCAGTAAGAATAATTACAATAATAACACCTTTATTAACTCCGTCGTAGCACACGGGATGCGAATGCCCTTGGTGGAGTTACAGTGCGTGCACAACGCGAAGGGTGGCTGGGGATGGGCAGGGGAGGGGCGGAGGAGGGGCCGTGGCGGCGGCATCTCTCGCAGCCACAATCCGAGATGAGGCGATGCGTGGGGGAGGGGAGGGGGAGGGGAAGGGGAAGGGCGGGGAGGGAGAGAGGAGGGGTGACAGTGCATGATTAATGGGGCAGCGCAAATGCCTCGCTTAGCCCGGGGCTCGAGCTCAGGCCGCTCCTCAGGGCAGTGCCCTAAGTAAGTCAGCCTCCGGTCCGCCCGACCGTTTCGAAACTAACTCCCTACTCCAGCGCAGTAGGTTTTGTACGCGAGCGTCCACACGTCTATATAAAAAAAAGCAATTATTTAATCATTACCTTCGACGGTATGGAGCTGGTCCGCACAGTCATACGTGAAAGCGAAATCGTACGCATGCTCGCACCGCCCCACACACACACACAACCATACGCAAAAAAACGTGATTGTGTGAGCAAGAGCTCACACTATTTGAAATCTATCGAAGCGACCTCTTGTACGACCGTGCATGCTCACTCTGGGACACACGCCAACACATATTCAGGCGTCACATGTATCGCATTGAAAATGTCAAAAACCAGTTTTGGCGCTTCAAAAAATATATTAATCAAAATATCCCTATACATTGCTCCGCTCGATTACCATACTTTTCCATATTACATACAAGAGAAAATAAAATATTCAGTCCGCCAATACATTGCGGTTTATAATACATTTGATCATTTCACACCTCTACAGCAAAAAGTTGAAAAAAAACGCGCGTGAGTGTGGAACATGAAGGGAGAGACTCGTTGATTCGCAGCAGAGCACTTCCTGCAGAGCATGTCCTCGCTGCGAGGTTTGGGTGGAGCGGGAAGCTGGCGGGTTCAGGGGAGTGAGAAGGGGAGACGCGGAGGGGATGAGAAGAGGGTGGAGGGAGAGCAAATTCCCTCCACCAGCAGCAGCAGCAGCAGCAGCCGCCGCCGCCGCCGCCGCCGCCGGCCCTCCACATTATTTGCAGGCGCACAATATTTCGGGAAACACTCACTGCGTGTGGATGGAGTGAGGAGGGGAAATACATAATGACTGAGGGCAGGGCTGGAAATGAAAAAGTTCGGTAATTTAATTTCATCCCCTGGTAAATCTGCATCGACTTTAAAAACGAGCGGCCGCGTTGCAAGAGTACCTTGGCGCGGAGTCTGCTCTGCTTTTGCCCGCCGCCGCCGCCGATCCGTCGACTCCCGCGAAACGTGTTTCGGACACCTGCTCGCCGCATAAGCCGAAGCAAGCGTCTCGTTCGCTGTCTCCAATATCGGACGGGTCCCTAACATCGCGGAGAAGAGGAGGGAGAAAGGTTTTGACAAAGAGCAACGACGCCTCTGACATCTGCCACACGAATTTAGAGTCTCGCGCCTCGTCACTCGCCACACTCAGGTATTGTAAATCGTGAGGTACAGGATTCTGTCCAGAGATGTTGATATCTTAATGAACCAACCAATGTAAATAAACATGTGTTACAATTAATTACTTTACTTATATTATTCGAACCTTGGGTATCGTGATATTTTTTATATGCAGTTCACGAAAAAAAGATTTCATTGGATTTATATTCAAAAGCTACGCATATTCCGTTCAATAAGGGTAAAATCGTAATAAAATTGTGAATAAAAATCTGCTTCCTTACAGTGCCATTTATTTGACCCACTTGAGGGACTAAAACTATATAATAATAAACAAGATATTACGTGCAACTAGTTAACACGATTTACTATTACATAAGGAAAATAACAATATTCAAACACAATTCGCTCTAATATACTCACAGATATAGACAACACAACTACCTGTGGTTATATGTATATTTATGCATTTTCTATACATTCACTATTATAAATCGTTAGACATAAAGTATTAACTATTTACAATTAATAATTATAAATTTAAACATTATATGTGTAAAATTATAATTACATTTAAGTTATTATAAATGCGTCACATTCAACATTTTCTTTTGTAGAAGTAGTTTTTCTCAAAAAGCTTTGTTTCTTAGTTTGGATCGTTGAAATTCACGAGTTCATGTTTATTTGTTACAGATTATAGATCATTAAAACTAAAATCACACCGACTGTGGAAGTGTAGCTATTTAGTTTATCAAATTACTATATTTATGAAATCTAGTTATTATTTTACAATTACTGAGAGTTGCAGCGGTTCTTTCTTTCATTAGAGTATTATGAAGATCATTTTTGTTGATATGATGTTCCACATATGCCATGAGATCGCACGCGTTAAAAGAGCACACAAAAGTAGTAAATTTAAAAATACTTTTTAATTTGACATGTTTCAATAATACTCATCACCCAAAAAATACCTTTTATATACTATATTTATGAAATCTAGTTATTATAACATTTACTGATATTTGCAGGCCGGTTTCTTTCATTAAGTAATGAAATGCATGTGGTGATATGATGTTCACATATGCGCATGGAACGCACGGTTTAAAAAGCACACAAAAGTAGTAAATTTAAAATACTTTTTAATTTGACAGTTTTCAAATAATACTTCACCCAAAATACCTTTTATATATTACACCCTTAATATATTCTTTCTGGTCAATGGATACGATGTTTAGTGTAAGTATGTCAATGCACAAGTTATGAATGAAATGATTCACTAATTATTACTTAGTTCACAAAATGATTATTAAATTTTGTGAATTCGCACATCATTAGCATTCAAATACGATTAACCTTTACGATGTAAGGTGATTCATCTGATCTTTCATTATTTTGTGAATTTATTAAATTATATTTCTTCAACACAAATTGATACATTTCGTTCCCATTAAGGTGCAGAGGATGTAGTGTATTTACTACATCCTCTTCAAATATTCTACGAATCGGTCAATCTTCAAGAATCGTCATAACAAAAAGTTTTCGAATTTCCCCAATACAATCTCCGAAATAAAAATTCGTTTATTGGTTTTTTACGTCCCAAGTCGTTTCCCTCGACACATTAAGAGTAGGCTGCTTACAATCTGCAGACATCGTTATTTACCGGAGGGACCTTCCAACTTCTCAATATCACAGTTCTTCAGGGTCCCCACGATCCGGGGCTGTATCCAAGCAACGGCCGTCGAGGGGCCGATCGAGTGAGGGCGATGGCCTCCGAGGGGTGGCCAACCCCCCCCCCCCGACCCCATCACAGGCGCTCAAGAGGCCTCGGAAATGATTTAGGAGCTTTTTTTTTTAGTCGGGGTCGTCCCTCGCCGCTCTCGACTCGCCCTGTCTATCAGCCGCAGGCCATTGTGTCCGGGGCAATAGACTGTACCGCAGATGTTACGATCGGAGAGACCCTGAGAAGTCGCCAGCCATAATCCAAGCCCAGAATATTCGAAAGGTTCAGTATGACTCGTTCGTTATCGTTTCATTTTCCTTCGCAGCTGTGAAGAATTTACGTGTTCCTAGTATTTTTCTAGATTTCCTAATTTTGGCACAATGTTTTATTAGTATTCGTAGAAAAAAGATTGAGAGTCATGGAGATGGTCCTGATAAAATTCTGAATTTTTGATAAACGCCTCATGTTTTCAACATATGACGAAATTTCAAAATATTCACAGAAAGATGAGGCTTATAGTTGCGGCTTGAACGATTGACGACAATCCAGAAAACGGGCACGCAAACAAGTTACTATTAACTTATAGAATGACGAAAGATAAACATCAGCAACACCTTTAAAAGTACAGATCTTGTTAATATCACCTGTGCTTTATTGGGATATTTTGTGCTTTATTGGGATCTGTACGGATCCACACAGAATTTCTGAGTTAATTACGTGGCATTCCTGAGTTAGACAGATAATTCAACAACCGAAGTAGCATCTTGTTCCTGCAAAATCCATCAACATCTTTCTGTTTTCCAAATCAGCAAATTTGCTACTAATGTACATAATGCAAAAAACGTAAATAAGATAATACATTTGATATACTATTCAAATAACACTTTCATAATATTTGTAATCAGGTATCAAAAAAACGGGCTTGTTTGATTAGAATTATCCATGATATTACATAAATGAGCGTATCGGAACATCGGAAATACATTGGTAGAAACAAATAGGTAAAACTAGTTTGTTATGCAAATTGTGGGATTAATTCTCAGGTTTCATAATCTTAGACGTAAAAAGTATTACCAAAACAGCAAAAATAGAACAAGTTTGTTTCAACAAATACGTTATTTGCTCGCCCACAGGAACGAGATGCTTCTTTGTCGTTTTCGGTGAGTCGACCTACATTCCCACAGCATCTCTGGATCTCGTTTTGTTCCGTCTCGCATTCTTGCGGACTTACGAATTCGATTTGTTCCGTCAATTTCCTTCCTAAGCCACCTTCAATCCCAGATAATCCTTCCTTATCAGGTTGCATCTGATACGTACTTTGACAAGATATAAGCGCTCTCTACGGCAAATGAGATACATTTCTAAAGAGACGAGAAACTCGGTAAGTCACGTAGCATATAAATATAAGGAACACAGTATTTTCTTTAAAAACAGATATCTTCAATCTCAGGTATATATTAAGACAAAAATAAACAAATGCAAATTTATGTATGTGATGTAAATGTGAGAATGTAAATATCTAAACTCAAAGATATTGCAGAACTTGTAATGTTAAACAAGATTTACCAAGTTTACTTTTGAACAAACTATTATTTCTGAATTCATTTACCTCTCAGAGAGATCACGTTTCACTTTGCACAGGGAGTTTAGCCTAAATAGATTTATGTTTTAAGAGCAGCCAAATGATTTCTGCATTCTGTGTAATATTGTTTATTCTTATAGATAGCCACAGAAATATCCTTCCAATACCTTCGATGTTCGTAGACGTGTCTCAATAACAAAAGAAATGTTTTCGCTTACTGCATGTACCTTCGTATGTTAATAAACAATCGAAAAATAATAATCTGGTAAGCAGAACTCATAGGCAGACACATAGTACGCAGGATGATTAAATAATTGTATCTGGGCACGTCAACTGTATGGCGCAAGCAATCATCTGGTGCGTAGTTCTGCCGTAGTAGAGGATAAGAGTAAACAAGCAAACGGAAATGGGGGAAGTATGGAGGGAGATCGCAATTGGAAGCGGTCATCAGCGATGGTGCTCGTCGTTATGCTTGAGAGTACGGGGCGCACGATGAGGTGTAGAGGTATAGCACGACGGTTGCGTAGCAGTTGCGGGGGAGGGGGCGCGAGCTGTGAGAAAAGATCGCGAGAAGGGCAGCGACGCTGTGCGGCTTAAATATTTGTTGTGTATCTCACGTAGGATTCTGGCGTGCAGCGCCAAGTGCGCCGGTGGGAGCGGCGCGCCATCGGATTTTACGACTCGCCCCGCCACCGCCACGGGCCTTGAGGCGCTCCGAGCAACGGTCTTCCTCCTCCGCACCCACGCCCGCCGCCACAGCTACTGCCATCGCCACCGCCGCCGACAACTCCACCTCCCAATGCACCTACGTCTCCGACATCCACCTCACCTACGTCTCCGACATCCACCTCACCTACGTCTCCGACATCCACCTCACCTACGTCTCCGACATCCACTTCACCTACGTCTCCGTCATCCACTTCACCTACGTCTCCGTCCCCCACTTGACCTACGCCTCTATCTTCACCTACGTCCGGACTTTGTCTTCATCTACGTACCGGTCTTTATCTTCATCTTTGTCTCTGCTTCCATCTTCTTCGTCCCCATCGCTTCCACAGCCTCCGCCATCACCATCACCATCGCCACCTCTTATCCTAGGTGACGCGGACTAGCAAAGCATCTACGGCGAACGAAGCCTTTGCGCGGGTGCAGGGTGCGTTTGGGGGAGGATGCAAGGTGGAATGGGTGCCAGAAACGACCTTCGTCTTCCCTCTGGGACCCGCGCTCGAAGTCCACTCTCGGCACGTACACCTTGCGATAGGTTCTGTTGGGTTTTCTCACAATAGAAACAAGACATTGCCCATGGGAGTTGTGAAGGTAAGACCGCACAATTTCCCGCCCTCACTACCAGGAGCTGATTTAGACTTCGTTGAAGACAAAACGGAATCAGGTTGGGTTTTGAATTTCAATTTGTCTTCCTTCTACAGCAAGCGTGGTTTACGCGAATGACTCGGTAGATTTATTTTGATTTTAGAATATATTACACTTAATGGAATGGGCCGATACACTGTCTCTCCAATGAACGGAAGTTGTATACTACAAATTTAATGTTAAACAGCTGATAAAGTTGATAAGATAAACTAAATCACTTTATTTAAGTCGCTTTTAACAACTTGGCAATATAGCGATCACTGTGAGTGTTTCAATTTTAGGTCTAAATATAGGAAAAACACGTAGAGACATGAGTACACAACCATCAATGCCCGAAGCCGCGACGCTTCGAACCGAGGCATCTACGGCCCTTCAGCGTTAGCGACATCGGGTGTCCAGGCCGGCTAAACGAAACTGTTATTCAGACTTACCTCATCATATAAATTGAGGGTACGGTGAAATTTGAACAGGAGACCTCTTGATCATAAGGCTATCACGTTCCTCAAAGACCGAATTTGACCTAAGAGCCTTACACAACATTTAACATCGTTCGAAGACCGCCCCCCCCCCACCAGATGCAATGAAATGCTATTACGTTACTCCAGAACCTACAGCAGTCACTTAATAATTGGATATTTCAATAACTGTGGAGAGAAAATTCAACGTGAAACACGATTTTGTAAAATACCTGTTTTAAAATTGAGATAAAACATATTGTGCAAAAGAATGTTTGTTCCAAGTATTTAGTTTTCAACATGACAAATACTTGATTTATTATTGCTAGTGATATTCTATCATTTACTTGATTTTGAAGGCAATCGCTATACATTCTAATAAAATAGAATTCAAAAACTGAAAAGGAATTTAAGCAAGGAATATTTTGTAATAGCAACGTTTTTAATGTTCAAAAACGGCTCAAAACGTGAGGCAGCGAATGAAATCTCTTACCACAGCCAAGAAATTTGATATAAATACTTGGAAAAAATGAAAGTTCTCTTCAATTATGAAAGAATTATAATCTCGTTCTTAATATAATGAATATTTTTAATGCAGCGTTAAAACTAATTTAAATATGCACATTATATTCAAAATGATATTACTCTTAACAAGTAAATAATAGAAACATTTGTTAACAAGCATGAAAAGAGAAAGCGGATGCAGGAAATCATATGATTAACGAATTAAAAACAATGACGCAATAGGGCGTAGAGTACTAAAACAGTATTTTCGTATCCTCCTCAACAACTCCAACTCTCCTTCCCAGCACGCAAGATTTCGCCCCGCATACGCGGCCTGCTCATAGACATGTGTAAGTCGTGAATTCCGCGACGCAAAAAAAGGCAGAGATTTTCTCCTAAACGCATTACCTGGCTCGCCAACGATGGAAACAAATAACACTGAGCGCAAGAATGTCGTGAATAATGTGCGCGTCAACTCCAAAGAGTGGAGGCGCGTCGGGGCGGGCGCGCAGCGCCTGCTCCTCTGCGTGCATACCTCGCTCCGATTCTCTTTGAGGATCCGAAGCTGCTGCTGCTTCTGCTGCTGGGAGGGGGTGGTGGAGTCCTTGGGGCAGGGAAGGGGAGGCGGGGCGAGTAGGAGCGCGGCGGGGGCGCAGGCAGCGGCTGCGGGGAGTTATGCATGAGGCCCGGCGCTCTGGGACCGCCGCGGATATGGAGCCCAGACGAGAGAGAAGAATGGCGTCGGCCCTGGTTCCCTCGCCGCCGCCGCCGCCGCCGCCGCTGCTCGCTGCCTGCCCTCCGACTCAATCAGCGTTCCTTCAAATTTTGCCCTCCTACGGAGACGTCAGCGCGCTGAGTGGACTCGCCGCGTCCTGCACGGAAAATTGTTTGCACAGATCATGCAACCACGCTCCCCGGTTAAGATACCGCAACTAGTTGCGAGATAAAAATTAGTTTATATATTTATTTCACTTAATAAAACTATTAAAACCTGTGTGACGTACTATGATGAGAAGTGCATTCTGTGCACTATTCCTTAAATTTTGGGATCTCTGTCCTAACTCATATTATACACATTGAGGTGAATTCTGAATACCGCTAGCACGAAGCGTTTTTGGCGAGAATTTATATAACAATATTTGTTCCCGAGTAATATGTACTTGCAAAATGAAATCAGATACAGATTTGTGATTATTCCTTGGATTCTACGTAAGAATTCCACATACTGCAGTGAAAAAAATATTAGTTTAGTGTTAGTATGTTAGTTTCAAACTGAAGTATCTATTAAAGACGAACCTAGGTTCGAATCAGACAAGACAGGATTTCCGAAAGCAAATAAAAAGCTGGGTCCAAGACGACAGCTGTGTTTTTGTTAGGCGCTGACAACTGCTGACAAGTGGTAGGTGGTTGCTGACAAAATTGCGTTTGGACAATGTAATAGTATTTAGTAGTCCCCGATAAAATAACAAAAACAAATAATAATAATAATAATAATAATAATAATAATAATAATAATAATAATAATAATAATAATAATGATAAATAGTTACTTGTGAAACTTTATTTCGTATCAGGCAGTCTTTAGGGAATACATCTTGAAGTAGCTACCTTCCGAAGCTATAAGAACGCAACTAATCGTTCTGAAGTTTTTGAAATACAATTACGTAAAATAAAAAAATACCCATTGTTAAAAAATCGATTTTGACTAACAACACGCACGCCACACAACACGAAGCTAAAGAAGGCCTCACAAGCCAACTACAAGAACATTCTCGCAATCAGCAGAGTTAATCACTGAAATTACCTTCCATAAGAGCTCAGCCTATTTGTGATATCAGATGATAAACCATTAGCATTTATTATACTGTAAATTAATTCAAATTTTGTAAAATATATCTCGATTGTGGCTAAATCAATTTTCTGCTGACGTATGTACAAATAAATAGATACCTCCAATTTGTTGAAAGAGAGTTGTCATACAATACATACATACATACATACATACATACATAAATATACAGGAATCACCATCATCATCATCATCATCATCATCACCATCAGCGCCACGTATCACTAAATTTAAACGAATTTCAAACTATCACACGCAAATTGAATGAAACCTTCCTTATAACATAAAGCCATTTAGCGATGCAAACGCTAGTGACATGCAGCCATATAACGGAACAAATATTCAAAACGTATGAGAAACTGAACAACACTATTTGCCTGTGTAATCGGGCACTTGACTCGGCATTCGTCCAGCGGACCTCCTCGGCTGAGCCGACTGTAGTGGCCTGGTAGTAGCGCCCATCCGTGGCCAGCGGGGACGCTGAGGCCGCTTTACCTGCCCTTCCTTTGAAGCGGCTTGCCTTCCTGGCGACTGACCAATGAGAAGTTTGGCGCGCGAAAACCTGACACCCGTCGTAATTTTGCACCCCGACGACAGAGGGCAGCATTCATTGACGCGCGCTGCACGCGACTGGGCAAATGACGTAGGTAGTGAGGAAGAAACGCACAAGGGTTTGTTTATTTATTTACGTCGAAACAGTTAAAAACTGTGCGTGACGTGCTATGGGGAGAAGTTAATTTGAAGTTACTTTCATGTCCAGAAGCAAAACAAGGGGCCATCTCAGCATTTGATCGAGGATCAGGGAAACTGGACGAAAACCTGATCGAGATGGGGGTCATTGACCCGGATACTGAAGTACAATATTTGTTACAGGTTCTTTACAATTATACAATCCATACGATATAAATTACATCTAATGTCATTGCTACAGTTCATATTACTTTCCTTTTGGACGCTTTAGGTTTCTACTTCATTCGCGGAATTGGCTGGAATGGCTCACTTAGAAAAATCTCAAAAATTAAACACAGTTCACTGTCGTGATTTACTGCCGATGAGTTATAATGGTCAAATGATAAATGCATGAACATAGCTTCGATTTGCGCAAGAGAAGACAAGAGGCTTGCAAACATTTTTATCAATATTTAGTATATTACTAAATGAAATAAGCACTTTAACACCGAAAACATTATACATATAATGCATTTTTTGCCCAAATTTAGTTGTAGTGATTTATTCATATTTATGCAGTTTAATATAATTTTTTATACCAAATTTCTGTATGGTGCGTAAGTGTTCTTAGCTGCTCTTCTTTCGATGCATTTGTACAGTTGCAAAATAGTATGATAATAAATTCAAATCAATTTTGCGAGTAGTTATTTTTTGAACGAACATTTGAAGAATTAGCTATAATGTAACATTTAGAAATCAAAGATTTTTTACTTAACTGTATTTTTGTGCTGCGTGAAACATTTCATACTCTCGTCATTGAAAAATATGTGGTGCCTCATAACGTTTATATGTAATTGGAGACAACACTAAGCATGAAGAGAGATAATATTTGGTGGTAAATATATACGGAACAGCCGACCACCGTTTTCTCGCACAGATGTCAAATACCCAAGACGTCACAAGAAAGTTATTTCGCAAATTAAGTGTGATTCTCTAATAAATGTTGAATGATGTTATATAATAAAAGCATGTACAACTCGTTATAATTTTGATTCATTGCATTCGTACGTATCTGAAAACTCGCTCCTAACGTTGCTCATTTTAACACATGTACTCATGCAATAAAGCTTAACATTAAAAACT
The DNA here is from genome assembly GCA_017312745.1 of Gryllus bimaculatus. Lineage (NCBI taxonomy): Eukaryota > Metazoa > Arthropoda > Insecta > Orthoptera > Gryllidae > Gryllus > Gryllus bimaculatus. The sequence goes on along the minus strand of BOPP01000161.1, from coordinate 2,199,946 downwards.
ACGTGCATAAACTACTATTAATTATAATGTTACAAATTAATTTGTTAATTTTTAAAACGTATACTAAATATAAAAAGTATATATATACGTAATAGCTACTCATCTTCAAAGTCGAAGTGAAGTTCTTAAGGGCCTGTTCGTTAAGCCTATCTCAATAAGCTATTGCGTCCCGCTTCACTTAATCCATTTCGCAAATACCGAGACCCCTTCCTTTGCTGCAGGACATTAAATGTCGCTTTTCCCATCCCAGTGTCATACAGAGATATTACTGTTGCCTTACATTAAATAAATAAAATAAAGTTAGATTAAACTTTTAGAACTTGAAGTGAAGACATGAAACCAGGAAAATATTAACATCACACCACTTCCAACCAACATTTCTCTCGTTTGTAACGTGAGACTCTCCTCCCAAGAGACCCATCAACCGCCACTATGTAAACGGGAAGTCCATCGCCATTTTCCGGGACAGGCACCTTCAGAGCAGCGGAAGTTTTGATCAGCTTAGTTGAAGCCCGGGCTCCATTCAGCCACTTTCACGGCATCGAACGGGCTCTCGGAGCTGCTAGACTGATTCTCTACTTAAGCTCGACAGAATTACCTAATAGATAGGTGACAAAATCCAAACAAAATTATGGTTTCGAAAATACTGAACGAAATGGAACTAATTAGCAGTTAGATTGCGATCTGTATACGGAAAGAATCTAAAGGTTATGTTTTATGTGTTGGATCAGGACGAAAGTTCGTTCGAAATACTGCACAGCTTATTGTTAAACTGCTGTACCAAGCGGGTTGCAGGACATTAAACGGCAGGAGGCTATAAAACGTCATGATGTCGCAACATACTATCTCGGAAGCGCACGTCATATGGATCAACAATTTTCAGATGCTAGTAGTTAAACGTGTTGTAAAACTTGACAAACATATCTGAACGCTGATATTGACTTTAAATATAGATATTTCGAAAATAATTTCTTAACTTTATCTGAGTTTCATTTGCATTGTATTAATTAGACTAGGTTCACATTATGTGCATAATGAATATAAATACAAATGACTATTCCATTCTTTTATAAACATGTTTCAAACCAAATATTTACACATGAGACTTCTTTTGGGGCGTCCATTCCAAGTATTTTACATCAGGAAGATTACGTATTCCACTTAAGACACAATGTCACCATGCGATTGTACTTCAAGACATTTTATAACATACTGACGTTAAGATACATACTGAAGATTAATAGTAACGTAGCAGTTTGAAGCTAATTGAAATTCGATCAGACAGGATTCCCACTCAAAGACGAGTTCACAATTTAGATTTCCTAGTTGAGCTGCTAAGAGGTGGAGTGGTATAAGTCACTAAAATCTTGCCTTGAGACTTATTCCATATTTGGATAGTACTGGGTGGTTTACATTCTCAGGCAAGCTGTCGCATATCGAAAGCTAGCGTCCGCTTAACAGCAGCAATGTGCGGAGAGCCGAAACTGAATCAAACGACGCAGCAGACGAAAAAGATGCTGTCTTGTAAAATTAAAGGTAAATGTCATACACCAAACTACCTCTCAGCAGCTCACTTAACGGAAAGGTAATTTTGAACGCCAACAAGAAATCAGTAATAACCTCCCCCTCCAGATGGTCACAGAGGCCGTTTTGGTTGTGATAAGTACTCGCAGCTCCTTTAAAAACTTGTAACGAATTGTTTGCGCTTAAACGGGATGGCGAATATATTCTAAAACTTTATTGGGGGCGCAAAAAATGGGTAACTTGATTAAAAAATAAAAAAAAGGCGTGATTTCAAACAATGTTAGGTTTCCGAATTAAGCAGAAGCATTAATAATGTCTCGCATCTAACACGTACTATGTCGTTTCAGTACTCGTTTTACAACTTTCGTTTTTCTGAATGTCCGGCCCTAAACGGCCTACAAGAAATCGATAACCACCTCTCGGAAGGATGTAGAGGGTGAACGGAGAGACTGACGCATTCTTGTGTCTATATTTCGCGGCAGAGGTTGCTGCGAAATGGGCTCCCGGTGGTGTGGGTTGGCGTGGCGA
>BOPP01000161.1:2152354-2163011 GCA_017312745.1 Gryllus bimaculatus | reverse complement strand
CACACTCGTCCTGCCCCACGGTACTCGCCAACGACGCGCGCGCCCGCTGCGACCAGCGCGGCTGCGGCCGCCCCGAGTTCCCGTGTTCGCATGTGTCACCGCAACTTACAATACATTTGCTACAAAAACGAAATTTTTAATTAAATTATTATGATTCGGATATGAAATTTGACACGAAATGACTTGCAGCCTAAAGAACGTTTTGAACTCTTCAACATTTAATTCAACTTCTGTACACTCAGGGCACAATTTAGAAATAAATCAGTATTTTTCTACTCTTAACATTTTTTACGAAGGAAAGAGTAAATTCTCACGAGGAAAACAATTTATTTCTAAATTATTAAATACACTTGCATAATATGATTCACGTCTCCTAGTGTACGATCTATATTTCAGCCTGCATGTCGTTTAGTTTATTACTTCCAAATCTAGAACAGTAAATGCAATTTGCAACGTTCATCATTCGTGCAAATGTAAGTTACCACGGAACCGCTCATGGTGGCTCGACCGCGAAGCGCCCGTGTTCTGCGACGGATAAAGCCCAGAAACCTATTAGCGCGAGGAGGAAGCTTTCGATGATCCGCTTAACGAGGACATCGGAAATGCAACATTTGTTTCGCCGCGTTAGGTACGAGCGACGACAAAACTGAATAGAAAATGGAATTTTCTACAAACAATTTACAGAACTAATTACTGTGCAGAATTAAGGAATGCGATGTGTAATTTGCTTGCATTAATAAATCATGTCGTACTTTGACTTGCATTTTCATATTTGATTTCAAATTTATTTGGCAGTTCCTGTACGTCTATCTTTTTAAAACGAAATTATATATCAAAATAAAAGAATACGCGTTTATTATTGTAATAAGTAAAATAATCGATATAATAGAAGTAGTAGTTTTTAGAGGCCGAGCTTATGAAAAATGAAGCGTGGAAACAAAAAGGAGAAAGAAATAATGCCTCGTATATTCATAGTTTTAATTAAATAAAGGTTGGATAATTTATCATTTTATAGCTTACGCCGTGGTAAATAGCGAAGGAAGAAGAAAAGTGGAAATGTGCCAACTACGAGTAAATAGATTGCGCAAAAAGTGATTTTCCTACTTCTTCCCCTTTACGGGGCCCCCATGCAGCACTTCATTAATGGAGTGAGGGCGATTCGGAGGCACTCAAGATAACCTTGGCGGACTTCCTATTGATCTGGTCGAGTGGTAGGAGGGGGCAGAGGCCCAACGCCCTGCCCGCAAGAAAGGTCGCGCCGGGCCAGGTGAAGCCAGGCCGCCCATGCCGGCGAGGCCGAACAGAGCCCTTGACGGACCAATGAGCATTCACGATTGGACGGACTCTGTCCCTTCATATGGAAAGCAAACGAAGTCTACGACTAGTCATATATCAGCGGGGACTAAGGCGTCCAACTCCAGAGACAGCTACTTGGTTTTACGAGGTATCGGAGTAAAGGTTATGATCTGAATTTCGAAAAACACTTTTGCCCACAAATATTACCAAACAAAATTACCACAGCCCTATTGCAGTTTTTAAATTTTATGGTATCGACAAATTATTTAGAAATTAAAGAAGAATTGAAAACATTCTATAAATTTACATAGTAAATAGGGACAAAATTGTGGATGATACTCAACTTTATAATCCATAGAAAGACTTTTTTTTGTTTGTATTTAAGTAAATAATACATACTACTATTGAAATAATTACTTTCCTTCAAACGTTTTCTTCCATATCGGTTTGAATTTGAATAACCATAATGGAGAAATATATAATTATTGGAGGAATTAAAAGTGAATCGTTTTAATTCTAAAATTCAATCAACATACAAGGGGAATGTGTTTGAATTGCTTGACAGTTTTCTGGCTCTGATTCTTCAGTTTAAAGTTTCCAATAAAGTTCCTTAAAGCTATTGATCTTATTATAGTGAAAAATTGTTAAGGAACCCAATAGATGAAAAACAAAAACCTCTCCCCATGAATGTTTTTGAAAAATTTATTATGCACTTCTTGAATCATTCAGCGAAATGAGAAAAAAACATACAGCCTTTCAAGAATGTTTTTCACCTACCTACTTACCCGATTTGCCCCTGAGCGTCCGCATATTATGTAATTTGAGACCCCTTGGTTTCTATCATTCTATGTGTTAATGGTAATTTCCCGAAACGCAACAATCTCCAAGTAAAAACATACATAACATGAAACGTTTCGAACCCCTACTTTAGCGATTTCCAACGCACTATGAGTATGCTATCAGAATCGTTAAATGCAGTTCTCTAGAACAGAAACATGCATAATTCCCAACGCTATGCATCTGAAAGTTTCCATACAACCTTAAACCAGATACTTGAAACTCAGTGTTTCTTGCCCTTTACAAATGAATGGATGATCTGAATGATTTTATGCAGTGTATTTTGTGGAGGTTTGGCTTCCCTTTGCAAGCCAGTCACGTGTCGAACCATTGGGGAATTAGAACCCAAAACGCATGGTTACCCGCAGTGCGGTTTCAGTAGCAGCCATCTGCAGCACCTGGGTCGGCTCAAACACGGTCAGATAAGCATAAATTACTGAAGGCATGGGCAACCCATGGACTAACGGCCAGCAAACTAGCTTTCGAAATCGACGTGGGGTTAATGTCCATGGCACTCTCCGAAGAAAACAGAGCGTGTGCAACATGTTTTCACGGGTGCTTTGGTCTCCCCATTTCCCTTCAGCTTCATTACCATCATATCAGACTTCTCACAATTATCTTTCACATTTCGAATTATTGCTGTTCTTCTCAGATAGTTCCGATTCTGTTATTTGTGTTGCCCCTCTAAGCACAAATTCTAATTATTGCTGACAGTTGATTGCTTCAATGATTTGTGCACTACATATTTTCACCTTTGCATTCCAAGATACTCTCGATTATTTGTAACTCCTACACGAAGAGTTAGATACAGTTTTTCATATTTAATTGTTTATCCTTAATGTGCCGACATTTCATCACAGTTTTTCATTATTACGTAATTATATAACGTTTATACAGTTGTTAAAATAATATTTGTCCACATTTCTATCATCTACAATTCTATTTACATTTTTTGTCTTTAACGTCTTCCATTTTTTAAAGACTTCAAAAAGTAGCGTTATACAATTCGATGCGTATCTTTTTAGATGTTTGTTCAGGCATAGGTTTCGCCAAAATCTCCCAAAAAACCGATTCTTACTTTGCCTTAAATGGCGTCACCTCTCGGACGCTCAATTTAGATATTATCATCACGGGGTGATGTCACTATCATTAAATAGTGTGGTATTTTAACAGTACAAACAATATTACCGCGTAAACCATACATACAGACTTTTCGAAAATGGGAATCCTTCAATTGATCTGGCACTACGTGATGCCAAGCAAATATGAAAACATTATTTCACTTTAACGGTTACTTTATATGAAGCTCTTTAACCTTTTTAATTTTCTCAAAGGCTGCTCCAGATTTGTTCTTTCGATATGAATCCAAGAGTATACACAGGTAAGTGTCCTTGAATGCGTACTACAACTAACGTAAGCAATAGGTACTACAAAAATTTTCGGCCTACTTATTTCAAAAGCTCGCATCGTAGCCTCATCCGTAAGCAATTTATTCCTACACTACTCTATTTTTAACAAAACGTTCATGAGTTTTTTAAGATATAATTTTAAATAACATGTTTAATTTTAAACACAAACCTTTCATCAATATTGCACTTTTCCAATGAGTTTTTTTCGCAATTTTCGAAAATACGGAGAGTTTGTTTAAAATTGGACTCATAGCATGGCGACTCGGTGGGATAAACTCATTGCGTGAGGACTAGAACATAACGCTCGAAGTAAACGCCTATTCTCGAGAAGATAACTACAAATACTTTTGAACAAAAGAGTTTCCTTAGACTTCCATAATAAATACCACATGCGTTGGCGGAGAGTCTGTTACTGCCAAAGACAGCAGACAGCAAAATTGCCTTCAGACTTGATCGTTGCACTTCAGAGCAAAGAATACAGTTTTAAAACTAAATTTCTTGTGCATTCATATAAAACTTCAGTATTTTGAAATATTATTTAAAATTCATATTTATCACAAAATTAGATATAAAATGAATCGCCAACAACAACATACAGTGGTCACTTTGAGAACACAATTTCTAAGGGATAAAGTGTTGCGCCCTTAGTCAAGTTCCAATAAAAAGGAAAGAAGAGGCAACAAAGAAAATAATCCTACACGGACGTATATTTTAATACGATACTACGAAAAACGTGTCATACTAACAAGCAAGTCTTTTTCGAAAGGCAATTGTAATTGATTTCACATTCCTTATGAATATACATCATGATCGCCAAAGTAGGAGGGAGGCAACTGCTTTGGTCACCTCCCGTCAACAGACGAAATACGCCGCTTCTACCAGCAACGCGTTGGTATGGTCGCCTACAGCTCTTGGTATCGTCGGCACAGGCGGACAGAGGGCTAAGGACGCTTGGCGTAGGTTGTGTGTTCGCGCACCGACGCTCCGCACGAGCCTCCGCCGCCTCCGCCACCCACGCGCTCTGCAATGCATGCGCCCCCACCACCGCGACCACCCGCGCCGCACTTCCTCGTCCCTTAACGACCTCCCCACTCCCCCTTCGCTTGCCGTCACCGCAGCCCGTGCCGGTCTCAAAGCCTTCCTCAGTGTCCCTCCTTGCCAGGCTACAGGCTTCGCCAGCCCTGTCGACCGCGGCGCTGCCGTTGCCCCCCGCAACGCTTAAGCTTTTGCCATTCCGCCCGTTCCAACCATCCTGTTTTCCCCCGACCTCCCCTTCTCCCTCGCACCCGCATCCCGTCATCTGCGTTCGCCCCTTGATGGCCCGGCTTCCGGTTTCTGCTGCCTCGAACTCCTGTCGCCTGCGACTCCCGTCATTTCCCCACCTCCACCCGTCTGGCCTCACAATGCCACCGCCACCACCCGGCCTCATCGCCCCCACCTCATCGCCCATCGCCCTCACTGCCTCCGCCACCTCCGACGGCCTCCGTCGCGCCGACAACCCCCGCCCGCCCTTTTAAGGCTTGGGCGCCGTTCTAACCGTTCTGTTTGTCCCCGTCCCCTTCTTCTCCTTTCCTACCGCCGCATTTCTACCCCATCATCCTCCATTCCTGCCCTTTCCCTGGCTGCAATAATGAGAGGCGATTAACTTGCGTCGGACTCGGGCGCGGCGTTCGGGCGCGGGGCCCGGGGCGGGGGGCGCCGCGCCTTTCCCTCCCCCGCAACAGGCTGTAAAACACACCATCCATTTAGGACGACAACAACGCCCCGGAGCACTACCGGGCGCGCGTTGTTCACGCACGCACGCGCAACCCCTCCATCTCTCTACGCTACACGCTGCACGCAAACACACGCGGTGCGCGCGGTCCGCCCGTCATCAGCAGCCCCGAGCAGCGCGCCCCGCCCCCCTTCTTGCCCGCATGCCCGGGCGGGCGCTTGCGTTATGCATCTTTGCGGCTTCTTCCGTGTCTCGATTACGATGGAGGCTCGCCGCTGCGCTGGCATCGGAACGCACCGTCATGGGCGCGCCGCGCACCCCTGTCTCTCGAACGCATGATCCACGATCTTGCTCTGCCAAGGGTCACCGGGTCAGAATGGCCGATCATCTATGCGCGGTCTCCTCTTTCTTCCTTTGCACCCACCGGCAAAGGTGGCTCAGGGCATCAACTGATGACACTGCAGTGCCTCTGATCGAGAGATTCTAGCAGTACCCTAACAAACGGGCCATGAACCGCGCGCGATCTTTCCTTCCTCTTCCTTGGTCAATCCTCCCCTTACTTACACACACTTACACTCACATGCACTGCACTACCACAGTTGTCGGGAGACCAGTCTGGAGCTTGCAGAGTCTGGGCCAGAGCCACGCTCGTGGGAGATACCTGGTTGGGGAAAATCTTCGCAAGCCGACGTAAGTCAGCGCCGCATCTCGTCATGCAGCGGGAAGAGATCACCGCCAAGTCCCGTGAAAAAAACATGTCCTTCATTTACGGGTTTAACAACGTTAACAGATGACGTGCCCGGAATCACTAATCAATCAATCAATCCCTTGCACCCACTCTTTTCCCCGTCAATATATTATCCTCATCTCCTTTTCCTGCCTCGTTCCTGTTTTCTTTTCCGCTTCCCCCTCACGCGACATCCTCCACATCCACTTTCTTCCCAACCTACCCGCATTCATTCTCCTCACTGTATTCCAGTCTTCTTCCCACACTCAGTGTTGCGACCGATTTTCGTCTTGACTCCGTGTGCCTTCTCTCCCGCTGGCCCACGCGCACTGCCGTCATCTCTCTGACGTCCCGCCAGCACGCAGGAGCGCTCACGCCGCCACTGCCACTGCCGCCGCCGCCACGCACCGATGCTAATGCGCGGGGTAGCACGCGCGTATCTGGGCACGCGACTGCCTTCGGACGCGCGCGGCGCGTATGCACAATCACGTGAGTGGAGGCGACGCGTCAGCTTGTAGACTTTCCTGTGGACAGAGTCCTGATGATCTACGTTCCTCCCTATTTATTACTACGCTTCCCCATTACCTCCCCACCACATTTGCCTCCTCCTTTGCCTGCTCGTTGTCCTTCTCCCTTCCTCTTTTCCCCACCCTTTCCAGTCTTTCTCCCGAACCCTTTCCCTTCCTCTGTCATTTTTACCCTCCCCTTTCCGTTCCGTTCTCGTTCTCATTCTCTCATTATTACCCCCTTCCAATCCCCTTACCTTCATCTCAATATCATACCTCACCAATCATTCTCCTTACCTTGTACCCCTTTCATTCTCCTTCCTCTTCCGTTTTCCTTCCCATAACCGTTCCATTTTCATTCCCCCTCCCTACGCTTTCCCTCTTCATGCGCCTTCCCCTTCCCTTTCTCTTTCCATTCCCATCCCATTTTCCTCTCCTTCCTCCACCCTCCACTCCTCTCTGCCCCCCCCCTCCAGTCAGCCACTCATGCGCGCACACGAGAACCACACGCGCCCGAACATCACGCCTCGTGCGCTCGTACAGCACGCGCTCCTCCTCCACGGACGGCGCGGCGACACGCGCGCGCGCCCGTCTACGGTGGCCGGCCCGGCGCCGGCCGTCCGCTCGGTTCACAGGAATGCGCGCAAATGAAAGGAGACGCGCTGGGCCGCGCCGCGCCGCGCCACGCCACACCGCGCCACACCCTGACCCGGTCGAGAGTGGATGCCAGTCCCACGTAGTGCTAGTTAATTAGTCGTAAGCAATTCCGTAATTACAGAATACTCCTTTGCCAGTGATCAAAATAATCAGGCGCGTGGTGAAATACCACTCGCGGCTTCCGATTTCACACACCGGCACAGAGCTGGGTTTGGGAGATGACGTGCTGTTGGCACAACTAGAATTCTGCATTCAAATGCCGTACAAGCATTGAATATTAAAAGGGTATTAGTAACACTGGTGTAGTAAATAATAACAAAAATAAGATAATAATATTAAATCACTGGATATCAGCTTCACAAGTAATAGTTTAAACAGCCTCTCAATTTTAGAATCCAAATACAAAGCTGACTTTCTGCAGTTTTCTAATAATAGCGATAGGTGAATTATCAGGGAAAAAACTTGGCATTTTTGATATCAGGAAGCAATTTATCAGCTATAGAACAATAACACCCTATTCGAAAATGTGGATTAAATTTATCTAATATATTAATTTTGTATTTGTTAATATCTTCATAATTAAAAGATTAAAAGCACAAAAAATCTTTAACTACATGGTCTGCAGAATGCTTAACATAATCTTTTTGAAAATTTTATCATATTTTTTCATAGTAACTATTTTTACAAGTAAAATTGTTTAAAGAAGTTGCATTCGTCTTAAGATAATAGAATTAGTTACTAGTAAATTAATATTGACGTAACTCACTTGGTAAAAAAAATTTACATTTCATGATTTTGTTCTCGTGTACATTGGATTTACCAAGCGGATGAAGAATGAGACTTATACTCAATACAACTAATCCCATCCCCTCATCTCTTTACGTGTTCTGAAACCTATCCGTTGAGACGCCGTCCTCTCTACTCTATCATTCAAGCTGTTATAAATAATGACCATCATTTGCAACACGCCTTCACATGCGTGTTGTTCATTACTCTTCGATGTTTTTGACGTGTGGTTTGAAGCTATCTGGAATACTCTGATCAAACCCACGCCAGCGGCACTCGCATAAATTCCTATATACCGCCATTAACGCAATCTACCGAATTGTAAGGGGGTGTGCGAGCGCGTCCCCTGATGAATGGGTCTGTTTTGTGGTGAAAAGTGCGGAACGCACTGTCTACACACACGCACACGTGGCGCTCATTCCGTTCTCTTTTTCCCCACCTCTCGACAACACATACGAACCGTGGCTCATTCATATTTGATGCTCCGCTTTGGAAAAGGTGAAGCAGACGTGCCCATGCGGCGGCGCAGTCCCATACCGCCGCCCCCGCCGCCTCCGTCGACCTCGTCGGCGCCCCCGCCCCCACTTCCGCCCCCGCCGACCCTGCGTTGTCGCTCGCGCTGAGAAATTGCCTGTCGAATCCCGACGTACTCGCGCGAAGGGGCGGGGGCTGGCGCGAGGCGGAGGGGGGGGGCGGCTTCAGCATTACAAATGGAATTGATCATTTTATTATTAGAGTATTAATATGTATCGACTCTGGCAGGCGGCAGACAGGTGACAATGCTATCACGTACATAATTCACGGGCTGAAGCGTGCGGCGCGGTTCGGCGAACAATTCCATCATTGGAAAGGATATCGCTTACGACTCCACTCGCAAGAAATTCGAATAACACTGGCCTGGTCGGGCAGTCGGCGGTTCTCCCCTTTTGTTCCCTTTGCTGAGAGAGTCGCGGTCGATTTCTGCCAGTTTCAGGGCGTTATTGGATTTGTCTTGGTCTTAAGATCCGTGCCACCATCCACTGCATTGGATTTGAGTTGTATTATGAAAGCTGGAAGATGATCTCAAAACCAGACGGCTAGAGATCAGAGTTCAAATGACTGCATCTGATTGTCAGTATTTTTTTAATGGTAGAAAACAATGCATTCTATAGAATGATGAACAACCAATACCGTATGGCATTGACGAGCCATACAAATTGAGTACTAAAAATAATTTTAAACGCCAACTAAAGATGTGTACTTGAACCTGGAAATACATTTTCTCATAGGTTGTGTTTATCCTAGAAAGTTTATAAAAATCAAGTCAATAAAAATGAACTATCAAATGCAAAATTATATCAAACTTTCCGAATTCTTCGAAAACGAGTATTAAAGAATTTAGCTTAGTGCAGTTATTTTCCTTGCATCAATTCATCATTGATTGTTAAATTGGTTATTTCGTCTTTCCAGGCGCGTCAACTGCTATGGTAATTAGTTCCGCTAATATAGTGAATGATTTTTATCACGAGAGGTGGCGGTGCTCTTTCCTCGCTGAATGGTTAATTTGAACCCGACTTACATGTCGTCTTATGGGATTTTCTCCATCCAATCATCTCCCACCAACGGTGCTCCGCCCCAGCCAGGACAAGCTCTAAACTCCCCACATGTGTGGTAGTGTAGTGCATGTAAGTGTGTGTGTGTGTGTGTGTGTGTGTGTGTGTGTAAGTAGTGAGGATAGAACAATGAAGAGATAGAAAAAAAGATCACACTGGTCCGAGACCGTTTGTTAGGGTATTGTTCCGGCATTCTCTCATTCTCTCGCTGTTGATCGGAGAAATCACGGAAATTACTGATTAGAGCAGCCGGCCACGAAAATTCGCCTCCAGACAGCGGTTAAATTCGGCTAGCTGGTTTGCTACTATAGAAATCTTTCCAACGTCGGGACCCGAAGCTTAGGACGTCCGGGTCAGAGGCGCTGAGATAACACCACTTGATGCCCTGAAGTAATTCATCCGTTTTACGTCAATTAATGAAGATGCGTAGGAGCCACCTGGAACACGCTGAATTAAATCTTGGGGAACATCCAGGTCGCAAGTTTGGCATGCCATTCATTCTCGCTTTCATAAACTTCTTTCTCAAGAACTGAAAGCAATTATCATGAAAATGCTATAACCAACGACGGAAGGAACTAACTATTAAGAGTGTTAGAAATTTATTTCTGATGACTAATTTTTTATCATTATTTTCCTTCGTCAATTTTAATTTCTATCGATGACACAGCCATTCAAATTCATCCATGTTATTTTCAAAGACTTGGAGAAATACGACCAAAAATGAAAATAAATTAAAATTCGTTCAGTTTTATTGTTTTTAAAAATCTCCTATAAAGAAGGTAGAACTGAATATAGTAGTTTAGAAATAGAACTGGTTAAGTTTTAATGTCCAATAACCAACGCAAAAATACGCATTGACTGACACCGCAGCAGCGGAAAATTAAGAAACGCTCAAACGTTGCAGGTCAGCAGGGTTGAATTGTCGGAATAAGAAAGTTACTCTAATTTTCCCCTTGAGCTCGCGAAACCTATCCGATATCTGAGGTTCTTTTCAACTCCAAATCAGATCCGCTTCATTCCACCGTAATAAGGCCACCGGCGCGGGGGCTTTCATGCGAAACGTGCTAATGAAAACGCAAGTCCAAAACCTGCGGGATCCCAGAGCCCAGCGTTCAGACTTTGGCATGTGACGT
>BOPP01000161.1:2125458-2137202 GCA_017312745.1 Gryllus bimaculatus | reverse complement strand
GGTGGGGTGCGGTGGGAAGGGGAGCAGCTCGATTGAGCTGGCCACTGTGGCGTGGTGGAGGTGTTGGCGAGGAGAGTATGGAGATGGGGGGAGGGTGATGGGGATGTGGTGGAATGTAATGGTACGAAATTGCGGCTTGTAGTTGGTAGAAAAAGAGGAATGTTGGTGTCCCTTCATGCCATTTTATATACATGACCTCCGTGTTAGACACTGTGCGTTTTAATACTCAAAGACTCCGCCTAGCAAGGCCATATGAAAACACAATAGCAATATCTATATTGACCCGATATCATTAATCTAAGAAGTTCCAAAGGAAAACAAACTTGTAATTCACAGTCTATTTAACAGAAAATTTTACACGAAAAACTTTTGAAGACAAAATTGAAAGATATATCTATCGTTTTTCTCAGGTCATTCTTCGGAACTAAAGAAGAAACACATTATTTCTGCAAGATACTTGCAGTTGTCTAAACCTCCCTTGATAGAGCGATCTGAATAAGGATGCTTACAATCTCCAAAACCGTCATCTTACAGAAGGTCAACAAAATTTATATTTTTACATAATTTAAATATATAGTATTTACATTATTTTAATACACATAATTTTTACAATATTTAAATATAAATAAAAATAACATATTATTTTTATATTTTCATTTTCCAGTACGAAAAGGCAATTTTCACAAAATAGACTTTTATTTTACTTCCTTGAACGTGCTTATCCAGACAGGCATTTAAAAGAAAAAATTGAGTTAAGATATATTGATTCTTAAGAGGAGAGACAGCGAGAAGAAAAGACGATCAAACATTTCCCCTAAAACATTTCATCACAATGTTTCTCTACGAATTATTCCGTGGACCCATTAACCCGACTCTCAGTCCATAGGTTCACAGCAAAATGTTCACTGCAAAGATGTCCAGGCTTGGAAATGTCTATTAGTAAAAATATACACTTCATTATATATTCAATACTATTTCGTTAATGATATTTATATGCACATTACAGAAATATTCAAATATGTAAATGCTAAATAGATTACATTAATTATTCACTGAGTGACTTGAGCAGGCGGATGTCAAGAAAAGCACATTCGCCACAGGTAGTCTCTCGCTCGACGTATAATATGGAATGGGTGTGGTATGTGTATCCATGTCATTTTCGATGAAGCCAATATAATATAAAGTAACAAAAATCACCGTAATTCATTTTGTATGTTCTTGAATATTAGGCTTTTTCAGATTAAAATGGACACTATTTAGTGAACAGTTTCAGTTTCAGAACAATTTGAGTATTCAGTTTACAGGATTTTATTGCGTGTTTATTGGACAATATTCAATAGACCAATTGACCTGGAAGCCAGAAATCAAGCAGCCTTCATAGAAAAAATATTTTTACAGCCCATTCATTGTATTTATAGTTACTGGTGGAACTGGTATACTGGTGGAATCTCACAGTGAGAAACAAATTTCGTTTAGGGCACTTTTTACCTTTCCAATATTTTATTTCCTCCCTCTTCTTCCCCTTCTAGCCCTCAACCCACACAGCTCTCCAAACACGCAGCCTGCATGTATAACTTATCACAACACTGTCCCTGATATGAGACACAAAGGCTTCAGCCCAGAAACCTACAAGAACAAGCACTTAATAAATAAAAGCCCAAAAGTAGGCGACATCGGCGGCGCGCACGCGCCAACGTGTACAAAGAATCAGACGGAATGTCTAATGAAAATACGAAAGTGTACGGCCCCCCATTGTTGAAAACTCGTAATACAAAGAGTTGCGAAAGAGAAAAAAGAAGACGTACTCGCCGCGCAGCCTGCCTTCGGTCGCCCCTCCCCCTTGTGTTCCGCTTTGCGGGAAGACAAAGGTAAGCGAGCTCTTTGTCGCTCCCTGCAACGCAAGCAAACTGTCCGGAGAGTTGCCACAAGAAAGCGGCGACGGCGGCGGGTGACAAAACCTGCGTCGAGCCTGGGGAGAGTGTGGGGGGGGGGGATGGTGATGAGAGAAGGGATAGCAGAGAATCGCGTTACGCTCCTACCGCTGCCTGGGTTCAAACCACACGCCGGAACACTCACAGGAAAACACAACGTTACTAAAAACCATCTTGTACAAATATTTACAGTATAAAATACTTTTACTGACATTTACAACGTTGTGCAAATGTGGTGGAATTCAAAATGAAATAACGATTATTCAAAATTAATTCGAGAAATCGATTTTAACGATTCAGAACGCGTCGTTGCGAGTATTGCATAGTTACTGTTCAATAGTAGCGGAGACTCTTCTGAACATCAGAATTATTAAAAGGCATTTATTTTTGCATGCATGGCTCACGATTTCTGCATATGAAACATCAACGGTTTTCTTAGCAATTGATCAGTTTGCTGTTCCAACCTACAAAATTCTACAGTATAACTTAGAAAATCAAGATTTGCTGTTTTTTAAATGTTTGAAGACACCCTGCGTCACCTAGAAACAAATAATGATGCAAGGCTGTTTGATTATTGCGAGTTCATTACAATTCTTATGGATACAATAATTATCGAAGGTGTTTAATAGCATTTAATTAGTGAACACTTTTCCTAAAGATATTGCTATAAATTAGGAGAGTAGAATATCGCTACGTACGTAAAAATACATGTATAAAAATTAAATCAAATAAAACAAGAAATGCAAAAGAATCCAGTATTATCACACGCCACTGTTTTTGCAGTAGAATAGCTTATCTGAATAGCAATAAATGGCCGTGATTTCCCGAGAGATTTCAAATAGCAATGTATTTCCTTTTCACTATTAAAATAAACCCACAAACACCCATCTTACAAAATTGTATTGGGAAAACATTTCTGGCCAATTTATTACGGGAAGCAGTAGTGCTAATTCTGAAACTTCTTCTCACAAACACACTAATTTTCACATCCGTGACGGATACACACTATGCTCTCTCGCGTTACCCATTCGCGCATTGTCTAGGCACAAAAGAGCTATAATACGCGTTTGTGCAGAACACGTTTCCGAACGCGAAATTTATATCGTCGAAGTTAATGAACAATTGAAAAGTGAAAAATCGCTTTGTTTTCTTGCGCGTTGTCGCGCTTCCATTTCCCAAGCAGTCCAGGTAATCCATTCCGCTCGGGGCCGTTCTGTTTTGGCGCTTCTTGCGACCAGGTCCTTCGCGTACAATGTATTTCTGTCTCAACAAATGAATGATGCATTGGGTTTTCGAAATTTATGACGTGCATCAGATATTTGTACTGTTTCCGTTCTCTTGTCAGAAAGAGAAGAGAAAGCTGAAATATAAAGCGTATCTTTTATACCCAAGTTGGAACAAATTCAGAGTAAAATTTACAGCAAAATGGGTGGCAGTAATGGAAAAGAGTTCCTGGAGCATGTGTCTGCATATCTGAACGATAAATCAAATGAAAAAAATTCAATCAGTTTGCGTTCACCTACTGTCCCTGGTATTCGGATTCAATCTGCTCTGAAAATACATTGGTAACAAACTACTAATTTGATAATAAAACAGAATTATTGCAAATCTTCGAAAAACAATTAAATCAATTTATTTTGTCAATTAATTTTTTGTTACTTACATTATAGATGAGACACAGACGTACATTGAAGAGATGCCTCTACGTACGAACTAGTCTGAAAGAAAGAAATATTAATGCAAATACAGTATGTTCATTTTAGTAAAAATTACATTTCAACAAATAAAAGAATATCTGAATGAAATAAAACGTTTAAACTTTTGATTGGATTATAATATCAAGTGGTTATGACAAATATATAAAATAATGAACTTTTGAGATTAAAGTTTAGAAAGCGTCGAGTAAAAGTAATTGTTCCCAGATCGTTTATATTAAATTAATTCCTCAGATCGCAAGGTAACATTTTTAATAGCAAATCGACTACTGCGATGATTGCCGGTATAAGCATTATTATTGTTTTCCAGTATACAACCTATTAAATTATGTTATCGAATAACGCTACCCCAATACGTTAGCTCAATAAAACAAGCTACAGAATCTCCCAATATTTTTCCACAATATTAAAAATCAATAACCAATTGATCACATTACACAATAATGGCAGATAATGTAATACACACGCCCCGTAATGAAGTATCATTCATCCCTACAATTGCAAACAGTTTTTAAATGATATCCCCCAACAGAAACGAGGTAATTGATACAATCTAGCCCGCAACGATATAAACGTTAGAGTCTCCCTCCTAGGGAGAACGAAATTGTCCCGGGCGCAGAATGAGCTTAAAGAGAGAAAGAGCGAGAGAACGTGGCGGGGAGGACTGCGGACAGCCAAAGAGGAGAGGAGAGCAATACGAATCGGACACGTCGCGACCGCAAGCGCCTTTGGCGACGCTTATTTGCGGTAAAATATAGTAGAGGAACTCCGTGCACTAGGCCACATCGCGCACCAAACCACCGTACAAAAACCGCCGATAAAAATAACCCACACTTCCCGCGGCGCTAAAGAAAACAAATAAACGCGATCGGCGCGCAAAAAAAAGGGCAGGAGAGTCGACGTGCAGAAATAAAGTTCATCAGCGTCGAGTGCGATTCAGGCCCTGCCGTTCGCGCCTTCTTTCCGGACCGCGTCCCTTGGTCCCACGACGCGTCCTGTCGCGGTGCGGCGCGGCCCGGCGCTAGGTGATGCGGTGGGCGACGGACGCGATATCGCCGAGAGGAATCGCAGCGGGAAACCATGGATGAATTCCGGCAAGAAGTTGTTTGTGAAGGCACGAAAGGCTCCTTAACTTTCTGAAGATGATTTCAGATGACGACGGCGAGGATTTTAATAATAATAATAATAATAATAATAATAATAATAATAATAATAATAATAATAATAATAATAAATAAAACTTGTTTTTTGTAAAAGTAAGAAAAAGGACGTGATAACAAAAAACTCTCACGAAAGAAAACGGCAATTTCAAAAATTAAGAAATTAATCTTAAAACAATTTAAAGTAAAGTGATTTTTAAGATGTAGAATAATTTCTTGGCGCTAATGAAATTCCTTAACAGGTAAGATAATTAAAAAAATATGATAAAATGTCACTCAATCGTTCAAATTTTCTCTTCCAAAGAGATTGTTTCGTAGCACTGCGACATTCTCTTGCTCTGATGACGTCTGTCACAAAGAGTTCAGAGTTCCCGTAGGAACCTTTATTTCAAAGCCTTATAGTAGTGCATATCAAAGGGAAATATTGTCTGCGTCATACCTGGAAATTAATGTCAAACTACTATCCAAAGAGGAAGTAGAGAAACAAAAGAAACAGTCAGTGGCAAAAGTAGAAAAATTCTATTGAAATAATTAATAAAATCAACAATTAACGTATGATAATGTATTTATATTAGAACATACACATTATTTGCGAACTGGGAAAAAACGAACATTATCATTCAATACCCTCACAGGATCATTGACACGAAAAGATCGCTTACAACTCACTACTGTCGATGGCTTTCCTGTGACACACATAACCCGAATGCCTCTATAGTCTGCATTTTCATCGCACCCCTTCAGTTTCATTGTTTTCTGTTCGAAGCGAAGAGCCAAGTCCTATTGAGCACAACGTTGTACACGGTCTGCGGTGGAGCTGCAAGCGACTACTATCGGAATCGCAGCTCTTTTGTAGTATTATGCAATTTTAGGTCAGGTGCATTCCACTTCTTGAACTTTTATTTCGTGTAAATAGTTACATAATGTAAGGTTCTACACATTAAAACAGGTGCTACTAACTTGTTACATAAAGCAAACGAACATTGTGTGTAAAACTTTGGAGAAATACAAAACACGATCAACTGGCGAGATCACTAATTCTGACACATTGTCCCCTTTTCTAGAAAAGAAAACGTATGAAGAGTCTCCAGTGGTTTTGGATTTAACAATGTGACTCTTATGAACTTTTAAATAGCGTCCTGCATAAAACATAAGCATGTGATATCTGCAAATATTTTAACTTCAAACATACATTGCAAAGAACATTTACATTTTGTTTTCGTACATTTTACATTACAATAGCTTCTTATAGTTTCTTCAGTTTTAAAATGTTCATTTTCTAAATAACATCACGCGTATGGTAGAACAGTCTCTGAACCCACGTCAAACACGAGACTACCGCTTCACTACAATATTGTGCAAAATGGGATTATTTTCAACAGAATATGAAGTTGGCACGTCCATATCATTCTAGAAAAAAATATGAAACTGCATGTTCCCTTCGTTGTATTTCTATTAGTTTTGATCGCCACGGTTTGTAGTTCTTTTTTCTCTCTTTTCGGTTATGTCTTCCATTCTCAAAAATACAAAATGAATTAAATAATTTAAGGTAATAAATAACTAATATTTCAATAATAGTTAATAAAAAGAAACATACTTTGCACAGACACGTTGAAAGGATCAATAATGAAAATATAGGAAGCGGTATCCTCACGTTTTATGAGGAGAGAAAGAGTCAACTTAACGATGTAAAGAAGTCCACAAAAATTTGGAAATTGTGTACCATCGCCAGAAGATTTAGGAAACAAATTTTCAGAACAAAAATTCCAGAAGCGGCGGATCTGTCTCAAGAAAACGAAGAATAAGAAGGTTATACACAAAGGAGGAATGAACAAAAATGAGTCGAACGATTGTGTTTTGGAGAAAGAGAACAGAACGTGCGAAGTTGGATTGTTGTAGCCCGCAGTTGGCTGAGACATCTCCATCCAGCTCATGACCTTAAAGTGCCACTCTGTTTAAATTAGAGTATAGTAACTAATACTTTATCTAACGTTATCTGAATAAATTTTTTGTTTTCTACAAAAATTAAAGGCTATTTCTAAAAAGCTTAGTTAAAACAATTATTTTTAAGATACAATAAAATACATGATAAGTTTTATTTAGATTTTGATTACCACCTTGTGCGCTTTTTACTAAACTTCTCTACAATTTTCTCAAAAACATTTACATTTCTTTGCGATAGATACTTTTTTTTCGGAGTTTCTATTAAATCGGCACTTGGACATGTTGGTCCAGCTAACCCACCATCTGGATTTCAATAAACTGGAAGATGTAGGTGAGTCGCCAGACAAGAACACTGGTCGCCCCAAAGAGGAAATATACCAGAATCTCTTTTTACCTCTGTTCAAGTGACGACCCATCAAACACACACACACACATACATACACACACACACGCACCATACACCACATACACACACACACACACACCAAACACACAGCGCAAGGTACGCTTCCTGGTATCTCCTTGTGACACACGCGGATAGTGAAGCCCTGTCAAACCCGTAGGCAGAGCCGGCGCGCACTGCGGCCGGCCGGCGCAACGACAATAACGCTAACGATCTTAATAATCACGTTAAGGACGCCACTATTAGTAGGTAACCGATGATAATGCTAATGTCGATGACGACGATGATAATAACTGCGACAATGCTGGTAATAGTACTGAAAACAATCATGCTCGCGGTAAAGATAACTGGGGCTGTTTAATGAGCGTAATCGCAGCGGAGGATGCTGGGGCGGACCCCCGCATGGAAACTGGAAATGCAGAGCTCTGGAGGGCGAGTTATGACGTTCACAACTGTTTCAACTCAGTCTGCATTCAAAGAACGACGCCGTTCACTAGGAAATCTCACTCGATGCTAGTTGGGTTGGAACGATTCGTTTGATGCAGCGAGCAGAAAGTACTGGACGCTGGGACGAGCGAAACCCGGAAGGGTAAATCAGGATGATTGGTATCCTAAGGTATCCTCACGCATTGACGGTGTAATTTAAATAACACAATCGCATAATACTGAAAGATATTACAACGATTTAGTTTTTTGGTTAATGTTTTATGGCTTGCTTGAATTACTTTCTATGTACTGTGCGCGTTACATCATTCATTTTTTAAATAACTATTCATTATGTAACACGAAATCATATGTATATTATTGTTTGTGTTTCTTTACCGTCCACTTGACATAAATCAAGTTGCTTTTTTACATTTGCTGTTTAACTGCTATGACATTGACGAACACTATGAGCAGTAACATTATCATTTTTTAGTGTTTTGATATTCAAATTGTTACAATGATTTGTTCAAGCATTTTAAGTAGAATGATGTTCCTGTCTATGAGTTTCTAAACGTAAATGCGAAATCTCTAGATATAACCTCGATATATATCGTGTCTCTGTGTATACATTGCAATTGGGTAATTATCATTTACTAAGATAGATAATGTTCTACTTTATATTTCTTTATAAAAAATGGTCCTAGTAATCTTACACAAACATATGAGTACGACGGAAATAAGCAAGTAAAAGACACAAAACGTGTCAGAACTTTCGATATATTCTCTATGAACCTTCTGCTACGTCCTGTTACCTCGAACACATCTGTCTCGGTTTATGCACAACAAATCCAAATTCAATGCTTTTGAAAATTTGGAGAGAAGTGAGCTAATTACTAATAGGTCAGCAGTAAATGGCGATATTAATTTACTTGGGAAATAAATCATTTGGGTATTGTGATGTTTGTACGGAACCCATTCAAATAACTTTAGAAGTTAAGTATGCAATGCGCACGAACTGTACTCATTATTTTCTCTGCGATGTTTCATATGGACAAAAATACATCCCAATGTTCGGAGAGTTCAAATGTTGTATACCAACCGTTGCGCTCTCTATACATGCGCTGACGAAGTTTAAATTTCTTCCTTCAATTACTGCGCAAAATTCCTTGAACATTGGAAAGAAGCGATATTTTCTATCGTATTGAAAAATATGCGCATTACTAAATCACTGACTTCAAAATACAACAACAAAAGCGTTTAAGAGACTAACTTTTTGTGGATCAGCAGAGGTTCATTTTACGACCACGACATGCTCCTCGATTCCAGGAGATGGATCGATTATAAGGCGATTTCTCCCGTGTTTGTGAACTTCATTTACACATACACTTTTTCCAAACGTGTAATCCATCCAGAGTAGGCATCACAAGTGGAAAGAAATAGAGTTTGAAAATCTCCAAAACTGACTCCGTCAGCAATGTGGAGTGAGTGTGTACTTCTTGTTTCTGGGATCATCGACTTTGTCATTAGTCCCATCAGTGTAGTGCATGTTTTAAGGTGTAAGATGACGTTGTACCCCCACATTGAAACGTGAGATTCCACGACAACCTACATGTCGGCTTGCGGGTTTCCCCCTCTACGTGCTTCCAGTCGAGAGAGTCCTATTGTATTTAGGCAAACTCCAAGTTCTCTACTGCTTCCCTGACATGTGTGGTAATGTAGTCATGTAATTGTATGTAGGAGTGTACGGAGAATTCAGAAGACACGGTAGGGGAAGGGAAGATGGCGCACGGGTCGTAGCTCTTTTTATTAGAACACTGACTCGTGTTCCCTCTGGTATTACCCGCGGAACCACGGAAAACTACCAATGAGAGCATCCAATGGCCAGAATGCTCCTCTTAGACAGCGCTAGAATTCGACCTAACTAGCTAGTTTCGCAATTATGCCATTGTCGGAACTCGAACCCTAGGAATTCCAGAGTCAGAGACAGTGCATCGGCAACAGTTGTCGCACTGATCCCTCTAAGCCAGTAGCAATTTGGAAACACAACACACGCGTCAGAACTTCATTTAATCTCACGCTGCAACGTCCGTAGAGATTCATAGTCTTTCAAAGTGGAGCGCACTCCAATTCTTAAGCTGGCTCCGGGAGCCGCGGCCCCGGCGGGGAAGCCCGTCGGCGCCTGTTGCCCTGTTGGCCGAGCCGCGCGCGCCCAGCCCTCATTCCGCGTCATTAGGCGGCGTCCAGATTGCCCCGCTATCGCCTGTGAACGCAGCAGTGGTCGCTGAGGCGGCCGCGGAATGGGCGTCGGCGGGGACCGGGGACGGGGCGGGGATGCCGGAGAGGTCGGGGGCGTCAATGGGTCGAAGTGTGGCTCGGGGCGGAAGTGAATCATGGTACGACGGGGTGTGGGTGGTGTTTCGGTACCGTTCGTGGACGCGAGGCACTAGCGTGGTGGCAGGGTCAGGAGAGGAAGAAGAGGTTCGAGGCAGCGAGAAGCAGGGTTCGGTCCGGACCGAAGTGGCAATGGCGGCAAAGTGGGGCTGGACCTAAGGAGAGTCACGACGGGATGAGGGGGCGAGGCATGGTTAAACAAAAGCGATGGGATGAGATGGGGATGGACCGACATGACGATGGGATAAAGAGGGATTGTTCGAGAGTAAACGGGTTGTTTGGTGGGTGACGGCGAACTGAAAGCGGGGACAAAAGTGCAGGGACGGGAGAGTAAAAGTTAAACCGCATTAAACGGGGACAAAACGAGTGGAGACAGACCAAATTTAAGACGGGTCGAACCGGGAACCGGGAATCGGGAATCGGGAATCGGGAACCGGGAACCGGGAATCGGGAATCGGGAATCGGGAACCGGGAATCGGGAATCGGGAATCGGGAACCGGGAATCGCCATCTTGTCCGCCCCCCCCCCCCCCCGGCCCCGTCCGGCGTTCGACGCTTAGCTCGTCCGAGCCACTCAGCGGCCGCGTCCGTTGTCTCGCGCTACCCGTCTTCCGTAACTCGCATTTTACGCCAGTTGACTACGAATTATTATTGCCATTGTTGTATGCAGTGTTATTGTGGCGGAGCGGCTCGCGAAAGCTGGATGTCTGCGGGCGGACGACAATAGGCTTAATTTGTTGAGGGAGTTGGGGAGATTCGCCCGGGACGCGGGACCTGGTGCGGGGTGGCGAGGGGAGTCGGGGAGCGGCGAGCGGCGGGCGTGTGTAATCTTTTTGCGCGCTAGTGGCGTCTTGCGTCTCTAACGGGCGCCGTTGCTGACGCTTCAGGAATCGCGCTTTGCGCTGCGTCCGCTGCCCGTGCCCGCTCCGCGCCCCGTCCGCCGCCTTCCCCGCTCCCGCTCCACCCGCCCGCCCCGTCGTCCCCGCCGGCGCCCGGCGCCGCCGCCTCGCGTCGCGCCGTGTCGCGCGCCGCTGGGCAAACACGCCGCTAATTTATTAAACCTGGCGACCGCCGCGGGGCTACACCCGAGTTTCTTCTGGAGAGCAAACATGAGGCTCGCCTACCAGGGGACCAGCGCGGCCTATTTATTTATTCAGAGCGTACGGGTGTGATGCGTGGTGCAGGGATGGGGGAGGGGAAGCGCACGCGAGAGCTCTGGCACGGGCGGCGGAAACCCGCAAATTGTATTCGTCGAGCTTAATATCGTGAGCGGGGTGGGTGAAAGGCGGCGTGGCATTGCTGGGCTGTGCGGTGAATGACACCTAGAGGTCTTCCTGCAAATAATTCCTAGTGGAAATACCGAATAAACGTAGTGCCTGCTGCGACACAATGTGGCAGGAAATGAAAACGGGAGATACCCCAGTCGAAAACACATGGTCCTAGGTGAAGTACGAAATGGATAAAAATGTGCTCTTAAAAACCTATCTGAAATATTGAACAAATTCAAACACATCAAATTTTTTGGGTTGATGGATTCATTAATTGATTCATCAATCTATTCACCCGTTTCCCTATTAATTCATAATTAATGTTTCTATAACATTCTGAATTTTTTAAACTGCTAGTATGAATATTCTTCGATAAGTTTCGAAAGACTACAATTTTTTAGGTTGCTATTTTTAGAGAGCAACTTAGAATTAATTAATGGGTTAATTCCCTTAAAAGATGAACATTATATATTCAATTTTAAATCGGAAAAGGTTATAATAATTCCA
>BOPP01000161.1:2110655-2124566 GCA_017312745.1 Gryllus bimaculatus | reverse complement strand
AGGATGGAGGGTCTGCGGCGAGCGAACCGGCAATCTCGACGGCGAAGGACCTCGTCCCCGCGGCCTCCGCCGACGCAAACCAGCGGCTCGCACACACGGCGGCTACTTCTCCTGGACGTTCACGTCTGAAGTGGTCTGGCAAAGGTGGCGAAGTGTTAATTTTGGAAACTTCTAATAGTAGGGGACGGGAGTCGTAGAGGATCACCCTCCCCCGATGAAGATCAGGTTGGGAATCTCATAACCAAGTTAGATATGTGGCATTGAGACTCATGTTTATGACGCGCTTCTTAACAATATGTTCAGCAGGTGCACGAAATCCCTTTGACTGCGTCAGCACGTGTTCCTCTCGAACACCAGAGTAAAGTGGGTTGCATACCCTCAGATGTACTTGTATGTCTTACGAGTGTAATTCGATAAATGAGATTTCACACCTTTTCATTGGAAAAATGTGAGAATATTTGTCCTCCCTTTATGCCCTTCAAGCAGTTCTAGTTCCGTGCACTCTAAATATTTCTCAGTTAAAATATGTATCGATACAATTTAATAAAGTAGTTTAACGATAAAATCAAATAGATATACAGTGAATTATTACTTATTTTATCATCTTCGCACGGGAGACTCAACATCTCTTAACAGCACCTATACAGCCCTCGGGTTGTAAACGCTATGCGAGTTTCTTCACAGTTTTCTGTGTATTACTTGGAATTATTACATATTGACAATCGAATGAAGAATACTAAATTGTAGAGAGTAAGTGAAGTTCTTTAATAACAATCATTAACATATTTAAAATGCTTCAATGCACTTAATTACTTTCTGTTTTATATATAGTCAAGGTCAGTAAAGACTATTTGGAGAAGTATAATCTGGGCAATCAGAATTTAACATTAATATATTTAGAGAATAAACGAGAAAAAGAAGAAAAAGAGAAAATGTATAGTATACTCATCATATATTCTGTGTCCTTTATAATGTCCTACGCCAGATAAAGTGCAGATAAAGAGATAATTCATTACGTACGTCTCATTTTATCAATGTGTTATACAAAAATGAAAAAGTATTTTATAAAAAGTCATGTGTTTCATTCTATCTTCTGTGTTGATTTTTTAGAACTTTTACGATGTCAAAATTACTCATAAACGTACTCGAATTTAATTTTTAAATTTTTCTTCGTGTTGCTTATCTCGTTTGAAGGCAGGTTTCCTTGTTACAGGTTTTAGGGACGAGATATTATCTATTGGACTATTTGTTTTATTTCATAACATAAAGTTTAATTTCTTTCTTTACTGACGAAGCTGACAAGAAAAATTGCTTAATATTCATTCATGACAAAAACAAAAACAAAAACTGTATACGATATTGAGGAGTTAAATGTAATTATAAATTATATTGTATAAGTGGGCAATAAGAATATGTTACAAAGAACTGAGTAAACTGAAACAATCTCGGAAATTAGTATTATATGCGTTTTATAACATTTATTTCTGTATGCATCCTGAGTAAAATATGTCGACAATGAAGCAAAATTTATTTTTCTTCCGTCTTTTTCTTCTTCATCTTTCCAATGTTTGGGCCAGTAGGCCGGTTCCGGCTTCACTCCTTACGTTGGTTACCGTGGTAGACCAGGATCTCTTTTTCCAGCTGGTCGATAATGGTAGGCCACGTTTGTGAGCCTATAATTTTTCATCCTGTGCAGATGTTTCCACGCTGATCGTTTCTTCTTTATTTGCATAATATGAAGAAAATATTGAGATTTTTCGTCTGCTTTCGTTTCTGAACTGGTCTAGGAGGCTACAGACATTTACTCAAAGCAAATTTTTCGATGCAAATATGTGCTCTCAATGACAAAGTTATAGAAGAAGTAGTATTTTCTTTTCGAAATCTTATTAATAATAAACAAAGAACTTTTTTAGAAGATAATATACCTGTATCTTTTTATAACAATGATCAATACGATTTGATTAAATATCTTCGTACTCATAAATTATATTCGATGATAAGGAACGTCTGAGTACATTAAACAAATATACTGAGTGGTATCAGATTGTTTTATTATTATTTACTACTGTTCTCTTAAAACAAATTACCCGGCAATTCAGTCCTGTGCCTATTTACTGTATGAACTCGTACAACTGTATGCAAGCGTGAATAGCATGCAACCTAGTTTTGGTAAAAATTGTCAAAACATTTAATTAAATCTTATTTTTCAAAAATATATAAACTCATGTTAGTACAAATAAGCTCCAGACACTTATTCGAAATTAAAGCAACACTTTTTTGGATGATGAGATTCAACCAGACTTGAATTGGAATACGGATTTGATTGAACTGAATGCAAAATTGAGTACGCCCTGTTATGCATTCTGAATTTTCGCTAATTCAGTTAGCTTTCACACAATCCGTTGTGCATATTCTGCTAAAGTACAGTCTCGTTTGAAATATAGTATAATATGGAAATGTTAAGGGAAGTTCATTGTACATTCAACAGAGATCCATTACAGAAGGCTTATGAACGTATGACGTCACACACCCACTATTGTTGACGAAGGGTTCGCTTTTTTGCTTTCGACTATCTTTATTAAATATTTGAGTAATACAAGTACATTTTTGTTGACATATAATTTAGTGTATTAGGTCTCTCGAGCATTAGTCAAGTAAAGATTGTCATTACTAATAAAATACTACTTTGCGCTGCACTCTATAATAAATTTTCTTTTCGTTACGGCCTTCTTCGACTGAAATTACCTTTCTACAGTCGTCTTATTCTGAACATGAATTACAATATATATTTCGTGGAACATGAGGACTCAAAACGAAACTAAGTTTGACGCAACACGCAATACACCATGAACCAAGCTATGATGCCTAACTATTCTGATTATTATTATAGACTGCACGGTTCGTCTGGTCCGTTATTTTACAAACACTATAAGATTTTTCACATCCCTCTCAAATGAAAATCAATTTAAAAAAGCGTTCAATTAAAAAAAAAAACTTGTTTCTGCCCGTAGCTTACACAAGAGCCTATGCCACCAAAATCATACAGCCTCGTGCCTTAGAGCTTGCAGAAGACGAGCCACGCCCGCATTGTACACGCGTCCGCCACCCCCTCCTTCACCCCGCCGGGGTGTCCCCGCACGTCGGACTAATTCACAGCGTCGCGCCGCAGCGAGGCAATACGCCGATAGAGCAGCGCTGCGCATAACAAAGCTCACCGTTGCCCCGGGAACGCCGCGTGCGGGACGAGCAATCGCGCACGGACGGCTGCTGCTGCGGCGGCGGAGGCGGTGCGTGGGGGTGGCGGCGGGGGTGGCGGGCGTGGGTGGCGGCAGGAGTGGCGAGGGTAGCGTGGGCGTTGGCGGCGGGGTGGTGGGGTTGGCGGGGACGGGAGCGCGGGCGTTGAGAGCGGGGATGGCGGCGGGGGTGGCCGGGAGGTGGCGGGGTGCGGGGGTGGCGGGGGTGGCGGGGGTGCGGCGGAGGTGCGGGGGTGGCGGCGATGCGGGGGTGGCGGCGGTGGCGGGGTGTTTGCGGGGGTTGGCGGGCGGGGGTGGCGGAAGTTGCGGCGGGGGGTGGCGAGAGTTGCGGGGGGGTGGCGGGAGTTGCGGCGGGGGTGGCGGGAGTTGCGGGGGGGCGGGAGTTTTGCGGAGTGCGGGGTGGGGCCGGGAGGTGCGGCGGGGTGTGCGCGGAGTTGCGGCGGGGTGGCGGGGGTGGTAAAAGGGAGCGGGTAAGCGAGGACAGCGGCGGGCGGCGGTAATGAATGATTGATTGTTTCGTGTTACCGGGCACGTCAACAGCTACGGTCATCAGTCCCGTGAGTGTAGTTCTTCTTTTACCCTTGGCTGGCGGTGGTGAGCTTCTCCTTCTGAAGATCCGGCGCCGATCTACACGTCCGCTTGCGGGGTTTAACCCAATCATGTTTCTTCCACTAACGGCGCACCGCCCCAGACAGTCTCTTGATAAAAACTTAGACGGTTCTTCGCACAAGTGAGGTAGTTTAGTGCATGTAATGCAAGTGTATGCAAGTAAGAGTGTTAAGATAGGACGAGGAAGAGGAAAGAAATATCACGTGCGGTTCGTGGCCCTTGAGTTAGGAGAATGTTCCGGTATTCACGTAGTGTTGAGCAGTGAAAACACAGAAAACTACCGATAAGAGATGTTTGCCGTCATTTTTCTTCAAACAGCGACTGTATTCGATCTAGTCATCCACTTCGCGTCGGAAAACGTGTCACCATCGGTACTCGAACCCTAGGGCCTCCCTGTGAGAGTCATTAAATGTAGAAGCAGTGACAATGGTCATGTTGGTAGTGGTAGTGGTAGTGGCTGCGGTGGTGGTTTTGACGATAATGATGATGGTAGTGATGGTGATGATGGTGATGATGATGGTGGTGATGTTTATGATGTTGGTGTCGTTGTTGGAGGTATTTTTGTTGGTGAAGGCGTTATTGTTGATAATGGTGGTGATGTTGGTGATGGCGGTACTGTTGTCGGTATTCTTGGTGGTGATGGTGGTAGGACTGTTATTCGTGAAGGCGGTACTGTTGTTGGTGACGGTTATACTGATGTTGGTAGTGGTGGCATTAATGGTTCCTGCGGTTGCTTCGTATTAAACAATTATTAATAATATATTTAATTAATATATTTAATTAATATATTCAATTAATATCTTTAACTAATAATAATTTTTAATAACATTTTGAAGTTTTCTGTGAGGTATACGCATCAGGTGTCACTCAACCCTTAACTCTTTCGAATATTATGTTCAAATATGATCACGTGAGCACGTCATCAGGAGGTGGTCATTGAACACGATCTACTGAAGCAGGGCAACTATTGTTCAAGCAAGCGTAATCGATTGACACACTATCTGAGAACTAATATCTCCATTTCCCCCACTTTGTCTACATCACTCCGTGCAACGGACAAGAACAATAACATCGATAACTAGAATCGGTTTTCCTGCCCGAACTGCCAAAAGCATGTGTCTGAGCGCCAGTGACATTCCGCGCATGTTATTTGTATTGTTCGTATGTGTGATTGCTACAACTGATTGTCGAAGAAACGCTGCGTCATACTGCTGCATGTGACATTGGAAATTACATTGCTGATTGCACGATCTGCAATGAATAACGCGAAAGGAAAAGCGTATTTTGCAAACACCTGTTCATTGCCGGTCATGTGATACTATTAGGCGAATAAAGGTTTAACGTCGAATATTTGTGTTTTTACCCACCTTCCAACGATACTCCTAGTACAACTGCGAAACGTGTTGGTTTTGGCATTAATTACAAAATCTAAAATCGATTTGATCTCAAACAAATCCGTAAGTATGAAGATCAAACAACAGGAGGAAATAATAATATATGTGTTACGAAGAGAATGAACAATTAAAATTTGCCGCTAAATACTTACTCTATGCCGCCCTACATACACCGTACGCCATGTTTAGCAATACTGATATCAGGGGATACTGTATCGTGTACCTACGAGAGAGAATTGCATTCCATGTTCTACAACATTTGCTTATATCCAACGCGGCAGCCACATAATGTTAATACTTCAATTAGGTTTGGTAGATCGTGTTGTTCATTTTACACGATTTTTGGTCGCAGCTTTATGTTGAACACCTACCATTACCCAACATCGATATCTCGAATATGCAGTACCATGTGTTTGCAAAATCTGGTTCACGAACATTCAGTCATTTTTTAAAGAGTTTAAGTCTAAAAACTCATAGAATTCACTTGTAAACTCATAGAAATTATTTATGAAATATTAACAATATTAATGTTTTTCCTTCGATAAATGAAGTTTAGGTGGTTATTGAGGTTTGGAATGAATTTTTGGGTTAATTTCTAGGCGGAATAATCTTTCTATTGTGCCTAAATTGTGTAAAAGTGCAAAAAATAATCGTGTAGCAAACGGTAAGATATCATATACAAATCACATGGACTCGGTTTCCGTTCATTAATTAGGTTCGAAAAAGTATGCAATTGTCTTGAAGAAGAAAGTAGGGAAGGGAGGGAAGATCGCGCGCGGTCCCTGGCCCGTTTGTTACAGTACTGCTCCGGCATTTGCCTAGTGTTGATCGTTGAGACCACGGTAGACTACAGTAGGGAACAAATTTGTTTTCATACTTTCACGATGAAGGTAGGTTATTTCAAAGGAGATGATCACGCCGATTAGGAAAATAATTATGAAACATTTCTATTACAAAGGGTTCAAAATACATAAATATATTTAAGATTTGGAACAAACAAAATCCTAATACTAATTCCCGTATTCACTCCAGTTATGATACTTCATAATTTTATAAGCACGTGTCAAATGAAGGCACAAGTTAAAAAGGGAATACGCATATTTTTACAATAATATTAAGTCTATAAACATTGCCATTCACTGGATTATAGAGTACACACAATTCACTCATTAACCCCCTAGTCTGCACAAAAACAAAAGGTACATCCAAGAGCACAATATTTGGCAAATGTGTCTTGTCTGTTTCTCAACACTGATTTTTTTGTCCCGGCAGCAAGTAGTTTCCAGTACTGTAATTTGGAGCCTGGCAGTTCAGATTCTTTTTTCGGCAAATTCAGGTCCCGTGCCAAAGTATGTAGGTCTTTCTGCACTAAAAAGTGCAGTAAAGTGTCAGACTTTCGTGATAAGTAGTCTGGATCTTTTGAAGTGGAGATTTCCCTTTCTGGGAGAAACTATTTCGGTTTCATCACAAATTACTTTATGATTTATTGACCATGATTCCGGGAGGGTAGAGACACGAATAATTCGTCATTGTGTGGTACTTGTCGCATGGCAGAAAAGTGTGGATAATTGATCTGGACAGGCCAGATATTTTATCATGAGGAAGAAGCAGTAATTAAAATAGTTCGTTGGTATTCTCCACACCATTGGTACAGCGAACGACAATAATTTGAAATTTCTATAAAACCACTAGCTAAGGTTCGTTGTACAGGTGACACAACACTAGTAAGCAGCCCATGGTTTGTCTTGAGTACAAACATGACAGCTAAAGTGTAAAGAATACGCGAGAATAAAAACGGCAATCTTCGAATACTGAAGGTAAAAAATATGAAAACCTAATTTTGTTGATATCGCATGTTTGTTCAGTTCATCTATGCCACTTTTATTTTATATTGAAATAAATTTCATGCATATTGATTCTACATAGCTTACAGGTGCAATTTAAATGTATTTGCATTAATAGCAAAATGCGGTTTGATACGGTATGAAGATACGGAATATTACAAAACGGTGGCGTGATATGACATTTTTATTGTAATATTCGTAATCCACGTGTGAAATTGATTAAGTTGCGCAGTTTATCTTCCTGGGAGAAAAAATCGTGATCCCAGTGCTACCGATCAGAGCAGTCGGCGGTTATTCTCTCCCAGACAGCGGGTGAATTCGACCTAGCTATCACGTTTAAGTCGAAAATTCCTTCTTGATAACAAAAATCTAATCAAGTGGAGTTCAAAACAATTATCTTTAAAGACAACAACGGACTGTGACTAATACCGCCAATGTATATTGCAACACTAACACTGCAAAATATAATTACTGAAGCCGGGTTCGAGGAAGGGGCTGCGACATGGATGTCGATGTTTCTATCCAAACATAGATTATTTAAAGCCAGATGTATTAAAGTCGATGTTTTGATCTCGATATTTTTTACGTTTTTGTGTTTTGAGTGTGAACAACAAAATCCACAACCACTACTTTGTAAAA
Organism: Gryllus bimaculatus; assembly: GCA_017312745.1. Taxonomy (NCBI): domain Eukaryota; kingdom Metazoa; phylum Arthropoda; class Insecta; order Orthoptera; family Gryllidae; genus Gryllus; species Gryllus bimaculatus. The sequence goes on along the minus strand of BOPP01000161.1, from coordinate 2,116,826 downwards.
GTTAAAATATGAAATAACTAATGCCAATTCATGCGTTTGAACGAAGCGAACGCAGCCTGTGCTACTTTCACCTAGAAGACTAGTCCTTGCTCGAGAGATGACCCCAATGCCCTGGTATTTCCTACGACTATGCGGATGCGGAGAGGAGGTGAACGCATGCGCGGTAGGCAGAGGGCTTCCCCCTTCTTCACAACGAATTGAGAAAGCTGTGACTCTTTGAGATAACCCTGAGCGCCCAGCCTTCTGATGAGTATTGTTAATGTCATTATTATTTTTAGAATTAGTCTGTCCAATCTTAATTTTAAATTAAAAATCACGGCAAATGTCACATCAAATTTCACCCTTCACGAAAGTCGATATTACAAGTCACTGAACCAGATTTAAAAGCATCGATGTTTAAAAACATACACGCGTAAAACCTTCGCTATCGACGTCGCATCGATTGTTGCGGGCGACAGGCGAGGTGGCAATCGAGAGGTCACCTCGAGATGCCGTGAGGGGCAGCTCGCTCGAGCAGCGCAGGCGAGGAGACCGGGAAGCTGAGCGAGGGGCGAGAGGAAGGGGCTGGTGGCGCGGGGGGGGGGTCTGAAGCGGAGGGGGCGTAGAGCGAGGAACAGGAGAGCGGGCGGGGCGGGGCGGGGCGGGGCGAGGGCAAAGGCGAGGGGCTTCAAGGTGGCATGCAGACGAGGGTTGTTCCGAGAGGCCACCTACGGGGGGGACTGCAGATGCAGAGGGTGTCGCCGGCGTAGCGGAGGAGGGAGGGTTGGGCAGGGGAGTGTGGGCGGGGGCGGATCCAGTGAGGGGCGCAGGTGGTAGGGTGCGAGTCGGAAATGCAGACCCTTCGACACAAGGCGCCTTGATACAGTGGGCTGCTGGACGAGGCCGCACTGGTTAGCAAGTTAGGCACGCATGTTTTGCAAAAATAATGAAGGCATCATGAATAGTTGAAAACAATGATAGCTACAACAATTAGACTAGTGCTATAATTATCAATGCAAAAGTTAAAACCATGAATAGGCATCAATATGTTTGTTACTTTTGCTGGCTTTCATACGTCAATCGTCATTCATGCATTAACTGAGGTGAACCACTATCTACTTCTGGACAGCAAATTGTAAGTTCCTCCCCCACCACCACCACCACCACCACCAAAATATTGATATCGTTTTTAACTGGATTATTTTAATTGGAAAATTCAACGTGTAAAACCAAAAATTCGATGAATATTTATAAATTATTATATGTTGCGTGAACATTTTTAAGCTATGTGCATACAGGGCGGGTGTATTACGTACGTACTGAATTTCAACTTTGTTTTCAACATACTTTTGGCCTAAGTTTTCTATTATTCCATTCACTTTATTTCTCTGATGGGGTTACAGTGCTGAGGGAACATTAAAATTCAAATGGTCCTACAGAAATCAGAATCTCTTGAAAACAAAGACAAAATAAGGTTGATGGATTAAAATAAAAAATTTTAATTAGAAGGTAACTTTAAAAAAAAAATCAGGTCATTGCAATGCCTACAACGGCAACTCGAGTATCAACAGTAGTGTACGCATGACTTTCTGACCTCCAAAATTACATCGTCGAATCACAAAAATATCACCATTTCTGAAAAAGTCTTTTTTTAACATTAACTAATTTAATCTTCAATAAAAATTGTAAATTTTGTTGTGTTGTATTCTTATGAAATCAATACTTTATCCACCCTCGTCGGAGGAATGGCAATAGCTCAAAGGTTCAGTCACAATTGTTTCTTTTAATATTACGCTCCTCCGCGCCAGAATCACGGACTTTTCGTCTACAAAGTGCAGATTGAACATTTCGGCACGTTGTGTTATAACTCTAGATTGGTTTCGGTAAATAACATTTTGGGTCCATTTTTTATTTGGAGCACGCGTCCTGGCTAGAATATGGTGTGTGTAACTCGACAGTTTTTTTGAGTAACTTAACAGAGAAACCGGAATTCATTATTGTGTGTGGTGACAAATGTTTCACTGGAGAGCCCGATAGCCGTGAAAAAGCGACCGCACATCTAGTGCCGCTAGGTTTATGGAAACGCCAGCACGTACAAGTTCCGTACACAATGAGTATACGAGGGACGCGCCAACTCATTAACAAATGAACGGTATGCGCAGCGTTCTGTTCCCACGGGCTATGGACGGCCGAGGATGTTCATGGGCGAGCGGCGGGAGCGGAGCGGCGCCGGGGCCAGAGGGGCTGGCGCAGGGGGCGGGGAGGAGAGGGGCGGGCGGAGCGGGCGAAGCAGGCTGTTGGGAGTGCGTAAACACTGTAGAGCTAGGAGCGCGAGCGCGGGGGAGCGCGGGGCGGAGTAGGGCGTGGGGCGTGGCGTGGCGGGGCGTTGGCGGGGCGGCGATGGAGCTTGGCGAAGGGGCGGGGCGCGCCGAGCAGGGAACGGGGCTGCGGGATATGCAGGGGTGCGACGCGGAACACGCGCACAGACAGCAGGCGAGCGGAAACGAAGGGCGGCTGGCGGTCGGCGAGCAGGGCTTCCGGGGGCGCGGCGGAGCGCGGGCGCGGCCGCGGGAGGGGAAGGGGCTCGAGAGGAAACAACGCGCCGGCGAATACGGAGCGAGATTGGCGCCGCCGTGGCGGGCCGACAGCCACCGGCGAGGGCGACGCACCGCGGGCTGGGGGGGCGGGGGGAGGTGAGGCGACAGCGGCTCCGACGTGTGGCCGAGGCCGCTACGACGGGAGAGAGGTCGGACGACGGGTTCAAGGCGACCGGTGGCTCTGGAGACGGGTCGGACTGAAGATTTGGCGTGGGACGCGACGGCCAAGGCTAGTGTGATAGAAGGAAAACTGTGCCGGTGCGAGGGACGAAAAGCGACGAATGCAACACTGGCAATGGCAAATGCAGGTGTAAGTAAAAAGAGTGACAGTAGATATAGAAGATGTTCTAGACGATGGCGTAGATGGCGGTGGGAACGGCAGAAAAGGTCGAGAGCGCAGACAGAGGGAAATCGAATTGATAAAAAAGACAATGAAGAAAAATTGGAGACAAATAAATACCACGATGACGGTTAAAAAGAACGGGGGAACAGCAAACAGGAAGAATTGGAAGGAGTGGCCAACCTGGAGTGGCGAATGGGAACGGTTAGAGAGAACGGGAGAACGGAAAAGAGGAGGAATTGGGATGATGGGGCTGAGAGACCGGTCTGTGGAATCTACATAAGAGAGACGGAGATGATGGTGGGGCGAGTGAGAGAAGGCGAAATGGCAAGGGACGGTAAGAGGGTCAAGTTTGAGTTCGAGGACGTGGGCAGGCAGAGCTGACGACCGCAGTGAGAGTGATGCTGAACCTCGTCACACAGGGAGTAGCAGAGAGCCCGCCTGCTTCCTAGACGGAGACAGAGAATGCTCTGAAGAGGAGACGCCCACTGTTGTTCACACGGCACAGAGGCACAAGGGAATCCTCTAGAATCCATACTTTGAAGCCACGCCGGTGTACACGAATTTTTCACGGAAGTCCTCCCAGAATCCCTAGAAGCAGAAACTGATTTGCGACGTTAATTCTCAAAAGACACTGTTCTGGTTCCTCAACATACGTACACTCCCTTCGTTAATAATAATGTTTCTCAAAAAAAGAAGCTAGTGACAAAAGAACGTACTTTTTCGTATTATTTTTTTACGTGTAAGTAATATTGTTACTCTACTTGAGTAAGCAAAATTGTTTCAAAAGAATTATTTTCCTACGCTAGGATTCAAACTCATGAACTTAGGTTTATGACAGCATTAACTTTAACCTTACAACACCAGTCTCGGAGATATAACAAATTCCCTACACTTTAAAAAATTGAATAATTATGCAATTTTCGAAATTTAGATATTTCACGGGTCATTATTTCAAGATCCAATTATGAAGAACATTTAATTAAAAATAAATCTTCAATATTGCAGTTGTAGGAAGACGTCAAAAATTTCGAATTTCTACAAATTTTTAAAATACAGATTTCAACGAAAATACGACAATCACATTCCTATAAGGGCATATTGCTCTTCCTTAGGAAAATATATTAAATAAAAAGATTTTCACCGTTTTTGAGAACATTTTGAAAATGTAGAGTTGCTGTAAGGAAAAAGTACCTATCCAAAACCGAAATATATATATATATAAAAAATTGGACCCAAAGGGCTCCTTCAACAGCAAGATTCAGCGCGAAATATTAATATTTATTCACATCTTCCGTACACTTTAGTCGTTAGCGTTGTTTACAGACAGACAGACAGACAGGCAGGTATATTTTTGCTGTAAATATATCTTAAGGTATCAAAGACGAAAAAAACCTGAATTACGTCTACATAACCTGTTAGAGGAAGTAATTTACTTAATACACGAACACGAATTACTCCATGTTTTGGTATCAGGGATTTCCAATACAAATTTTCTTCCAACAATTCACCGCTTTTTGCAGCAGCGTTACAGAACTTTCTCGATATTACTATGTGTAGTTAACAAAACAGAATGTACTATGTGTAGTTGGAGAACAGAAAATATACGGAAAATCGTGATTAAAAGTTACAGCAAGAAATAAGTCAGAAAATGCACTTTTAATTGCTTTCTCAGTTGATTTAAACTTAAAAGTATGATTATTTATTTTATTATTTTAGATGGAACTAAATTTTTATACATAACTTAATATTGAAGGTGTACGTTTAACGTCTTTATTATTTCACGATGCAAAAGCATTGGTAATTCTTTGGAAATACGTTTTTTGTTCCTTTTTACTTCCGGATTTCTTCTTTGGCGACTTCTCTATCTCTTAACGTACTATCAGAATTGCTAGTCTTCGAGTAGAAACGCCAATTCACTATGGATGAAGCGAAAAAAATCTTAAGAATAGTTAAGTGCACCCTCGAATTTAAAACAAAATAATTGCTCCAAAGGGGGTTGTGATTTTAAAATTAATGAAATTAACGAAATATTCGACTTAGTAAGATTTGTCCCTTTTTTAGCACTAGAGATAGTTCGACTGAGAGAGGATCAAAATGAATCAATATAATAAGTGAAAGATAACGACAAACCCAGATGCATCGATATACACGAATAGTGCCAATGCCTGCTGTCTATTACGGCCATCGATGACAAGGGGGCAAAGGGACTTCTCTGATATATTCAAGTACATCCAGAAGGTAAAATTTCATTTTTAAATATGGACGTAAACAACAGATAAACTAGGTTAAATCTGCCTAAATTTTTTCGAGCATAAATGTTACAGTGCTGCCAATATGAGCAAATCTTGAGCTCTTTAAAAGACTGAAAACATTTAAACAACATGCCACTGAATCGATCGGGTAATGTCACTATCAGTCACTCCCATCAAGATTTGCTGCTACGTCTCAACCCATGTGAGGTAGCAGCCAGATTTACTGCTGCCATTTAACGTCGCAGGGAGTTTTTAGGGCCAATTAGCTCTGCAAAATTGCTAGTACTTGATAGAAGTTTAGATAATTAAATATTAATATTCCAATATATCACTAGTATTCTGAATTCTACAATGTAATTCGTGTAGAATAGTAGGTGAGCCGAACTATTCAGCGATCTACCATGCTCCGTCCATTACATCATGACGTTTCGAGATTCTGGAAGTGGATGGCGAAATCTTTCCTACTGACTATCTTCTTTCTCAGAACTGCTATCCCTGGAACGACGCCAGAACGCAGTTTCCGTTAGGACTTTGTGATTACCGCACCGTTCGGCTTACGAATCTCTGAAGAGCGCTTTCCAAAGTGGTGCTTCCAGCTCAAGGGTGTTTTCTGCACATATAGTAATCTCTCCAAAGTTGGAACAGATTCGTATTTAATTTCCCTTTCGCGGGGGAACCACTGGCAAGGACGACTTGCAACCCAACTGGGAACTACCCGCGCAAACGCTGCAAGCCCGGAAATCCCGCTCTCTTCCCCGCGGCTCCTTTTTTACTAATGACGTCGGTATCACCAAAAAACTGGAAACCAATCTTGTACCAAATATAATCCGAGATCTACACAGCAGCAAGGGGAGAGAGTGCCGAGGGCTGTCCTGCCAGGTAAGGACTTGGCGTCTGTCTGACGGAAGCATACATGAGAAGCCCGCCCACTGTCCTCCGTCTCAACGCTCCCCTCGCCGGCGCGCGAAGACAGCCCAAAAGTCCCCAGGGGCGCAGGGGA
>BOPP01000161.1:2096713-2109805 GCA_017312745.1 Gryllus bimaculatus | reverse complement strand
TGTCCCGCCCGCTCACCCGGCTCACCCGCTCACTCGCCCAACCCACTCAACCCCTCACTCGCCCGCCCGCTCACCCGCTCACCGAGCCCGCCCAGCTCCGTTCGCTCCCGCTCGACTCCAGTTCGCGCCACGCCTGCTCCGCTCCGCTCCGCGGTCGCGTCGCGCCGCGCCGCGGCCGGCTCAAGGCGCACCCGCGCTGGCGGCCGGCGCCCCATCTGCATGGGCAAATCCGGGAGGCCCGCGCCCACATCAGCGGCATTAGCGATGCCGCGCTGGCTCCCTAAGCCGAGCGGCCGGCGCGCAGGCCGGCCGCGCCGAGAGCGGGCCGCGAGCGCCGCCCGCGCCGTGCAGACGGAGCGAAGCCGGGCGCACCCGCCCGCGCCAACGCCACCAGCTGCCGACACCACCAACCGCCCGCCTTCTCCGCGCCACTTCAGCAACCGCTCCGCACCGCTCCGCACCGCTCCGCGCCACGCTGCGCTGCGCGGATGGCTCGCCCCGAGTTTATACTATATTTATTAACCAAGCGTATGGGGGTTACGTGCGGCTGGGAGACGCTCCCCGCTCCCCCCGCCGCTCTCAGCCCGCCGCCGCCTCCGCCGCCGCCGCCAGCATAGTCCGCAGCCCCATCTGCATTAATCGTATTTGCATTAGCATTGTGGCCATGACGGGAGGGGAAATGACGATGACGTTCGCGAAATGGCGAAATGATGAATTATTATGGGAATGCGTAACGGCGACGGTGATTTTGCTGGAATGCGGGGCGGTTAAGGAAATGGGGAGGGGCCTCCTAGAGGACGTCCACGTGTTCATAGACGTGACCCCATGACTCCGCTGACACTCTTATCACGCAATGTATGAAAATAACTACTCTGGGTTTTGTGTCATTATAAGCGATGAAAATCAGCTATTAATAATAACCGTTAGAGCGGTTAGCCTCGAAGTAAGAAACGCAAATTGTTAAGGAGAAATAATCGAAATATAATTTCGTATTGATATACCAGGCACCTGCCGTTCATGTTGATGCGGTCGGTGACCACGAAAACCTTGGTAAATGATGTTAACAAAAACAGAAATAAAACTAGTATAAAATGAACCAGGAATAATTTTGTTTGCAAAAATATAATTGTATTGGGATGATCATACATATTCGTCTATTGTGCAAATAAATGGGTTCAGTATCTTATTCTCATAACTCTTAAAAATCATACTACTAAAAAGCGCCTTTTTGCATTGGTCTGTGGATTTTGTGCTATTCAAACAATCGTCATACTGGGATCGGGCGAAAATTGGTACAGTTATTCAATTTATTATTGTCTTAAATCTCAGTACTTCGACGATTGTACTAATGGAGTTATAATTTCTAGAATTACTGCACACAAATTAAACATCTAATTCCAGAACTGAGGAAGTGGGTCTACATCTTTAAACCTCATATGGTGAATATGAGCACTTTGACTTCTATCCCGTCTTTTCATTGACAGATATACAAAAAAGCTTCGAATCCCTAAGTGAAAGACAAATCAAACCTGTCTAACAAGTCTGGCACCGACCCAGAGATGAGGAATCAAATACTGACACAGCTCTATCACGCCCAGAGTGATACCAAAACGATTTCTTGAACACGACGGTTAGTAGTGCGGAACTAAGTAGAGGTTTGTTCCTATTCCCCCCTCCCCCTGTTTCTAGCCAGGTAACCAAAGAGCATTCACACGCAGATGTGGGCGAAAACTTCAAATTAATGCTGTTGGCTTCACGGACGGATGACAAGTTCCTAGATAGAAGCAGGGTTTCACGAGAGAGCTTTGAATTGGCACCAGCCAACGTGTTGATGTTTTATAAACAATATTTTATTCAACTATAAACAGTTTGAATGTATAGTGCGTATTAATTTAACTGTTTTTCGAAATAGACATTCGAAATATAAAGAATTTGACATTTTTATACAATTTTTAAGGACGGAGACTGCGCTTACTCTACGTTTTCTTGCGCTCGGCCGTGTCTACCTACAGTGCAGCCCCGTGAAATCGGATGATCTACTTCCGCTTGCCGCGGGCATTGCGCGCCCGGACGCTGCCTTTTTAGCGGAAGTGTGTTCCGAGCGCGTACGTGCTCAGTTTGAAACCACTCACTTACAGGGAGATTTAGCCTTCGGCTACTTGCTCTCGGACCTGGACGTTGCTCTACAGACTGAAGGTGTTTCTAATGAAACGGAGGAAATTTCGCATGGTATGCCCAACTGTTTCTGCCAAGAATAAGATAAGGGAGTCAACATTTCCTTTCCTATCGACATTTCGAGCACTCTTCTTAAGCGCGTAACAGCAAACTGACCTGCGATGAACTGATGAACATCACAAGGCATCATAAGGCAGGGTCGTTAGAGGAAGGGGCACGCAACTGACCTACAGATCTCTTCGCGAATCAATCGCGAACGCATTCGCGCGACTGACAAGATCCCACGGGGAGGGATAGCAGCAGTGAGTTCCCTTCATCAAAAAGCTGGGACCTGGACGTACTAGAAGTGTAAGAACATTTATTCAATTATACAAACGTCAAGTAGAAAGTTATATTGTTATATTTTCCGCAGTAGTAATACTCTCCTTCTAAATTAAACAATACTAATTTTAAGAAATATAACTTGTAGTACGCACTGAATATTTTTATTTCACAAAAAATAGTAAAGTCAGAAAATGCACTCGATGTATAGAAGTCATTTTAGATTACTCGATTTGGATTACTCGATAGGTAGGTCGAATTCGTAAGCTGTGTGATGAGAGTTCTAGCGGCCGGCAGCTCTGAACTCCTCCGTGTTATTTTCGATCACCACCAGGCGAATGCCGCAGCAGTACCGTAACAAACGGGCAACACACTTTGCGCGATCTGTCCTTATTCTTCCCTGACCTATCCTTATCCCTTTCGTACTTACATGTACTACACTAGCATGCTTGTTGGAAATTTCGACCTTCTTTTCGGCTAGGATGGGGCCCTGTTAGTGGCAGATACCTGGTTGGAAAAACCTACAAACAACACCGCCAATTCCGTCTATAAAAAATGGTCTATAGTTATGGAACTAGTGACCTCAGCGGTTGACCCGACATGAAATCAACAATAAATGTTAAACAATTCCTACACAAGTTTTCCGTAGGTCCACAAAATTCCTTGCTCCTCAGAACGCGACCTGCGTCATTCGTGACATGCCCTCGCAGGTTGTACTATTTATTTTATGACACGCTATTTAGTTCACCATATAGCTCATATATAGAGTAAAGCATTTCTTCTTTAGCCGTAATATAAACGACTTCGCTCAGAATAAAATTGTTCTTGCACTTTTTCTTGTGTACCGCCCACAAAAACAGTGAACACTCACAGAAAACAATATTTAAAATAATAGCTCAATTTTTTTTGACTTTTTCTACGACAGTAAACAGAAATCCCCGAAAGATCATCTTCAAAAATTCCCTTCGGTCTGATCTCTCGTCAGACGTAGATGACTTCCAGCCTGTCCCGCTGGGAGACGTGCCGTATTACCCAATGCATCATATTCTCCTTACACCATGATATGATAATGCTACCGCTCGGGCACTCGCTCTTTTGATGACGGCGGGGCGCGACGCCACAGCGGGAGGCGAGGGCAGGTGGCGGGGCAGGTGAGCGGAAGGGCGAGGGCGAGGGCGAGGGCGAGGCGAGAGGACGAGGGCTGGAGGCGAGGCGAGGCTGAGGGCGAAGGCGGGGCCGGAGGATGACGGAGGTGACGGCGTCAAACGTCGACCTTCCACCTGGAGAACGCGAGACGGAACGGCATGCGGCCAACTCGCTCGCTTCGTCGCCGCGAACGTAAGAATCAATAACGACCGCCCCCAGCCGCCCCCCGGTCGCCCGCCGCCCGACTCTAGCAGGTCCGCCGAGGGCCGCGGGGCGGCGGATCATAGCGTACGTGGCAGGCGGGGGCGGCTGGGCGAAAGCGGAGGTGGACGGTGGGTTTAGGCAGAGGTAGGCGGGAGGGGGGGGTCGGAAGGCGCGCGGACCGGTTACCTGCGGGCGCGGATCGATGCCCGTGCCACCGCTAATGGCCTCCGCGCGCGCGCCGCCTCAAGTGACCGGCAAAAATAGCGCGACGGGCCCACTTCGGCCGGTAGGTCGTGGTGAATGCCAGCGTGGTTGTTGTTGTTGGGGCGGGCTGTTGGGAGGCGGCCGGTGTGATGGTTAAGGGAGTCATTACTGGGGAGGGCGCTGGAACACTGGTGGGGACGGTCGCCGTCGTCGTGAATGTGGTGGTAGGTGAGTGCCGGAGTGGATGTGACCAGAACGGCCCCAAGGCCGTGGAGAAGAGAGTTGATGGGGGAAGAAGGGAGACGGATGGCGGAAGTTGTGGAAGTGGTATAGATGTAAAATTTTGGGAGGGAATATAGAGAGATAATGGGATGAGGGCGGAGGAATAGTTTGTATGACAAATGGTGGCGAACATAGCGGCGGAGTGTCGGCCTAGTAGCTAGTGTGGCAAGTACAGGAAGGGGAGGGGGGTATCGTGACTGACAGTGGTAGGAAATATGGAATAGCCGATATGCAATTGACGATTGCACTGGATCACGGGCAATGGGCGATAGGTAATTAGTGATGAGTGGTGGGTGGTGGGTGGTGGGTAATGGGCAGTATGACGGACGCTGGAGAGTGAGCAGTGGGCGATGGCGGCAAATACCATGAAATTACATCCCTCAGAGAAGTTACTCATCTTGTTCTCTGAATCACTTAAAGGAATTTGATCTAGCAAATGAGAGTTTGACTGTCTCACAAAAATAAATGGTACTCCCTTACCTAATGTGTTCTAATAGCATACTTTGTCGAAAACACAGAGTGATGGGGTTACTCAATCTCGCAGAGTCTTCTACAATACCAACATTAAGTTCAGTAAACCAGATTGATTAGCAGGCAATAACCGTAAATAATTGTCTGTATATGGAAAATGTAACAGAATTGACAAATATCTATACTGTATTCAAAGGAGGATAGAGGCAGAGAACACCGGTTTATTATTACACGTTTACCAGCAAATCAGAGTAATCGTGAGTTTATTATTTACGTAAGAGTTACAGGTACGATTAATAAAGAGTGAATTGGTAACATCACCCAGAAGGAAGCTGGGCAAACACCAGCATGTGAGACTGTCCCAGCAGTAACAAGCACGCGAAGTTACAGAATCGCGCCCACAGTGAGTTCTAATCCAATCGACGCCAGGACATCTGCCCAGCGAGCGGCCAGCGGCCGGCGCGCGAGCAAGGGGTGATCCGCAGCGAGGAGCGAGCGAGCAGGCAAGTGGCGGCGGCGGCGGTGGTGGTCCCGCCGGCCCCGGCATTTGGCCGGAAGGTCCCGCGCCGGCCTTTCCGCCGCCCTTTGCTAATCGCTGCCGCCCGGACGACGGTCCGTGCGAGCGCTCCGGCCACTGCCGTCCCGCTCCGCCCTCGCGCCGCGCCCGCCCGCGCCTCCCGCCGACCTGTTGCCCGCGAACAGGTGGGCGGGGGCGGCGGCGCGGGGCCGCGGGTGCCGGCACGGGCGCGGGCGGCAGAGCCGCGAAGCGCGGGGCGGGAAGGGGAGACGGGGCCGCGCAGTTGGCAGCAGTTGGCGCACTATCGATTCCGAGGCGGCGCCCAAAAATGTCCCCGCGGGCAACGCGGCCGTTCGCGATGTCCACCAATACCCTTGCCCGTCAGCTCGACCCCGCTGCCGTTTCGAACGAGCGCAAACAGGAACTGGCAACGCAGCCGAAAAAACCTCTATCAAGGAACGTACTGGGCGGCACCGCACTCCCAATTCTTCCATCGGCAGTCTTTCTCTCTCTCTTTCCAATGACCCAACGTTGGATAGCTTGCTATGGGATGGCGACGTTAGCCATGGAGTGAGAACAATGAAGACTGGGAATCAACGGTCTACATCGAGGTTGCTCAAATGCCAGTAATGTCGCCTGACAGCCAGCGGTGGCTAGCTGCTATGACTCACTTGTCACTTGCTGTTCACAGGACTAGAGTCGATAGCGCCCGCCCATTATCTGACAGAGATGTCTTGAAAAACAGCAGGACATGGTTCCTTTGGTGGTCCCTTCACTGGAGCAGTACAGACATAAATACGTCTCATCTGTAGTCTGATATTTCCAAAAGCTCACTCTCATATGTTCGACGAGTGGTTGCTGGAAATCAATCTTGACTTGGAGTTTATCGTTCAACAAACGAATTTTCCCTATACATTTTTCTCCTTCAACCGTCCTTAGCACTGTAACATTTAGTAGCAGAAGCATAGAGCGTAGGACGCAAGCTGGGACAAACCATTATGATTTTCTCTTTCGCGTCCCAGAATGATGGATTTGTAGACTAATGAATATGCATTCTACGGTTTGCGAACCAATTTCTAATCAGTAGTTACAATTGCATTAACTGCAGCTGAATACGACCCTCGGCGGCAGCAACAGTTTCTGGAAATAAAACGAAATGGCGTCTGTCGTCGATTAAGTGGTTTGCAAATGAAACCGGGTCTGATGTCATGGGAAAAACCTATTTATTTTTCAATTGCAAAATTTTCAATTTCAACTTTCTTTTGATCAATCAAACGTCAAATGTCGTCCGTCCAAACAAAAAAATATGAACTGTTTTGTTCAGATGTACTATGTGTAGAAGTAAAAGCATCGGAGGAAATGTACGAAACTCACGAATTTTAAATGAGGGGCAATCACTCTGTTTCATTTGGTTTGTGAGAGGTGTTCGGACTACAGTGGCGAGTTACGTTAATGACAGGACTTTTAGTTTGCGTGATCCTCGTGTAGCTAATTAGATCGAAAGTAGTATGGCACTGGCTGGGCTGCGTTCATGTAAGTGCTCTGGTAAGAGTACGAGCACACGCAGTAGTTTATTACGGAATACATCAAACAATCATTTCATGCAAAAAATGTAAATTAAAATTAAATTCTCAACTTAGATGTTTGATGCGAATCATATATTAGTATACTTATTACTTAAATATTAACAATGAGAGTTATGTATAAACACTAATGAATAGCTTCAAGTAGTATTAGAAAGAGGCTCTTAAAATTTTTAAAAATATAACTGATATTTTGGAGAAAATAAACAAATTTCATTCAAAGGATAATTTGAAATCTCCAATAAGCTGATTAAGAAATGTTTACCGTCTTACGATTTTGAAACAAAATGTCATATTGCTTTCTCGAAATTCGACGTAGGAGGTAGGCCTAACCAGATAGTGCAATTCTCTTCATGCCGTGTACGAGTCATTTACAAAAGGAAGAATGCAATGAATAAACGTTACTTAGAATCACAAAGCTACGAACTTCAACTTAAAAATATTCTAAAGGAAATAATACCCGAAAATGAATTATTCAGTTTACCTGCAATTGTAACAACTATTTATTTTGCTGGAAAAAGTTAATATTTCGGAGCAACAAATTAATTGGTTTCACATTACTGTGAGGACTAAGTAAATAAATGTGAAGAAGTAACAGAGAAAATGTGAGGTAATATGTTCATTCCTTGCAGAGAAATTGTTCAAATGGAACTTTAATAATAATCGTCTGAAGCAGTGAGGTTGAATCACCAATCCTGTATTTGCACCCGATCTCTCATCCTTTGAAGTTGTTTAGCGATAAAACGGCCTCTCAATTTTTAATACGTCAGTGTACTCGTTCTGCAGGTGAAAACTTCCCACGCAGGACTAATGGTTCCAGAGACTCATAAATCCTATATTAGACATTCTGAGAACTACAGAGGTCAGCAAATGCGAGGTTCTCTGCAATATACAGCAAAACAATCGATATCATGACTGCCCACGTATGTGGGCGTGTGGGTTTACGATGTGGTGTCTATTGTGAGGTGAGAATGGCGCAGTGCAATAGGGTGATGTGAAAACTAGGGGGTATTGTTTGTAGTGTACTGTGGGAGGCTCTATAAACGAGAATGTGTGCGTGCACGTACGAAATCTTAGGAAACCGTAGGAATTTTCGTTGTTTGTTCCCTGCAGCGTTCCCAGCCACGCATATTGAAAGCAAAATACACGCGGCAGAGTACAGCTGGCCACGTCCACGTCAGCCCAGTTAATACACTCACATACTTCAAGGCCAGTCATAGTTTACTGAAGTGAACACATCGCAATGGAGCAAAACATTGAGAAAATGGAGAACCTCTGCAGAATATAATAAGAGCCGCAAGTGGTGTCCGACCCATCTATCTTGTTTCGACACGGCCGATCGCTGAGATTGCTTAATTGGCAGTGATTCCGCGCGTACACTAATAAGGTCATTAATCCCGTAAGTGCAGTTTTTTGCTGGGACTGTAGTGGTGGTCTTTTCCCGCTGGATGGCGAATCCCGACGGCGACCTATCGTCGGCTAGCGGGGTTTTTCCTCAACCATCTCCCATCAGCAGGCACCGCCCCAGCCGGGACAAGTTCTAAGCTCCTGTCACATCCCTCAGCATGTGTGGTAGTGTAGTGCGTGTTAGTGTATGTGTGTGTGTGTGTCTAAGGGTGAGGATAGGATAGGATAGGATAAGGAAGAGGACGGAAAAATCGCGAGCGATCCGTAGGCCGTTTGTCAAACTACTGCTCCAGAATTTTCCTAGCAGTTGTCTGGTGTTGGTCTGGTGCTGATCGGAGAAACCTCGGAAAACTACCGATCAGAGCAGTTGGCTGCTATAATTCTCCTCCAGACAGCGACTGAATTTGACCTGGCTGACAAGCTAGTGTCAAAAATCCTGTCATCGTCGGGACTCCAACCAAGGACCTCACAAGCAGAGGGACTGCAGTGATATCAGTTGATGCCCTGAGTCATCTCTTCCGGTCCGATTGCTGAGATAATGTGGGTAATGTGGGTCTTGATTAGAGTGGGTATTTTTGGAGGATTTCAATTTGTCGGACACTTAGCCAGAGTTCTTTTACTCGCTGAGAGAACGTCACTTACGTGTAGCACGCTTGTAGCGAGGTAACTTTTGTGGTTATTGTACCTTTTGAAAATCAACTTACCCAACGGCGATCGAACCAGAACTCTGGGAGCTGAACGGTAGGCCAGATAATTGTTTACTGACAAGAGTCGTGCCACATGAAAAATTCATACCGGAAAAATTAGTATTGCAGGATTAAATGTTCGCAATGTCTTAAGAGTAAATTTTAAAGTTCAGTGAGCTGAAATCATAATTTTAAATTATTCTTCGTTGATTTGCAGCAGAATCATCAGAGATAATGGAATGAAAGGAGTGCACGGAAAATTTAAAACATCGGATACTGAATATAGTAAGTTCCTTAGTTCAAATGTGTTAATTAATATTAAATACGTAGAAATAACGTACTTCAAAATGTACAATATAACAATTATTTTAATTAATTTACATGGACTTAATACTTATTACAATTTTTTCAGAAATAGTTTTTACTTTCCCATATCGACTTCGGAAAAATGAGAAAGTCATGCAATGCTGCAGGAAAAAGTGTCGAAATCTCTTTCCGTCGGAAAATCGGCAGTGCCTTATTGTCTTACTCCTACATGAAGTAATTTACTAAATTACTTATTATCCATGAAAATGTAAAAGAAACACAATACTTGGCGATATGGAATCATTATTAGTAGATTCGCAGCTGAAACCAGGGGTCGATGCGACCCCGAGACGGAGTGAAAACGGCTTGAGGAATTGAGGAAGAAAAGGGCAGAATGCTATGATTAATGACGACAAGGAGGAATTACGGAATCCGCGTGAAGCATTTAATCTCGATGTATTAAGCAGGAAACGTGGCAATAACGTGTCGAGTGACGGGAGCATTTATTTGTTCGAGCTAATGCGGCATAGCAGACGTTAGCCCATCTCTAGGAATCCACCGATTTCAAGGAAGGGCTTGAGTTCGGGAACAGTGCGCTACTCCTCTCTCAACAGACGAGGAATATTCGATTTTGTAGTCTCTATAGATTCCTTCAATATCTTGACGAATTTACTAATATATGTTAGATATAATATGTAATCTTCCACAGTGAGAAATGATCTTGAAACTGAATAATTCAAATATGGCGTTCACTTTATAGAGATAGAAATCTCACATTAACACAATGCATATTATTATACAAATTTTCGCACATTACATTTTAATCGAATTCGCACACTAGTGGTGCTTCAACAACAATTTAAATTTTTGCATTATTTCTAACTTAGGAAATTCACAGAGTTCTACGAAAATAGATCCTGAGCCATTTTTAATCAGCAAGTTTTAAACGTTTAAAAGTTCAAAATCAAATTTTAATCACAATTTAATCAAAAAACGTCTAACCAGTTTTGAGAAAATTCTGAAAACTCTGGAGCTCTATGAAAAGTACTCCAAAATTGAAAATATCCATTGCAAACTAGGAAGTCACGAGTTCCATTAAATCTGCTGTTCCGTTGATTTTTTTCTTCACAACGTGTGATCATTTCCTACACATAGGTACCCCCAGATTTATCCTTATTTTGTTTTCCAGGACCCCGCAATATGGATTAATGATGTTTATTAATTTTAATATCCAGTGGACATTACCGGCAGTAAGTTTTCTAATATATATAAAATATTATACAAATTTAAAAACATCATAAATATTTTACTCAGAGTATTGGATGACGATAGGAAAATTTTCACCTAACCTAATGATACTTGTTACGTAAGTCTTCGATTTTTAACTGAAGAAATGCACAAGATTTTCAACTAAGATTATTCTGTGCTGTTTCCAACTTCGAATAACTCGTTCATATTTGCATATTCTCCAGCGGTAAATGCAAAAGCGATCGGTGACTGTCGAATAATTTCAATATCATTCTAATTTTCGTAGGTAAAAATGAAAAACATATATCGTGTTAGACCGAGAAATTCGACTATCAACATTACTCATCGAACTTCCTCAGAGTGTTGCTTAGTAGAAACGTTACAAACGTAGGAACTTGGGTAATTTGCAAAATTTATCAAATTCATTATTCCATCAGAAGACGAAACGCCGAAGAACATCCAACAATTAAATTAAACAAATTGTACGACGATGGAATTTAATAAGATCAGTCATTTATTTATCAATTAAAAAATATCAACACGAATTCAGTAATATAGATAATGTGTTATCCTAGATGACTAAAAAAAGCATCTTTCTCTAGCAAGCTTCACCTCGAAAGTTGCCCTTGGGTCCATCTCGGCAAGAACTTGGGCTAGCTGAGCTAGCTCCCATAATTCTCGAGATAACCCAAGGTCCTGTATAGGTGCTTGCACTCTAGGTCTATTGCCGTAAATTGCCGTAAATTGAGGTCTATTGCCGTAAATTGTACACGTATACATAACAAGCACCTTAAGCATAGCCGGGTAAGGCAAATTGATAAGGATATGTCAAGTTTTTAAGAGTGCTCCAAGGGAGACTCCCCCACGCTTCTACAACACAAGACTTGTTCAATGTATAGGTGTATCACGTGGTATATGATAATGTCGTAGCATGTCTCACGAGGCAAAGGAGAAGAGTATTTCCGGGTTCTCCAGATGTGTAAATCTATCAGAGTTTAAATTTTGGAGGTTACACACCCTCAACTGATGCTACGTGAATGGTGTCATACCGTATGACACAAACAAAAATACACGAACATACAAAAATGGCAAGTAAAACAGTGTTTTCTATTGTCCATGACACAGGAAAGTCAAGAACGCCGATCGCAGAATATTAATGAAGCGCACGGTAGCCAAGCTTAGGAAATTACACGGAAACACTTATGTGAGTAGGGAACAAATAAGAAGGAACCAATAGGATGGAACTACATTCTAATATTTAAAATACGAAATATGAAGCGGATAAGTTTAAAACATAATTTTAGAGTGCAAATAGGGGTAGGCCATTTTTTACATTCTGTTGAAAAAGTCAAAGGTCGTATTGTCCGAGGAATTTCTACTGGTACTCATATGTAACACGAAACTATAGGAGGGATGTACGCGTAATAAACAGTGCGTAGGTCCTGCCACCGATGCTCTCTGAGTTCCATCCCCGATTAATTGACGGGTACGTAAACACCGCAGCACGAAGAGATAATTTACAATTTTGATCCTGAAATGAATAAAATCACATATTCTTGAACACTAACTTGAAACTATTTCTGCACAATACGTACAAAGTAAACACGAAATAACGAATTATTCTTCGCGGAGGGCATAATATGAACCACATCACAAAATCAAGTAAACGGAAATCAAAAAAGTGCTCTTTTTCGCGTAAATTTTTAGAAACAACTTTTAAATAAAATTTCATTTATTTGTTTTAAAGACTAAGGTGCCGTTAGCCTTGGATATCGGTATTTTCTACGGTCTCTTTGATCAACTCTAAGCGAACACCGAACCGGTACCCACACCACGGGCAACGGACCACACGCGATCTTTTCTTTTTCTTCTTCTTTTGGAATTTCCTCGCTAGTCGACGTGTAGGTCGCACTGTATCTCACCATCAAATCATAAAAAAAATCACTACACTAGTAGAACTAACTGCTATAGTAGTTGGAATATTCGGAAACATTAAGACTCAACCACACACTCCACACGGATGGCCCGGAATTCGAAACCAGGACCAAGAGGAGGAAAGCGAGCGGGCAGGTCACTTCGCAATGGGTGCGCGGCGAGAGAGCAGGAAACAGTGACGTATAAAGCGGCGCGAGGACCTCACGCCAGAAAATAATTTGCGGACGCGCGGAAAGCAGGACATATCGATTAGAGCGCTAATCACGAATTCCGCCGACGTCGCATCGCATTGACTCGCCAGCCGCCGCTGCCCAGCCAATCACACCGACGGCCCTGCCGGCCGCTGTTACAGCGAAAGTGAAGTTACGCCACAACAGGTGCCGGTAAACGCTCGTGCTTTCGTTAATTAAAAAAATCGTTTCTGATTGTGTCGCTCTTACATGACTGTAAAGTGTAGCAAAGATATATTAGTTTATATTGATTTATGTAAAATTAACTAACATAAATATTCCAAATAAATGGTATATTTGTCTTAAATATCACACATACATACATACATACATACATACATACATACATACATACATACATACATACATACATACAT
>BOPP01000161.1:2082737-2094836 GCA_017312745.1 Gryllus bimaculatus | reverse complement strand
AATAATATATATATATATATATATATATATATATATATATATATCTTAAATATTGTGAACGGTTACCTTGGAAACGGGGTACTTCCACGACAATAAAATAATCTAAAAGGACGCGGTCATTTTCGTCGAATGGGTCTCCAGGGGAAATTGACGCTCGCATTGGAAAGAATATTCAAAAATTCATTCATGCAATTGACGGTTTACATAATGAACACACTATATACATTAAGTTTTTACAATTCCGCAGTGTCGCAAGGCCTTTTTAAATAGTTCGTGCACGAGTATGCCTACTTTGAGCTTCGAGAGTCCACCGGCTGACTGGGAGCGAGGCGGCGGCCGTGGGCAACGGCGGGCGGCGCGATCGGCCAAACTCCGCTCGTCCCGAAGTTGTCCGGAGCCGATTCGGATATATATAAATACATACATATATATAAATACAGTATATGGAGTAGGTAGCTCTATTAGCAAATTACAGGCAACTAATGAACTTTTACTACCTTGACTTTGAAACCAAACACCTTCCGGGGATTCAACACTACCACTCATCTAGAAATAGCTCATATATGAAATTATGTAAAGTCTCTGAAATAATAAAAAGCTAGGTGTCTATTTTGGCGAGCGATCTAGCACTTTTTGAACAAAAACCGTGCTCATAAATGGCTGTAAACTCGTAAAAATGTACAGGCGTGAGATTTTACCTTCTTCTTCAGGGAAACAAAAAAAAGGAAGAAAGCGAAAACTCGCTGAAATTTGTGTTTTCATACATTTTGGGAGAAGGGGGAAGCCTAAAAAATGTATCTTCTGACCCAGTGGCGAATTATTTCATAGTACTGGAGGGATTTTAATACTTTTTCCAACTCTTTGGAGCAATTCTTAAAAACCGCGCAAAGGAAAATGTAGTGCTATTGATTGATTGCTCCTGGTACTCTTTGTATTATTATAAATAAAAAAACACTTTTTGACGAAATTGTATCGGCATGTTTAGGAAGAAACACTCAAGCAATATTTTTTTTCTTTGTCTTCGGTTTCATCTTCGTCGACGTGCTTTTATGACACAAGTCCGCAGACAGATGTGAGACTCTTTCAAAATGTCCTTCCATATTTTACAGTATATTGCTTTTCTTCTTTCTCTACACATTACCGAATGAGCATGGGCTATGATAGGTGTGATACCTTCTTCTTCATGTGGGGCTAGCAAGGTTCAAGAATATGCAATTATTCCAAACAGTCCGTCGCACATTTTTTAGAATGTCCCAATAAACTTGCAATGGTGAAGACAATGTTCAGATGATGTGCACAATTAGCACAGAAGATTTTATAGTAATAGTTGAGATATATTGAAATAGTTTGAATATTTTTTTAAAGTAACACTTGCTTATGGTTTTTGTGTGTCGTATGATAAATAATAAATCATGTTTCACCAACTCGGCATTTTAATTCACCTCCACATGTATAAATCACCAGATGCGCGAATTTCCCACTGTATCTGACAGATAATAGAGGTGACCTACTCATCAGAACTTAGCAATTTTACCGTACCACCGCGGAATAACTATATAACACATCTATTAATTTGTTCAACGATTATCTGAAATGTTTCGGTTACTAGTGCTCACAATAAAAATACAAAAATTATTCATCCAAATGAGCAGCGATGGTGTCAAATCAAAATTGGTTTGGAATAAAACACGACTAATCTATTTTTAAAATAGATGTACAACACTAATAACATATTTTATGACAATTGGAACAGTTACACGTTTGGAGATTTAAAAAATCCAACGAAATTATAATTTACATATGAAGTGCGCGAAACAGATCAGTCGCACACGTGTCGAATCCGTCGGCGACACTACAGTGCGCGAATCCCCTCACACACCTATTGCTTGCTATTTTTAACACGTCGTGTCTAAAAGATGTTTCCCCACACACTCCGAGAACTTTCCCGCACGCATCTTTAAGTTTCGCACATCGTTAATTAAAATGAAAAAATAGCTGTTTCGCCCACGGAACACAAGCGCGAGAATATTTAGTGGGCAGTCCTTAAAAAAATATTTTGCTTTGAACGTTCTAATATTTTTATAAGAAAAGTGTAAGGTATGGAATGTGATATAAAATATATCAAAAGACTTCTTTGAAATATCAAAAAGAAACAAGCTCAAATGTTCTGCAGGGTATCTCAAAACGCGCGTGTTCCTCTATACGTGTGACATGCAAAAAATAAATTCAGTCTTGGAAACATATCTCCTCCGATTTTCTTTCCTGGGGTCGTGGGGAAATAAATGGCAGGAGATATACATTACAAGCAATATGAACAAAACAAATCACGTAACCCGCAAAAATCTCAGTAGTTGCGTGTTAGGTTTTTATTTATCAACGTTGACATGCTGACCGAGCTAATACTTGGTAGGGTCGGAGGAAGTGACATATCGAGAACGTGGTCGATACGAATAAAGGAACTAACATCCACGGTGCATCTGTTCATCGGTACGTGACTTGTGTTACGCAATCGCAACATTGATGTAGATCACTATGTGAATTGCTCAATCGCGTGTTGGGGAGTGCAATGGGTCTTCAATTTTTGAGGGCACATTAGAACGCACAACTTATCAGAAATCTTTGATGAAATCTGAAAGGATGTTGTTCAATAACTCTATAGACTCGAATAGTCTTTGCCGATCGTATTCCCGTAATTTTCTTTATGAGATTGTGTGTGGCCCAATTGGAATGATGATATGGCTGAATGACTAAAAAATGATATTGGAGATGAGACAATGTTTGTCAACACTAGACTCAACGGTTCCTGGCTTATTAAAATCTTCTGTACTCACTTCTGGAATTGCCAGAATTATAATGTTCATGCTTGTCTTTGTGCTGGACGTATTATAATGGTGAAACAAAATATCAACTAACTTAATATTCAAGGAAATTGTAGGGTAACTGCTGAAAACATTTTACCCCACTGCAACGCTAACAGACACTATTAAATCGGGCGAGATAGTTGTAATAATATTCCACAAACTATTACATATTTTTTACTGATTGAAATTAAAATTTCACATATTTAACAATTAATAGAAAAGAGATAAAGTATTATCAATAATAATAATAAACTATTTTCATTTAAAAGTGACATGTATGGAAATTCAAGAATAACTATTCGGGGGAGCTAATGATAGCTGTAATGAGTTAATTTCTCCAATCTGCAAAAGATTTATCAGTGCCTTGTGATATGGCTTCCTTTACGCTCCGCTGAATAACGCTGGTGCACAATGAACATTGTGGGCAAAACGTAGAAATTTCATTAACATTCGTTATTTGATGTAACAAAATATATTTATAAGTGAAAAAGTTTCCGTTCACACTCTTTACGTAACTTCTTAGTTTCATCTACATTCTTTCACAATCTTGTTATAATCTTATAATCTCTTTATGTGGAATGTGTTATATACAGTAACGTGTGCACAAGCGAATAGTTGAGAGTGGCATACACGACGGGACGTCACAAGAGCAAATAAAGCTTTCAGCAATTAATTACGCTTCGCAGACCAAGTTATCCTTCTGTGCGCTGGTTGCACTGAATGTCCAGAGATAACGGTATGTGTGCTCATGGCATTGTGAACTTCATTCCATTGCAAACTATGCAGTGTCGCTTGATCTCTCTGCTGTACGGTTCATTCTTGCTATTCTTATTACAATAAATATGCACTCAGCAGTATTAATTCTTAACATGTCCGCAAATGATTTTACTTCTCTATCCAAACGTCAAAGTGTTATGTTGCACACTTCACTTCATGAAGTTCATTAATTTAACTGTGTATCGTATACTGCCATCTCTCTCCGCAGCAAAAACCGTAGCATTCAGATGGGTTCCAGCATGCTGCATCTTCAACATATTCTTCAATATTGTCTTTGAACTCTTCTTTATTTCGAAGTCTTTGAAGTCATCTTTACTCAGAATTCAATTGGTACATGGGTTAGGGTAAGGACTTCAGGATTTTAGAAAACCTGCCTAGAATACACAGTTAGTACGTCACACACATTTTTAACTGTTATTGATGTATAATAAATGAAAGTCTAAATTAGTTACGGAGAATTTAATATTTTAAAGTCATCTACAAATAAATATTAATTTACAAACTATCACACATTCACTTCAATGGTTGGTACATAAATGTTATAAGATAATGAAAAATAAAATTTGAAAAACGGCAGACGAATAATAGATCCAAATAAAGGAATATAAATGTGTCTACAAGAGATCATTTTTTTCTTTAAACAATTAGTATTTAGATTCAGTACAGTAGTTCAAATCACCTCTTCACACGAATGAAAACCTTAACTTCCCCAGTACGACTGACAGTTTAGATGTAGGTCGGGTTGAGATCTTTACATTCCTCTCGAAATGTTGTGAAGAATGTTTCATTGACGAACAGTATTTCATGGAGTAAGCGAAAATGGCCTGTAACAAGCACTGGCCCATGGTTAGTGTGAAGCTATTTGATTCACAGAAATTTCCTGTGCACAAAAACTATTTTCTAGCACTTTTAAAGAAAAGAAAAATGTTTCACGCGATAATGAAGTAACAATTAAATATATGAAAATGAAATAAGAAAAGTTGAAGTTTAATGGGCAGTTTTAATATTTTTCGCAGAAATGTTACTTCTGTACATTAAATGAATCTCATTTTGGAGATTACCTCATCTTGAATAGGTGTTTCTTCCAGTTTTACATGACCCTTTGAGAAAATGTTGATATTGCCTTCAAGATGCTGACAATTTTTTGTTTCTGGACATACTGTAAATATAGTTTTACTCTTTGCACACGTCTTGCTGAGTTTTGAAGGGTATTAATAGAGAATTTAGTTATTTCGTCAAGAGCACCATCAAACAATCATTCTCATGTTGTGGCAGAAAGTCCATTTCTTGTCATTGGACATGAGAAGAAGACCAAACGCATTACCTCAATGCCCAATGCAAATGCATTCTACGGGAGTGAACATTACATATTAACACATCTTAACACAAAATTTCATTTCTACTTTTGTTCAGAATTCAACTTAAAATATTAAAAGAGGGATAGGGAGCTCAAGAAAGCGTGTACAAATTACGCTTCTTCCTCATAGTACGTCCTACACAGTTTTAATTGTTTTTAAAGTTTAAATAAATAAATAAAAAGATAAAAATTGTATTCCCAGAGCGAAGAGAAACATTTCAGTATTACATTTATTGAATGTTCTTGTTTCCTAAATACCTGTTTTACGGTCTATACGAACAACCGTCAAAGACTTGTGCATGGCTTTATAAACAAAACCTCGAAACCTCCAGACACTACTCCCACAATAAAAATTTCAAAAGAGCAGACATAAAATGCATTGACTGGTAACCATTTAGGAGGAGGCTGGTGAAACAGGCTCTATAATATCGTAATTACCAAGCATTAATTTAATTACCTATTGTAATGTTTTAATAGTGCCAATGATAAAAATCGCATTAACGGAAGAAAATTGAATTTAATTATTATGTAAACGATATTGGAGTAATATTCTTTACGGTGTCGACTCCTGCATTAACACAAAACTTCGCATTTGAGACCAGTAGTTGACACGAAAACGCCCCCTTCGTACTGTGGGTGCTAAAAAATTAATACATCTAAAAATTGTCACTTTGCAGGTCAGTTTTCTCCGGAGTGAATCCATTTATTTCTCGATCAAAGGCGAAGACTTTTACACCAAATACGACAATATCATTCGAGATATCTTCATGAATCATTTTCAAGAACAAACATCCTGTTTTTTAAATATTTCTTCACGTTACTAAAAATATCGATTTCCGCGACGCGTCGCTTCTCCTGTGCACCAAGGGTATAATAAGGTCCCTGTTAAGCGGATTTCTTCGAGGGTATCGGCGCGGCCACATCTCGCGATTACCTGCTCTAACCCCGGCGGCCGAGCTCTAACCCCGTGGGGCCGTACGCCAGCTCGATAGCGGGGACACGACGGGCCGGGGAGCGCGGCGGGCGCGGGGAGGGCGGCGCGGGGCGTTGAGCGCGGCGTGAGCCGGGGGGCTGACCCGCGGATTTGCTCTCGAGAGCGCCTCCCGGAGCGGCGACATATTTCATAATTGGGGTTTTATCTTGCTACAAAGCGGGGGCCTCGAATCCCGAATACGTGAGCGGCGGCGGCGGCGACGGGGGACATGAAAGGGTGGTGGGGCGGGGCCGAGCGGTAGGGGAAACGAGGGCGAAGGGCGCGCGGGGGAGGGGAAGAGAGGGGACGGGGCGGGGCGCTGCGCGAGCGGGGGCCAAATGGAGCGGGTGGCCATCCGACAAAAGAGCAACGCCCAATGCGCGACTCCCCCGCCGCCCCGTCGCCCTCCCGGCCGCTGCGCCCGCCCCCCGTCTGCCGCGCTTCGCTGCTGCGCTCCCGCGCATTTAGTGCGTCGCGCTCTAATACAGGAACGACGATTAATGTGCTTTGTCGATATTTTTCCAATTGTCCAGAGCAAGAGGCGCCGCCGACATGGCCGCGGCCACCCGTAGGAGAAACCCCGTCGCGAGGCGAACCGCCTAAAGCCACTTGTCATTCCGCGCACCCAGGGAGATATTAACAGTCAGATTTTTTTAAAATTTATTTCATTGTTTTGAACTCTATTTCAAAGGAAGGACTTTCACGCGGGCCTTTTCAATGCCACGGACGTTCGCCGGTAGAGCGGAACAGAATACGCCGATATGTAAACAGTCCAGAGGGTGAGAGAGAAAGAGAGAGCGGTTGAAGGAGGGAGGGGAAGTGAGATATTCGGAAAAGAGATGTGATTTTTTAGGAATTTTCTAGATGATCGCGGTAGGTGGTGGCCTCGGTTATGACATCATTATTTGCAGTAACATTCGATTTAAAATGGATTATAGCCAATTGCAGGGTTTCTTGTGTAATAACATTGAGAGATGTCGTGGGATTCCTCAATTTTTGAAATTCGGAATAAAATCGGTATAATAAAAATGAAAGCTGGAGGGCCATGTCTATCTCTATGCAAATGGACACGGGTTGGAATCTCGCCCCGGACATGCATGTTTGTGTGTTAATGTTGTTCTTATGGGTTCCCCTTACAGTTAACCAAGTAGTTAAAAAACAACCTTAAAAATGAAAGCAGAAATTTTTCACTCATTCTTTACATGATATAAGTAAAAATATTAAATGTGATGGAGTATAGAAATTAACAATGCAACGTACTAAAATTAAATTTTCGACCGACGTGGGCAACTACTTTGCGAATAATGCAAGAAACCTTCTTAGTAAGAGAAGTGTGAACAATTTAGTTTCCGCGTTAGCCACGATACATTTATTACATTGAAACCCTTATACCACTAATTCCATTTTATCGAATTTCAAGATTTCTATAAGCTCTTGCATACCTCAAACAAATTGAGAGAAGCGCCAGAAAGATCTAAATGAATTAGGTAAAGGTCATGGGCAACTTGAACTTGAAGTTCTAAGAATACATAGTCCACAAAGCCCTTCAACTCAACTTCCGTGCAAAATCCTTGAAACGCATTAACGTACTGTGCCGTGCCGTGCCGTGTCGTGTCGTAGGTCATTAACGGTGCTGAAATGAGGGAAATTTATCGCCCATATCCTGTATCACGATTGCCGCGTAGGAAACATTGACTACCATCAGATTACCGGAATTAAGACGAGTCAGAGCTGGGCAGCTATAGAATAATACCGAATTTCCATACTAGTGGAGAGGTGAAGTACTTCACAATTGAAGTGAGCTTTCCTCGGAGAAACAGCCTGGAGTAATTAAGAATTATTAAGTCTTGTAATACTTAAATTTTTGAGGAAATTTATCACTAATATTTGGGATTTTTATCTTCAAATACGAAGCAATATTACGTTTGACAGGAGGCGCAGCAACGTCCCCCTTTGCATGCTAAATGAAGCAGCCGCTCTGCTCATTTGCAAAATAGTGTCTAAAACAACACACTAAATTCTTGAATACAAGTAGTTCGCGTCAGGAAAGCCTCTCGGCAGTGATATCTTGATGCTTGCAACAAATTGTATGTTGGTAGCAGCGTGTAACAAACGAAAACGTAAACCCCGCACTCACAATCATAACAGATGCAGGAAGTTTTGTCTCCTTTGCTTGTTTCCCAGCGATTTGTTTGCTAACACCATCACAGCCATTTTTAATGGGCAGCCCTCAGTCGTCCTAGTGCTGAGAGACTTTTCTGGCGCACTTTATTTTAAATGTACAACTGAGAATGTAGATCGACTTAATAATACTGGTATGTAAACAATGGTCACATTGCATAGCATAGGCTTTCACGGCCAGAGTCAATAGAAAATAAATTTTCCGGGCTGGTACGCCGGGCAGTCGCCAGCCAGCCAGCCGCCGCCCATCACACTTTATCATCTTACGTTTAGCATAAATGCTAAAACTTACCTTTAACACGCTGTGCATACCGTGCAAAAACTGTTTTTACTAGTATTACTTAACTGTCTAGAAGAATATTATAGTTTGTTGACTTATAGTTCATATTTATAAAGACAACAATTAATATATTTAATGGCTTCCTTATAGTATAGAAAATTAATGAAAGCTACATTTAAAACATGTATCATTACCTTGAGGGGGACGGCTGAAGCCCCAAAAGCATCCCCTTGAGTTTGTCACTGTTCTATACATATTCCTAAACGTTTATGTGATACATTTTGCCTGATAACTGATTTTTAGCATGGATTGTCACATGAATATTTGTTCCCGAGTCATTCAAAAGTATCCATAAAATACAATTATGCTCAAATTCAACAAATTACACGCTTGCTCATTCTCAAATGCAATTAGCAGAATAAAGATGAATTAATAACTGAAAAATTGCAGATCGGCGACAGTGTCAGTGGGAAAGTGGTTACCACACAGAACGCGAGACTCGCTTAAGTTCAAAGACGCAAACGGAAATATATTTTTGCATGTTGGCAACACTCGCACAAGCATAGATTGGGTAAATGTGGCTATCCCAAATGACGTAATCCATCGCAAGCCAATAAAATATATATAGTTGTATCCAAATATTTCGAAATTTTCGAATGGGTTTAGGTAGTCGTTGGGTAATAATTGTGATAGTATATAAACGCATTATTAATTATATTAATTCTAATTACAATACAAAAAAATTTTGTGGTTACTAATGCGGTCTGAACCGTCGCTGCTGTAGCATCAGCACCACAGTCATCACTAAAACCACACCCACAACCATCAGCAGCAGCGCTACCACCACACCGCTATCTCCGCCTCCACCACCACCACCACCACCACCACCACCACCACCACCGTCATGACTACCGCAGTCACCACACCAACGCTACCACCACGATTCTCGCTGCCACTACCTTCGCCACCCATAGCCATCACCAAAGCCTTCACTGCTACCACCACTAATGGCGTCGCCACCGCCCTGGAAGTCCGACGGTGGCCGCTGATTGTTCGCCGGCGAAAACAAACAGCCAGAAGAGCGACCAGCGCCTGAGGACCTTAATGACGCCGCTCCTCCCACTCGTTCAAAGTTCATCGCCTTCAATCAGCGCGCCAGCCAAATAGTAATTACAGGCATGACGGTTGCAGGTTCCACAATGCACGAAGTTGACCAACAAGCTCACCTTCACTCGTGGAAAGCGAAAATTTATTTTCGCCCACGGTCACGTTCGCGCAGATCACGTATGCCCGAAAACGAAAGTTTCATCCACTTTTATGATTTTGTGATATTCGTTTTTCCTCGAAACAGTAAACATTAAAGCAATTAACTTTCCTCAATCTAAAAGATACATTCATTATCGAAAAACTCTTGTTCAGGCGTTTCTTTGACGAAGCAAGAAAATACGGAAAAGACCTGCATACGTTGGGAAAGCCCAATGGTTTTTGTACCAGAGAAAGCAGTCAATAGCGCAGAGCATCAAAGCACTAAAAACACCGGAGTGCCTTGGGAGCTATCTCATGTGTTGCCCCGCTGTCGTGAGATACCTGGAAGGAGAAATTCCTCGCATGTCGAGTCACAGTCGGCATCGCATCTCACCATCCATCGGGGAAGGAACATCGCCGCCCACAGGGATAAAAACCTTTACTACATTAACGGGGCTAATGACCGTTGCAGTTGATGAGCCCGGGAAAATAATCGATCTTTACTTGGGATACAGAGGAAACTTTTGCACATAAAATTCTACATAAAATCATTGTTTTTAACTCCACTGACAATTTAAGGAAAAAATTTCAACCTGCAATCAAAGTAACATCACAACTTTAGAAATTTCGTAAATGCTGTTTTGTAAATAGAGCCAGCACAATGCAGATTCCAATATACACTATGACCATTTTCCTCTTAAACGTTTGCCAGAGCGATTCAAAGTTTCAAAATTGTTATACCCTTTGATTTTGGCTTGTCATGCTTCGCATTTGCGTAGGATGGTCTGACCACAAATGAGAAAGCTAAAGCTTTAAGAATAAATTCAGTAAAGGCAAACATTTATTGAGATGTATAAAGAAGCTTCACGTATTTAAATTTTAAAGCCAATGAATCAAAAAGAAAGTAAATTGGTCCGTGTTTACAGGAAATTTTGAAGAAATTGTTTGCATATGGTCGAATTCTAGTCATAAAAATTGTGAAATACCATATTAGCCTAACCCACTGCTAAGATTTGCAGTGAGCTAGAAGGAGCGGGCGAGAGTGGATGACTGGGAAGCAACCAAGTTTCTGATGAATACAAAGTGAAGCACGCAATGCGGTGTTTTTCTGTGTGCTTTTCCCTGTTATAATGGATAATATCGAACCACACACTTGACAAATACTCGCGCACATCGTTTAAGCTGAGCGGTAAGCACAAAACACTTTCCGCTCATAGTGAGAGTCAAACCCACTTTCTCCCCACTTGTCACATACAGGTTTTACTGTTTCTCAGTAGAAATAAAATCATTATAATCACTATACACTACAATCACTATAAACTCACAGTCATTCAAGTTCCGAGGATAAGTTAGTGCGCTGTCTTCTCAGATATTCATTTCATGTATCTTGTTGAGAATATCTCATTTTTTATCTTTTTGTGTTCTTTCAATTCATATACTGCCGTCAAACAAAATGCTCGAAAATAGTCTAAGCACACGAACACATGTTGTGTGCTATACACTAACTTGTTGCGATAATAAGCCAGAATAAATGGAGAAGTGGCGTAAGTAATAATAATAATAAATGTCAGAATAATTCAAGAAACAAAAAGATAATTAAATTGTTCAAATGAATAGTCACCCCGACCGGGAATCCAAATTATTGCTTTAACAAATTAATTTAATAATGTAAATTATTCAATCAGTAACGAGGTCACAACATGGAAGACATTTACTGAGTGGAACGTATTTTCGACGTAATGTTTAACAAACACGATAACGACCGAAAAACTTTTTTTCCACTTTCCACTTTTTCCCAAAACGTCTCCCGCTCTTGTAGTATGTTAAACGCACGAAAAAACAAAATATTTTCTTTCAAAAAGTTGAGTAATAATAGAAGTCATAACAACAATAACTTATGTTGCCGTTTTCCTAATCTTATTCATAATCTTTAATCTATCTCTGGTGATACATAGGATGGATACTGGAATGTACTGACGCCTACATTCTAATTACATATTTTTTCATACAAAACGGAATATTACACAAGTTTGACAGGAATTCTTTTTAAACTAGAAACAATGAAAGTTTAACCCCTTACACACACACATACATACATACATACACACACACATACACACACATACACACACGGCGTCGTACTCCGGATTGATGAAAATGGAAGGCAGCAGAAGGGAATATAAGACCGTGAGCGATGCGTGGCTTGTTATGAGATTGCTGCCCCGGCATACACAGGGAGGTGGTCATGGAAACCTGTGATAAGAGTAGTCGGCCCACGGATTCTATTCTGGCAGACTCCACAAAACAAGTTATGTCCAACACATCAGGCACATTTCTGTTCCCTCGCGGAGATCGGACCTGCAACCTCATCAGCGGTACGCTCGACCATATAGCACGGACTTTGCGCCCGCCGATATCGATGTGG
>BOPP01000161.1:2063568-2074534 GCA_017312745.1 Gryllus bimaculatus | reverse complement strand
CGGGGGTCTTGGCGGGGGTCTTGGCGGGGGTCAGCGACTAGAATTGAGAAAGAATTCGGATAGGGATGGAGTTTAGGACACTTAACAAGGGTTGGACTTGCCCCTGAGAAGCAGCCAAGCTCGTTTTGTTGGAACAAATTTCATATTGTGGCACGGCATAGTGGCGAGGGAACCATGGCGTGCGTTCGAGAAGTTAAAAAGACCCATAAATATTTCTATACATATCTAATCAATTCAAACAAAACGAATACAAAACAATATACCAAATAAAAACAAAGGTAAACTAAGAATTCTGAAGGAAAGTCGCTCTAAAATATGCACATATGTAGAACGCGCTAATGGCGTCGCGTAAGCATTGCGTGTACTACAGGACCGTTCTTATGAGCAATGTGATTGATCTCAGCAAATTTTGGGGAAGAAAATGGGGAAAATATCGAAACATGTTTTGTTAATTTGTTGAATATATATACCTTATTGGCGAACGGTATATTCGCCCCAATTTTACTGATGCCGGAATGAATTAAAATATGTGAAAATACCAAGAAAACGGAGATTTCAGAAGCAAGTATTTTTATAATACTTGTAGATTAGAAGTTTGAACGAAATTTGGTCTTCTCTACAGATCTGGCGGAAATTCGTACTCGTTAGGTATACTTTACAGTCATATTTCGAAGAAATCTGAAGTGTATTAATATATGTAAGACTTGTAAATTAGCACTCTAAGACCAACACAGTTCATTTAAAGGGAATGTAGTTGCATTATGAATATGCACTTTTGCAAAAAGCTGATAGAAAATAAGACGTCGAAACAATCTCGGAGACGAAACAGTCCAATCAGTTGCTCAATCACAATTAAAATGCAAATGACTGTAGTTAAAATACAAAAGCTTGTATAATAATAATAATTATACTTGAGGAAAATTAAAGGAGCAGTTATGTCAAAGGAACGATTCTTGCAGCCGGTGAACTTACCATTTAGATGCAAATAAAATAAGGTAATATACAATCCTAATATTTTATTAATAGAGAAATAAGCCTCCTCTTAGAGAAAATATGAGTTCCATCTAGGAACTCAACTATTGGCAAGTTATAACGAACAATGTTATGAGAGTAGGTTATTCAAGAGAAATGCTAATGAAGAAGACGAGCATTAAGTAAGAAGTAAGTTATATTTTCCCTTGAAAATAAAGGTTGTTGCTTACATTACAAATGATGCTTACTTTGTTAGAAGTACCAACAATTTTCCATACGTTCAAAGTTGGTCCGAGCAACGTGGTTACGAGATATCAACACAGGACTACTTCAACCAACTAGCATTTAGATCATCCGTTTAAACCCATAATGGCATGTTCATGACGATAATTAAGGAACTACATAGGACAGAGCCGCATGTTGCTGCATGTTGTTGTAGAGGATCCGTGTTTGACAATCTGAGCGAACATGTTCGTATTTGCAGGGTAACAAGTTAATGTTGCCGGCGCCGAACGGACGTCGATATTTAGCCCATACGTCGATACGACACGCAATAACACAACGACAGAGGTATACGGAGAACGCGACTTGACGAACGCCGGGCCGTACCGCGTCCGGCGCTCGGATGTTTTCAAACTCGCCAGCTGCGCCGACTGCAAAAATATCAAAGGGTTGTTTGTGTTACTATTTGTTTGAAACTTTCGGCAGGTGTCAATGTTTGTGGTTCAGTCACGATAATAACAACCGGACCACGACTGCGCATCTATTAAAAAAACCGCTGTAACATGCAACGCGGTTAAACTCATTTTTTTTTCTTCCCCCAAATTCTATTGATAGCGCTGATGAAATGTGTAATTATCATTCAATTCGCAGACAGGCAAAAAATACGTACGTGAATTGAATGAGATATTACCCTTTCTACAACAATTTGCAGCGAGCGAGACGTTTCTGTTTTATTTGACGGACTGAATTACAAAATTGCAAGGGTAAAATTAGGAAAAATCGACTGCGGTATCCGTTGGGCGCGGGCTCGACATCCGCTGGCGGCGAGCAGCCCGCCGCGCCCACCAGCCGAGAGTCGCGGGGCTGCCGATGGAGAGCGCGGCGTGACCAGGCCGGGGGAGGTTTTTTTAAAAAGTAATTTATTTACTTATTGCTTATGTATACATAGTTCCGTTTCATTCACTTTTTCATATGTATTGTGTTGAGTTATAACAGTACTTATTCTAACTTGACATTAAACTACAGTATATACAAACTGACATAGAGTCGTAGAGCACCTTCTCTTTTAGTTGTTACTAGAAAACCTATTCAGAAATACTTCTAACGGAAATCTGTTACGAACCTGAATCTGTAGTGTGGTTTGGTAAATAATTAACTGTCGCTAGATTATAGCAGGTGGCTTGAACTCCTAAATTTATGTTTGAATAGAAGTTATTAAAGATGTAGGCTCTGTGGTGGTTGAGTTGTCGCAAGTTTATTTCTTTATGGAGTTGTCTGTTTGGTGTAAACCAAGGGACGTGTTTTTCTATTTGGAGCATTTTTTGTACTGTTTGGATTTTATTTATATTTGATGGAAAATAATGATCAATATTGGGCAACCCTAGACAATAAGCAGTCTAATCATTGTTTTATATGACACTTGCATTGTTTGCCGTGTGAGCTGACGTTGCTTTTAACAGTCACTTAGTAATGCTTAAAACGATGGACCTCAGGGCATTTTTCTTTAACTTACTTTACATATGGGTTTGCTGTTTAATTTTTTACGACTTTTATTATTAGAAACTTTCTTAACCCTCAATGACAGTTTCGTCTTTTAACGATTATCCGATATTTAAAAAAGAATCGAAATCGTCGCCATGCGCCATTGCTCCGTGGAAACTTCGGCGATCTCTAATAGTCAGATCTGATAATAAAATACTTTATCTTATTTCTGTATGTGTCGCGGTAGATAACAGTAGTTCATTGGGACCAACATAGTGAATGTTGAGGGGGAGGGGCTGCACTGCGAAGCGACGGCGCGGTGCGATACAGACTGAAATGAGACATGGCGGGACGAGACAGGGCACAACAGGTCCGGAAAGGGAGGGTTAGGTACATAGAGGAGACGAACAGAACAGGGTTACATGAGAACAGAAAGGGAAGGTAAGAGAGGAGAGGGATGAGAAGAGTGCAGCGGCGGTAAGGAGTAGAACGTGGTGGGCGGGGCGGGACGAAGAGTAGCGGAGCTCGGCTGAGTGGTGTGGGACTGTGATGGTAGGAGCGGCAAAGGGTGGAGCGGCAAGAGGCGGGATGGCGTGGAGCAGAACGGAAAGGACCGAGTAGGGTGGGTGGAACCGCGACGACGGCGACGGAACGAGACGAATTGGACCGGGACAAGACGATGCGGATGGGAGCACAGCCGCCCGACGGGACGGGCTGGACGGATGCGACGGACGGAGCGTGACGGAGCGAGTCGGGCGGCAGTGACGAGTGTTAGGGGCGGATGGAGCAGCACCGAACGGGGCGGACGAACGGGCGGACTGGGACGAAGCGAGCGGTGTGCGAGCTGGCCGCTACAAAATCAATAATGTTTTTGTGCATGTTATCCGCCGCTGCCTCGGCCGATAGCGCCACCATTAGCACGGCGACTGCGGTGGGGCTAGGTGCAGCGCCCGTCTCCCCACCCCACCTCACCGACGTCCGTCCTTGTCCCCGCCCCCTCCGTCCCCTCCCCCACCCCGTTCCGCCCCGCCCCCGCCCCCGCACCGTCCGGTCTGGCCTACGCCTCGCGCTCGCCACTGTACACGCTCTCCTCGCCTCATTCCCTCCGCCCATTTCGTCTGAGCTTCAAAGGACTTACTACAACTTTTCCCCAAAGCCTAACCTCAACTCTTCCCTTGCCGCGTAACTGGCCAGGGGCGGGGGTAGACATTCTGGAGAATGGAGGGTCGCAATCTTCTTGTTTTATAAAAAAAAGAAAAGGCAACATTTTATAAAAAGATATATTTTTTGAAGGTCAGACTGGATGTTTTTCAAAACATGTATGTATACAATTTACGAAAACAACATGCGTAAATGATAACAATGTGTGAATAAACTATTATTTGATAACAGTTAAAATTTAATTTGTATCGTAAATGGATTTCTTTTCAACAGAAACAACAAAGCTTAAAATTTTCTTTGATATTATTTATTAATTTCCGTGTTTTGTTATGTGAATCTTCACCTTGCTATCGGCATCTCGTTCCCGTGTGCCTTTCAGCCTTCAAGTCGTCCCGAATCTGCGTCCGCGCTTCCTTCATAGTTCGTTCCAATTATCCGAATTCCGCCGTGCATACACATACGCCCACTTGCCCATCTCACATTCTTTATGTAACTTCTCCTACATTGATGCTATAGCTCCTTATCTTCCCTCCAGTGTCGACGTTTTCCTGTCTCCAGCGCAAGTGTCCCAGTTACTCTTTGCAATCCTGGAATGCACGTCTCCCGCTGACTTGCTTTCCCCAGCCTCCCCCCCCCCCCATCATCGTCATTTCTTCTCCGCCTTCTAATCCCCGTTCGCGCGAACGCATCGATTTCATTTTTGATATATTAGGGGTTGGGGCCCTTTCAACTGCTTACGATATTGAGGACAATAAGTGGTGATCTAATGAGTACACATAAACAAAAATAATAACAATATTGACTATGTTGATTATGTAAGAGGGAAAAATGACGGAAGAGAGGCAGGGGAAACTTAGAAGCTACGCCCATTGACCTTCCTACGCTCAGAGTTGTTCCTAAGTGACACGCAACGGTAACGGATTTGGTGCCTTATGCGTGTGTGTCGCAACCGTGTTTAAATTCCGTCAATACTCGCACACGGGATCAAATATTTGGTGTTAATGAATTTTGCCAAAACGGTCATTGAGGCATTTATTCATTATTCAGCGTAAGATAGTAGTTTTTTTACTAATGCGTCCTAAACATTAAATTCGTAGCTATAAAACGTGTACAATTTGACTTCTCTTCCATACGTCACGAACAGTTTTAAACTGTATTTTTACGTTAAATAAGTAAATAAACAAACTGGCTCCGCTAGAAAACGCTTGGCGATATCATGATAACACGGAGGGGAAGTCCAATGACAGCCGATTGTTGTGGTGGATGTACAGCTGTCAATAAACGATTTTAACACTCAGTCATTGGAAAGTTTTTGTACGCGGTTCACTTATAGCGTACTGAATGCTACGGTGTTGGTAGCTCGATTTCAATGACGTCAGACAGATAAGAAGTGCTGTTGGGTAAATATTATTCGCGAATTCAGCATGGGCTGCCAGGGCTTAACAAAATTAGAGGGAGGAGATATCAAAGGAAGTGAATTAAAAATGCTTTATTACCTAAAAAACTTTAGAGGAATTTCAGTTTAAGAGATAATATTTTAAGTGATTTATTGACGTTTGCAAACCTCAGGTGGTATATTTTGAAAGAAGCTTTTGACGCAGCTACTCCTGAATTCAATAATATCGGTATAATTGGACATATAACTTATGAAATTATTCAACTAGAAAAAACAATCGCGCATAAGCAATACAGAATGATCATAATTTGTGACGTATTACCAATTTTGTAATGATGATTGGACTGAAATTTATCCTGCGATGGTCACTGTTTACAATAAATTTGGATGCTACCTTCTAAAGGTTGGACAGGTCTTTAAGATTACGATGATTATGATACTATTCCATATTTCTCTGTCCTGATTTCTTCTACACTGGCAGTACTAGAGAGCACTAGTCATCACAGTTTATTCATCCGTTCAGTAGCATACTTATTGACAGATTTCGTGCAGTTGAATGTCACTTAGGTAATAATAAACTAGTGCTCCAACAAAACATATTTTCTCGCATTATTTTTAATTTTGCAACTTTTGAAAATACAGAGTGTCCAACAAAAAGGAGGATCGTGCCATTCTTTTAAGCATTCCTTCTATGCGAGAAAAAATATTTAAAAAATTGGAGCAATATTTTGAGAAAAAATATTGCAATTTTCTTTAAATTGCCTATAGTTTGCACTAAACAACTCATATTTTCGAAAAATTTAACATCAACTTATATAAATATACGTCTTTAAAGAACAGATTTCATTCGGAAAAAAATTCTTTATCTTCAATATTATAGTTGTAGGAAGAAGCCTTCAAAACGCATTTTTGAAATTTTCAAAAAATTTGGAATTTCAACGAACATAAGTCTTGCACCATTCTCTTAGGCATCCTTTCCGCAATTCGAAGAAAACGTTTGAACCAAAATTTGATGTCTTTTGGGAAAAATTTGGAAAATATATTTAGGGCTTCATCTTAAATACCTCCAAAAATCAAAATATCCGTTTGAATCTTCTAATGCCTCGAGTACCCTCAGATCGATCGGGGAATATCAATTTTGAAGAAAATCAGCTGAACGGTTTCGGCGCTAGCGTTGACCACTGGCGGAGAGACAGACTGCCACTAAGACGTTTTGCCGTCAATCGATTTTTAGGAATCAAGGGCCTACCAAACATGGATTGTGCCATCACTAGGTGTTAGAGGATTTTTTCTATATTAAAAACAGTATTTATCAACTTTTTCGTTACCATGGCCAGACAATAAGAGATTTCTGCGCGTAACTTTCTCTTCTTACGAGGTACCTTTGTAAAGGCTAGAAAGTAAACACTAAATTACAATAAGTATCGTGCATATACTTTAGAATCTCGGGAGGGAGCAAGTCTTTCTTGTCCCCATCCAGCAATGGCGATGGTATCCACAGACACCAAGCTCGCAGCGGATGCCCAGAAGTCGACGCGTCGCGACGGTTGAGTGCAGCAGCGGGAACAGATGCCGACAGCAGGGAATCGACGAAGCGAGAAGGGATTGACCCTCGAGAAGGCTTTAAAGTAGATGTAGGGCAAAGGATCTGGAGCCCAAAGCACAGGGATTGCGAGAATGACAAGGACAAAAGAAACGATGAAGATTGGTTGGAAGGCGATAAACCGAAGACTACGGATACTGAAACACTGAATGGCGTTTGCGGCGGTAGACGACATAGAGAGATCACCATAGAAGAGCGACTGGAGTAGAGTTGACTGTAGAGGGTGTTCCCTACCTACAAGGCGGCAATCCTTGTGAACGCGGGAGGGCGGTGTGGAGGAAATAAGCTGCCGTGAAAGAGCAGTTGACGTGGAAACTGTAGCTACTGAGATTCGATGGCTGTGAGCAACAGCGGCTAACAGCAAACATCGCGGACGAAAGCGTTCCCTGCGGAAACAGCACTCACCGAGGAAATAGCCACTGAGAAAGACAGTAGCCACTTCACGGAAAAGAAAAGCCGCCTGGAGGAACTGCTTCTGGATTACGAGAAAAAAACCTGACCCCTAGAACAGGACGGCAGTCATGCGAGAGCGGTGGCATGCGGAGCGCGTGTGGGAGCAACGCAGGGGCTGTGGAACCGCAGGGGAGAGAAAGACTGCGAACTGAGGGAGGGTCAGCGCAGCAGCGCGGCGACGTGCCGAGGGGCGGCAGGCGGGAAGACTCGGGAGATGCATAGGAGGTCTCCGACGAGGGTGACGGAAAGGTCCAGGGAGTGTGGATGGGACTGGTAAAGCGGAAGGTAATGCGAGAACGTGGGCGCGGACGCCGGCGCGGACGCGGACGCGGACGCGGACGCAGGCGAGGGCGAGGGCGAGGGATAGGGCGAGGGATAGGGCGAGGATAGGCGAGGAATAGGGGCAGGGATGGGCGAGGGCATGGGCGAGGCATGGGGCGCAGGGATAGGCGTGGGATTAGGCAGGGATTAGGGCCGAGGGAATAGGGGCGGGGATTAGGGCGAGGATGGGGCGAGGATGGGGCGAGGATGGGGCGAGGGATAGGGGCGTGGGATAGGGCGAGGATTAGGGCGAGGGATAGGGCGAGGGATAGGGCGAGAATAGGCGAGATAGGGCGAGGGGATAGGGCAGGGATAGGGCGGAGGGATAGGGCGGAAGCCAAGCTTTGGGCGAGGGGTGATAGCTGGCACGGGAACGGGACGAGCGGTCAGGTGAGAGCGTGATTACGGCGCGAGGTGAGGCGAGGACGAGGCGAGGGCAGGCGAAGACGAGAGCGAAAGGCTTGGGCCGTGGCGTGGGGGCGATCGCGCGGGTACGTGAACGACGAGAGTCAGAGTGGGCGCGAAGGCGTGCTGGGTGCAGGCGCGGGAAACGGCGCAGGCCCGCGGCTGGGCGAGGGGCTGGGCGTGTGCCGTGGTAACGGGCCGAGGGAGAGACCGAGGGCGAGGCGCCGCGTGCGCTTGGCGCGGCGCAGGCACGCGCTTGAGCCATGTGGGCGGCATGGCCGGAGTGCTGCGCGTCTACCTGGCGAGTGTGCGCGGGAGGACAGAACACGTGCGCAGCCATGATTTTTAATGAATCTGCTCGCCGTTGGCCGTCGGCCAGTCCGTGCGTCGTCCGGCATCGGCGATGGCTTGGCGAAGAGGGGTGAGGCGGAGGCGAGGGAGGGGAGGGAGGCAGACATGCGGAGCGATGTGCATGCGCCGTTTTAACGTCCGCCCTCGAGGCACACAGCGAGAGGGGACGGGCGGGTCTGGGCTGGGGGCGAACGGACGCACGTAAGACGCCCCCCGGGCAGTGCCGCCCAGCGCAGAGACCTCCCTCCGCGCCCCCGCCCCCTCGGACCGCCCACAAGCCGCGCTTGGAAATTAGGAGCCGCCAGCCAGCGGCGGCCACCACCGCTGCTGCCGGGTAAACAAACGGGGAAGCCGCAACGCCGCCAATTGCTCCGGCCGCATCGCCCGCTCCCGAGAACCGCGCCGACCGAGAGACACAGGGCGAAAGAAAGGATAGCGCAATAACGGTGAAGCGGATTAACTACAACCGGGGGGGGGGGGCTGGGGGGGGACGTCCATTAGTCTCGCAAGTTGGTGAGGAGATGCTACGTGTTGGCAAGTGGCATCTGCACTGGAAAATCAAATTCTCGGGAGTTGGACGGAGAGGAAAGCGTTTATCTAATGTGGGGGGGGGGGTCGTAGCTCCATTACCGCCCGTTGCATGACGTTTTCTGCAAATGTACGAGTCTCGCGTTCATCCTACCTACGTACCTCAGGTCAACATCTTACATTCTTAACGGTTTTCAACGCCGCTTTGAATCCACTCCTCAATTTTTCGTCCATGTCGATTTCAATTCATGTGGTATTCTCAAAATCGTTTCACATCCATAAATAAGAATGTGATTTTCTCTCGTATCACTGTTTCTAATGTGTCCCTATTTAAAATGGTTTCGGTAGGTAACATTTGACACCTTAAATTAAGCTTTTATTCTAGAAAATATACCACAAAATACTGCCAACCCTTCAAAAATAATCCACAGAAGTTTCCCCGATTTTATTTTATTGAAACAATGAAATACATTTCACTGGATTTCATGGAGATAACGAGCGTTCCAAGAGCACACTTCAGCGTAAAAGTCTGCATTTCTAACAATATTTAAAATAGCTTTTATCCGTATGGGTTTCCAACATTCATTATAACGTTGGTTTTTTTTGCATTTTCTAGTTCGGCATTGATTATATAACAGCTTATCAGTCGGAAATCAAAATAGTTGTAATGGTCTGTGTAAAAACTTTGGCGTATAAATCAATGAATGAAATATTTTTGTTGTTGGAATATTGAAAACATGGGTTAATTGAATATATTGTTTTTTTGCAGAAACGTTGAGAAAAAAGTAATTTTGTATTTTTGCCCGTTAATATATTAAAATGTATCAGCAACTCCATTCAGATTAATACACCTCCATTTCATTTATAAGGTTAAAAGCTTTATTCATTTATTATGAGAGGTAAAATTTACGCGAATCTCAATTCGAACAACGCGGGTTCAACAAAACTAGGTAGAACGATTTTGTATTGTCTTATTTTCATTTTTGAGTTTCGAATTCATCTGATCATCAAATGAGTTACTAAAACCAATAAGGAAAGCAATTTTGATAGCAGATTTTTAAGAAAATAACGAAACCTAAGAAGAATATGTTTTTATTTTTTACAGCTACGCCTATGATCATTTTGTAAAAGTAACCCAAATGTATCCTATTTTTCTGCCGCAAAACCTGAATTTGCAAATACGTTAGACATTTATTTAACGGGAACAAACCAAAATTTTGTATGACGTACTCAAGGAAGAAGTGTGATCAGAAGTGCTTAAGCAGAGGGATCTCTACCGTAACTCACATACTATATTAAGTTGAATTGTGAATACAGGTAGGAAATAGCGTTACAGATAGCAGCGATAGTTTCTCAAGTATCAACGTTGATACCCTCTCAAATAATTGGGCGAGTGAAAGCAGACTGGATGCAGTACCGATGTACCCTCTCCGACATGTCATTTTAGTTGTTTTTTGTAGGATATCAAATATTACGATAGGTCAATTTAAATGGACCATTCACTGTGTACTGCCCTTTTCCGTCTTCATGACCAATGTACTTACATCGTGGACCGGATCTTGTAGTTCGTGATCGCTGCTTGTCGCATGCTAGACGGGACAGCTATCGCTTCTCCCCGCTCCTCCTGCGACGAGCCCCTCCCCTTCCGCCCTCGCCTTCCCCTCCCGCTCCATCTCTCGCCGTGCATCTCGAGCGAGGGTCGTGCCCCTCCCGCGTCAGGGAACATTCCGTGACCGTGTTATCTGCAGGGCTGACGAAAGGGGAATTTACGTCTTAGGTACCCCTCGAGCAAGAACCTCATCCGTGGGTAATGCTTCACGAAAGAGCTTAATTACCTTATCACGTCAGCACAACAAATTCTATCAATACCCACGACGTCGTTTACGCTTCTGTCCTAACCAAACGACTCCTTGGATTCTCCCACGTTAAAAACACGGACCGCTGACCGCTTTCCGTGCACGTCCGTGCTGTGCCACTCAACTATTGGCAGTCCATTCTCCTACTTTACACTTAATTGCCGTTCTGTCCCGCACCGAAAATAAGTCGTTACGGACAGACGTGCCTGGGCGATA
>BOPP01000161.1:2045780-2063520 GCA_017312745.1 Gryllus bimaculatus | reverse complement strand
GGTGGGCTTACGTCGATGGCACACGAAAGCACAGGCAGCAGCCGATACGTCTTTGAAACGACCTCCCCGCGCAAGAGATACGGCAGCGAACTGTGCCACTGGGTAGCCCACTTCGGCGAGGACGAGGAGACGGAGGAATGGGTCCCAACCCGTTCTCCAGAGCCGTGCGAGGAAGTTTGATAACCTGCTCACACTCTATATATTTCCAGAGAGACGCATCTATCCTCCGCAGAGAACGATAAGTTAACTATAAAACGTATTTAAAAACAAACCCATTTAGGAACTTTAAATTAAAGTTTGCTTCTCGTTTTACCCTACAGTATTTTCCATCAATTACACAATTACTAATTGAAGGGGTCGAGACAGTATAATGCTGATTAACCTTATTTATATACGTTTTGTAATTCAGAGGAAAACAAAAATATGAGTTCAGACATTTCTCTTATTGTTTATATCCTTCCTGCTGTTTTTTTTAATTTAATTTGGTTTCAAACATCAGTGAAAACAATATACCACGTATATAGAAGACTTTTCCTTTCGTATTATATTAGAGTTAAATGGACTGATTTGAAAAATGTTAGAATCATAACGATTCTTTTGCGGAGGATTCTAAGATATTTACTTTGGATGCGAGAAATGAATTATCATTACGTTTTATCGAATTCCTTAATGGTCAATTTGTAAGGAATTAGTCACTTCGCCCTTTTTACGTAATGAATGCACATATGTTTATAATATCTAAGTGCCTAACACTAAGTATCATCTCTTTGAAACAAATGAGAACAGAAAGCAAATAGTGAAATTAGTTATTTTTGAAGAAAACATAATTAGATACATTTAGTATCTTTCAATTTATATTCCTAACCTAACTGAGACAT
Organism: Gryllus bimaculatus; assembly: GCA_017312745.1. Classification (NCBI taxonomy): domain Eukaryota; kingdom Metazoa; phylum Arthropoda; class Insecta; order Orthoptera; family Gryllidae; genus Gryllus; species Gryllus bimaculatus. Next base: position 2,062,642 of record BOPP01000161.1, on the reverse strand, counting down.
ACATACTTTGAAAGAACGTAAAGCAATATAAATGGCTTATTTGAATAGTAGTTCTACACTCTGTATTGTTCGGGCGTTGAACAGAGTGGTTCTGAAGACCACAATCCTAGACTAACCTCATCAAGAGTTGTAACATGTCATACAAGAAATCGAGTTACAGAAAGTGCTCCAGGATTTTTATCTAGTTTTATTCAGGTGTCTTCTTTATTTTTTCTGGGGTAAAATTAGAAGCTATATTGATCACGTGAAGGCATTTGGTAAGAAAAAATATTTGCACTAGAGTCGGTTTACGAATATCACTAGAAGTAAATTATGGGTCGCGCTAGTCTCAACAAACTTTTTTTTATATTCTGCACACACACACACACTTATAAGCTAAACGTATGACAAATGTCGTAACCTTTAAGACAGACAAATGTACATTATTTCTACACAGCTGATTACGGATAAAAGTGCGCCTTACTGACGAAAAAAAATATCATATCCCCCAATTTCACTTTTTTAAACTAAGTGCGTGTACAGATTCACCGACAACGGTGAATCATTATCCTACATTTTAGTACATCTTCCAGACCATTTGAGAGTTTGAGCGAATGAGCTTCACACACCAAACATTTCGAGTTTTGTTTTCTGGAGGATTTCCTTCAGCTTGGACGCTGACTAGCGGTGCTCGCCCACAGCTCTCACCGTCGAACGAACGCATAATGAGGCGGCCTTGCTCGTTTCGCTCCCGCCAGGCAAAATATGTACGGACATCAATATTACTAAATTGAGTGTCATTATTTTCAAAGACACGACCTTTGAACTTTCATAAATCGCAGTTTCCCATAAAACGTCCCCGCAAGGATCGGCTCTAATTTTGAAATATATCACAGCACAATGCGCTATTGTGATGGCAGTCAGAGGACCCTCAAATTATTCACACAAAAATCAGAATTATATTATATAACTTAACATAATTTTTTTATCTTACTTAATTAAACATGTGTTTTGGGATTTAAGTACATTTATCAGATTTTTAACGTTATTAAGTACTATACACAGCAATATAGAATATATATGTTACATACATTGTCGTTTAGAATACATTAGTAGTTGAGAATTAAAATGGAATTCAAACATCAGTTTGCATTTTAAGATACTGTTTAAGAAAAGGCTTTGTTTCTCGCAAAATGTAACAAAAATTAAAGAGCAGTCGTTTATTTAAAAAAATAGAGTTTGGTTTAGCGAGTTTCGTACCGTGACTCAATTGAAAAAACTTCTTTTTTTTTAATTTGTTGCGTCTGATACAGACGCAACGCGTCTCTAAACTCCTCGGAGGGCGTTGAGCGCTTGCTAGGAGTAATCCTCCGTTAACAATTTTATTACTATTATTTGGAGTAATCCTGCGTTAATTTTGTGGGTCTGCTGAGCAGTCTCGTCGAAGTCAGTCGTTATGAAAACCGCCAGGAGTATCTCGGCGTAATCTCTCTCTTACGCGCTCCTGCGTCACTACCCAGCGGCCAGAATTGGGAAGGAAATAGGAAAGTGGCAGAGTTTAGGACACAGTGGTTTATTTCCACAGTGGTTGGACTAGCCCGTGTGAAGCAGCTAAACGCGTTTCGTCAGAACAAATTTCACGTGGGATTGTCCGAGAATCGAACACGAAGCTCCTTGATAAGAGGCAAGTGACTTCGTGCTCAGCCACCGAGCCAGCTAAACAACACTCTAAGTAATACTTAGGAGAAAGAATCCTTGCTGGCCATGCCGAGCAAATTTAAAAATTAATATTAAAAAATAAATGCTGACAGCAAAAGCCAATAAAGATTTCCTTCATTTTATGACAATGGAGACCAGTCACAAGCAAGGAGAACCGAATCACAAAAAAGTGTAGACCGGTGTTACAAAAAGAGACAATTAATATTTCCGATTTAACTATTCAATGTGACGAAGTCTTGTCGTTTCGTGATTAAAAGGAAGTTGGAGACCAAACAAATAGATGTGAAAAATGAGTGAAAAAAGTCGCTTTTTATTTAATGCGTGTGTAATCGCATGAGCAAAACGTCAAACACTGAACAATTGTTTTGTTTTTGTGGTGGATGTACTCACAGAGAATCTCGCGTAAGCGGTATGAAACAATTAACACAGTAAATATTAAAAAATGTTTATTTTCAAATATTACATATATGTATTCAGTATTACATTGTATCACGAACTACAAACAAAGTGCCAATTTCAATTTCTAAATTTACAATTTCCAGTAATGTTAAATTTTAACTGAACTTTTTAATTAATGTTTACTCAAGATTTGTGTCTTTCTTGTTTCTACGCGAATGGTGTTATTATGAATGTATAAGAAGGCATTATGTCACTTTGGATCCCATAGGTAGATGTATTACATATTTGAATGTGAAAATTCCAGTTATACTGTAAATTAAATTCCGAATACTGCGATGAATAAGGTAAATAAATGTTTGAATCACATTCCATTTTATAAATCCATTTATCATTCTGTTGTGGAGGTTTAACTCGTGATCACTTTTTATGAATAAAGTGAAATGCAAATTAGGCTGAATGAACAGCTGTCAAAATTCCCCCGATCGTTAAAAAATGAATTTGCCAGAGAAAAATAATACGATGTAGATGAATAAACCTTTCGAGAAAAAAATTAATAACAGGCAAATCCTAGTGACTACTACAAGGAAATTTATTTTAGTCTTGTAAACCATCCGAAGAAGCAAAAATTCGAAATTTATTAGTTATTTCCACCATAAATGAAAGAAAAGAAATACATTTTCACTTATTCTCATCATTGATCTCAACAAAAGGCATTCATCCCTCACGTAACCCTCATGTAATTTGAAACACCATTCGTGCAATGTGTGTGATTTGACTGATCTCGTGGGCCTACTGATTATCCTTTTCAGTCGCCATTCCCGCCAGCTTCTGCCCCATCCTCTGCATGTTACCCCCAACACAACCAGTTGGGCTCTGTCGGGGATCGGGGGAGTCGGCCCCAGCAGGCGATACGTAATATCTGCCACTACGCAACAGTTCGGATAACTTTGAAGCGACTAATGAACATAGGTTATATCACGCATCACATAATCGCGCGGAGTTCATATCCCACGGTTCATAGGTTCCCCGGTAAAATACGACGCGCCGGGGAACTATCGAGAGAAATGAAAGGCCAGGGGACGACAAAGGGGGTGCGGCACGGTTGCTATGTATGCGACGCGCGGGCGGGGGCGGGGAACGGCTGGGGCCGCAGGGGTCAGCTGGAAGGGTGCGCAGCTACGACTGTCGCGCCGGGGTGGAGCAGGGGTTGTGACGGCTGTTGCAGGGGCGGGGAGGGAAACAGGATTGCTTCCACTGTTGCAGAAGCAGGGAGAGTGAGGATTGAGCCCGATGTTGCAAAGGCGGGGAGGGTAAGAGGACTGCGATGTTGCCGAGGCTGCGACTGAGTACCGCTGTTGCAGAGGCGGGGAGGGTGAGAGTACCGCTGTTGTGGAGGCGGCAGGGTGAGATAGCAGGAACCGCTAAAGGAGGGAGGAGAGAGTGGTAATTGCGAGAGGTGTTGAAGAGGGAGATAGGAGCAACAGGAGGATAGGAGGAACAGATAGGAGGCGCACAAGAATTTTGTTCAGGATTGCCGAAATTGATGTTTCAAGAGATAATTTGACTTATGGGTGCAATGGAAAGAGGATATGAAATAAGGAGATAGTAGATAGACAACATTCGACGCCACTGCGATTACAATAGTGATTGTAAGCATCGAATTGACGAATTGTCTGGATGTCGATTAGATGGCAGATAACAGATCTGTGGGCACAGACGAAGCTTAGCACAGCTTGAAGATATAGACGAGATGGAAATCGAGCGACGGTGAGGTAAGCTGACGGAAGGAATAAGGACGTGCACTAAGAACGATTTTAAGCACGAAGGACAGTTTTTGCAATAAAAAAGCTGGCACTACGAATAATGTGCATCTGGGATAATAAAATAGTGAAGGTACTGCTCCGTTATTCACCTGTTTTTATCCCAAGAAACCACAGTATAACTACGAACCAGAGCAGGCGGACGCTAGACTTCCCTCCTGTAGACAGCGGGTGAATTGGAGCTAGCTTTAGAGGCGAGGGATAGGGCGAGGGATAGGGCGAGGGATAGGGCGAGGGATAGGGCGAGGGATAGGGCGAGAGATAGGGCGAGAGATAGGGCGAGAGATAGGGCGAGAGATAGGGCGAGAGATAGGGCGAGGGATAGGGCGAGGGATAGGGCGAGGGATAGGGCGGAAGCCAAGGCTTGGAAATCCGCCCTCGTCGGAACGCGAATTCGAGGTCGGAGTCGCTGCAGGGAGCGCGGGAACTCACAGAGACGGAAGGGCAGAGCGGCGCGCACTGATAAAGTGAGCGGATCCCGCGTGCAAGGGCGAGGTGGGAGGACCCCCGTGGCGGGAGGGGGAGGGGGAGGGGGAGAAGGGGAGAAAGGGAGAGCTGCGCGCGCGCGCGCCGCGTGTTTGGAAGCGCACGCCCGCATTCACGCGGCACTGAGCGCTGATTGCGACATCATTCCCAGTCGAGTCAATTGGCCAATGATCTCATTACTGCTCCGCCCCGCGAAAAGAACTGCGTTTGTGGCGTACTTGGCGCCAACAGATTTTCAACGGATGGAATCGATAAGGTATGGTGCATTGGAACATTCGGTGTGGCTTTTCGTGTCCGTGTGTGGAATACTACGCACAGTTGAAACACTTCCTACGTGAATGACGTCCATGAATGTGTGGTGCAGTGAACGTATTCACATCGACGATGGGAAGAGTAACTTAGGGCCAACAAATACCAGTGATGGGACGACTATTTTCTGCTCGTTGCGTATGGAGGACAAACAGTCATTGTGAGGAACATCGAGTCATATGAATAGAACCATACATTTTCTTCCTGGCTGGTTCTCAATACTCGTTTCCGTTCAAACCATACTTTTTGAGCCTTAGAAATGGACGCTTCATATTTCTTTTGAATCAATAATATCATCTGTTGAAAATTATCTTTAATCATGTAAAGTATTACAAACAAGGATGAAAATAATATTTTCTCAGTGAAAGGAAGTTTCAAGTTTCTTTCTCTAAAATAATTTGTTTTTAAGATAAAACGACATTACACAAAATATTTCGTGTAAGCTCAGAATGATGGCTCTAGCCGGTATTTTCATGTTTCATTCACAAGTTCATAACAAAAATAAATGATATACCTAATACATCACTCACACATACTAAAAGTATTGACATAATTTGTTTATAAGTTATTTCATTTAAAAAAATAAGTTAAATTATCGTCAATCTGATGAATCACGTAACGCATCTCATATGTTGGAAAGGTAGTGTAGTAATTAACAGCTCATTGCCGCCGTAGATGCTACAACACACTGAGAAAAACTTTGACTTCAGGTACACCACAATATTCTAGAAGTCGCTCTCAAAATTGCCTTGTCAAAAAGAATCGACTGAGCTATGTATCATCTCTGTAGATCACTTCAAGCTTTTCAGAAATACACAAAAATACATTTTATTCTGTACTGAATATTTTGAAAGGATGCAAAATTTTTTTTCTCGCCAGAACATCGAGACTCACCGGATTGCCGTGAGTAAAGAGTGGCGTTACTTTCAATTACTAAAAGAGTCATTATAATGGAATATTTCTCTTAATATGATTGACGGTAGTATTTTTTGTGTTATTTAAGTTCACATCAACATCTAGATCAATAGCGACTACTATTGGATTTAACGCTATGGTAATTATGAAGTTGATATGATATGGTGATGATAGGGGGTGAAAGAATGAACATAAATACTACCATGCCCAAGGGACTCGATCTCGCGATCCTTCCGATCGACATCGCTACAACACTACTGCCTTAATGTTCTAGACCATCCGGACGACAACAGTAATATTGTAATGTTGAGAAGAGTTGTGTTTTAATTTTGATATGACTTTTAAGAAGACCATCGTTTGAAATTTCGAATTCATGTTCACGCGTTGAAAATGGAAGTCAGTTTTGAATCCTCCTCCCCCCAATTATGGTACCGAGCGTTTCAGTTAACATCGAACTTAACACACACCGGGTACAACATTAATTCCTTTTCGTTATTGGAATATGCTAGAATTGAAAAAAAATCTTAGAAACGGTATATCTTAGTTTCACACGAGGATATAAGTATTTCCATTCTCATCTATGGAAGATCACTTCTCAGCATTGTAACATTTTTTACATATAATACGGGTATTAGCAATTACAGTGTTTTGGACATCGTTTTTTGAAACGAATGGTGCATCATTAGTTTCGACATGTTCACATAGTGAATAAGGAGTTCATGACTGTTTTGTGTTCCAGTATTATAAACTACGTTTTACGTTACAAGAAATTGTTCATAAAATGACATCTTAGGCACAGATTATGACATATTTTCCGTTTATGGCACGAATAATTGCGTCATTATATATTCAGTTTATCGAAGTGAGAGAATCGTGGGGAGATAATCCGATGAGCCGACCACCGTGTTTTCTCAAAGATGTCAAATCAGTGACGTCACAATAAAGACGTTTCCACCAATTAAATTTTTAATTTTCTGGTAAATTTATAATGCTGTTATACAAAAACAAAATAGCATATGCCACTAGTTTATTATTTTGCTTTATTGCACAGGTACCAATTTGAAAACTCGCTCCTGACGTATTTCGTTTTCAAATCATGTGCTGCAATGTCGTGCAATAAAGCTTAAAATTATAAACAAATTTATAATATACTTTAATGAAATTATAACCGTCTCCCGTCACTCTTTGCCTCTTCTTCCTCCCCCACTAGTATTAATAAGCGATGCTAAATACGTAAGTCGTGGAGAATCAATGTGGAACTGAAATATTAGGCAAGGTTGAGTGGGTGACTAGAGGACAGTCCTTCTATTGCATTGTACAGTTCTGGCCGACGTAGTTTGTCTTCCAGAACAGTACTCTGCTAACAATATCAGCGAAATTGTTACTTTATTGCTAAACGTCATTAATGCTATTTGACGTAAATAAACTTTTTGATGTAACTTTTAACTTTTTGGAACATTAAACCAAATACAAATGCATTATTCACTAAGCCATTACGTCTAAATAATAATCGTCTATTTTTGTTTGTGAACCTATAAATTTGTCAGTCTATTCTAGACCACATTCATTCTTGTTGTCGTAAGTAATACTAGTTAATTAATTTTTATAACTGTAAAATTATTTCTTAAGAGAGAAGGATCTGTGATACTGCATTTCGAAGTGAAAGTGTGCTTTGTAATTTGTCTTGAATCGAATAAGTTCCTTTTTTATCACTTTCTCAAACAAATAAGCGAACTTTTTCTCTTCTGATATATATTTGCTGATATGAAACTAATATGAAACAAGTATATTTATGAACTATTTGCGACATTGTTGAGGTTTTGCAACAGGTAGGTAAACAGTTTTGCGTTACAGTGTTTTAATTCGTTACCTAATTCCACTAATTCGGAAGTTCGTAATATACGGAAGTTACTACCCACTATTATACTTCCAAGTAGTATTTACGATTGATAAAGTAAAAGAAATCGGATAATATTTCTAATTCAGAAAACACAATCTACCGTTTTGATACGACACACAATAAAAGAGCATTAAAAACGTGCTAACACGAACGAAAATTCCTATTGTAATAATTTTACACAAGTAGCGTTACGACGTAACACGCAAGTAATTTCCAAGCCTTTACTTTACCCCTTAGCTGGGGGTACCGGAGGCTTAATCGTATATGCGTGAGGAAAACGAGATAAGTTACCGAGAGTGGTTTACAAGGAAGCGTGGAAACGACGTTTGCATGCGTATGCATGACAATGCGATCCCTTCAAAGATTACACCGCGAACGGCTAGCAGAACACAAGATTCGAGACCAAAACGCGGTTAATAACATTTACTGACGGATATTACTCATATTTCATCGCTGTACGCTTGAACACTAATGAAGTACGTACTACAGTAATGAATGGCAATAATACTGTCAAAATAATAACATTAAAATAATCCCATTCCTTCAAACACATATAAGGTGAGCCTGTTAAAATATCATGTGAAGTTTCTGATTACATTCTCAAAAAATCTTTCAACATCAATTTATACATAAAATGTAGAAAAAGCAAAATAAAAATTGGCTAAGACTATAAAATACATACGCATTAATCTTTCTAGAATAATTAATGCTCGAAATTACCGAAAATTAATCATCACATATAGAGGAAAAAGCCGTATTCTGAAGCAAAATTTGAAAATAGGGCCACCTGGCGGGCGCTCTGTTGGATTTTGTCAAGCAGAGCCTGCGCGCAGCAGTTAGTGGAATAATCTGCAAAGAGCACCAGCTGAGACAGAAGGGATCGACAATTCCAGCATAAAAAATTCCGCCCTGCCAGCCGGTCGATGGTTCCACCGCCTGCGCCGACCCGCGCTCTAAGCCTCGCAGAAGCTCAATCACCCGAGCCTGCCACATCGTTACCTGTTTCCTCCGCCAAGCCCCCGCTATTGCCTGCCGCTCCTTTCCCGACCTCCGCTGCGCGCTCGGACCTGCCCGTTAGAGTTTCCGCCTATCCGCTACTCCATTACCTGATTGCCTGCCTTGCCCGCCCCGTTCTACCGACGCACCCTGCGTCTCACCGACCTGTCCGCGCTCCTGCATTGCCGGTTGCCACGCCCTCCGCTCGCTTCCGCGCCTGACGGGACGGCTTTGTTGCAGTGCGCCCCGAGGGCATGAACATTCTGAGAGTCCGGACTGGAGCGGACGTCCGTCGTGGGACCTACATGGCAGGGCGCAACTTCGTGCCTGCGCTGCGACGTGTTACGGAGTGGAGCTTAATCAAGCTGTCGCTAGTAGCGCGCGCGCGCCGCGCGCCCCGTTCCCGCATCGCGCTGTCTGCGCGCTGTCTTGAGAAATAGCCGCCCTGCTGCCGCTCCGCTGCCGCCGCGGTTGACCGCCACTTGCCTCGGGCGCGCCCTTACACGGCGCGTACAGCGCCTCAAATATTTCTGCCCGACGCAGGGCGCCTCTTAATTAACACATTATTTTTACATTAAAGCGGGCGAACGGGACGCGCGAGCGGCGCGGGCTGGAGGCGGGGCGGGCGGGAGGCGGAGCGGGGCGGGCGGGGGCCAGGTGCGTCAAGAAGGGGCTGCAGGAGGCTGCGGAGCGGACCGGGCAGGGCGGGGAGATAGGGGCGGGACCGGGGTAACCGGAGCCGGGACGATGAGCCGGATGGGGTTTCGCGGTGAAGGGCAGACGGGGCGGGGGCGGGGGCAAGGGTCCGGGTGGGTGCGGGGCGGGGGCGGGGAGGGGAGGGAGGCACGAGCAGCGGGAGGGGTGCCGCAGTCGCGCCTGGAGTGCACAGGAGAAGGGCCGTGGTTTCAGCGCAACCAGGAAACTTCAGATCCCTCAGCCGCCCTCTTTCTGCATTTCTGTCTCTCTCTCATCACACTCCTCTCGTGCGCGCTTTGTGCGCCTCGCCCACACCCGCTCCGTTTTCAACTGCGGCGTAAGAGAGGCAGAGTGGTCAACGCCGGGCTAGCATCTTGTTCTTGGAGCGGTTAATGGTGGTTGTTGTTTGCGGACGGGCGGCGGCGTCGTCGCAAAGGCTGCGACCGGGGAGGGCAGACAAAGGGGACGGGGAGGCGGGAGGGGCGGGGCAGGGCAGAGTCCAGTTGAATGGTTTTAGGAGCAGTGTTTTACGATACGCAAGGTCCCCGTGGAAAAGTTGAGCGATGACATTTAAGTGGCACGGGCAAACTGTCACCCCACGCGCGCGCGGGTGGGAAGAAGATGGCGCTGGGGGGGGGGACGGTTTGGGGCGGGGGAACGTGTGGGAGAGCGCCTCGTCTGCATTTCGCGCAGTCTTGTTAGCTCCTCATCAACGTCCGCGAGGGGTTGCTCGCTACAATATTTTCACTGGCGAAGTAGAGCCGGAGGGTGCTGTTTATGCGCGACGTCGGCCGCCGAGGACGAAGAGGAAGAGCCGCGCCAGGCTTTCAAAGAGGACGGAGACGGACGGACGGGGTGACGGGAAACGGGAGCGGAAGGAAGGGTACGGGACGGACTGGAACCGGAGGGGACGGACGGCGGGGGCTGCCCCAGGAGGTCCGCGGACACTTGCCAAGGCCCCCGACTGCCTGGGCGCAGCTGCTACCTGCTACTCCTACTGCGAATACGATTGTGACTGCGATTACGACTGCGACTGCGACCTCGGTTGCGTCTGCAGCTGCGACTGTGACTGCGAGTGTGATTGCGGCTGCGACTGCAGCTGCAGCTGCGACTGCGACTGCGACTGCGACTGCAGTACCTGCCCCCAGCATAGCCAAACGTAATATTTTCAGATCGTTCGTTTATACCAGGCGATCACAACCACAGGGAACAAAGATAACCTACGGTATATTCTTTCCATATATAGTTTTTTCGGCTCTCAATACAAACCAATCTCTTCGGATTGAAAAGAATTTCACAGACAGGTGACAACACCAAGTAAGTATTAGTATTTAAATTGGAATATTGACTACTCGCAAATGCAGTCCTGCATCACCCAACTAGCTTAATACCAACCAACTTAATTCGAAAACGGTGCGTTATAAGAACCTTGATAGCAGAAAATACTACTTTGATTATTTCGAGGCTCATTTATCATTAATAATAATCGTCACCAAATATAAATAGTCGAAGTAAGAAGATCTGATCAACACCATCTGATGAGTTTAGTGATCTTTCTTTGAAATACTAAAAGTTCCTTCTTCTGAGTAACTTGATCTTAAATTACTTGTTATAAAAGAACGATCTTTGCCAATGAGTTTCCGGGCTACACACAATCAGTTATGCACCGCCGAAGAAAAGTTTTTGAGAGCATTACCGTGTCCACTGCTCTCGTTCTTTGATGTAGAAAGAAGTAAACAACGTCATTGGGATTGTGAAAAAGTAACGGGGGGGGAGGAAGGCTTAAGGAATAGAACGGACAAAGAAAGTGGGAAATACGAGAAGGGAAAAGGGTAAATGAGGGAGAGAGACAGAGATGAAAGAGATAAGAGAAAAAAGGGAGAGGAGAAAGAAAAGATATGGAGGGAAAGGGAGAAAAGAAAATATTCCACGGAGGAAAAAGTGGGTAGGGGAAAATACAGACATACATGTGGAAGGTAGAGGGAAGGGCCAACCGAATAAAAGCAATAAGGTAAAACTGGAGATGAGAAGAATTAAATAAATGTGGAATAAGTGTGTGTGATCTACATAAATGAAAGGTGTTCTTGTAACTTAATATATCTGACGTCTTAAAGGGAGAGGGCAGACCTACAGAGGCGATGGAATGGAAATTTTTGTGCATGTCATTTATTATTTTCTGCATTTACTATCTAGTCCGTATCCAGGTAATGCAGACATCAGACAATGATATTACAATATTGTTCTTGTATGCTATCAATACTTATAAAATGTTCACAGCATTTTCACCTAAAGCAGCTAGATCTGGTATGCTGAATATAATAGTACTTATTTGGTATATGTTAATGCGAACAATGTCCTGCAATTAATTAGGATTTGACATAGTAGGATCAGGACTAGATTTAAATGCAGGGAGAGCTCTGTATTTTCAGAAAATTTTATGGGGTGAATGAGTGCATACGTGGTTGTCAAAGAGATTTATATTACCATATGCTTGTACTTTCCTTTTTGTTTACAATATAAACATAATTACCGAGCATTCATGATTTCACTTACTTGAATCCAGTGACTTCGTATATTATTAATCTATGTCAATATACTAATATATTCTTGTACTCCAACAAACAGTAAATGAGAAAATATTTACTAGTGAGGTAAGTAATATTTTTCTTCTTTGTGCAACTACATAACGAAACTCTTGGTAGAGCGGACATTAATCACTATTACAGCCACGTAGCATCCCTTCATCATATACTTGTTTATTCTATCAACATGGCTAATTTTGCAAATGATTGAACATTATTATAGCACATCGCAAACTATTACATTTACGTACGTATTATTTTATATAAAAGAAATAATACTCAGAATTCACATAAATGTTTTGTGTATTAGAGGAGAATACAAATAGAATTTTGAAATTATATAAGCAGAAAATGTCATAAATGACAGGGAAATATTCCATCCCTTTCCATAGAGCTCACCCAAATCGTAAAACATACAGGCATCTGAATAGAGTTTATATTTTACAAACATAATAGAAATGTTTTCAGAATATAACCTATATAGCACATGAGATGAAGCGTTCTCTGGAACTGAACTGGTCACTTAACAGCTAGACGCAACAGTATTTTTTTTCAGTTACCACCCCTCTGCTACCTTCGTCAGAATATCCAGGAACTCTTTTAGTTCGGCACCTTCGATGTTTTCATCCGTTTCTTCATTCCCTTCATCACGTTAGGGATATCCCTTTGACAAGTTTACGCAATCAACTATGAATTTACCAAGTACTTCTTTGTTAGTAATACATGAGGCCCCATGGCCTGCGTGTGGCCCCATGGTCAAAAGTAGTAGGAAACAAATATGAAAGAAATACGCAACTAAATGCTTATCAACATTTTATAATGTTGACAAGAAGTTTAGTGGCTTAGTTCTTTCATTTTCCATTAGCATTACGTGGTAGGTTGGGAAGAAATATGTAGTGTGGCCATACATGACATGAAATGTGATTGTACTGAATCTGAAATAATTTCGTATTAACTTAGCGTGACACAGCCAGTGGATATTTTCGTGCACTGTTTTTATTTGTACTTCACAGATTCTTAATAAAAATAATTAAAATATAATATAGTGGTCTGTGTCGTTCAAACCGCGCGAAGAAATTCGATAGACTTAATTTAAAAAAATGTTTCATTACAAAATTAAATCATATTTTCGCTCATAAACATGTAACAATGTACTTAATGTCGGAAAGACAGTACAGTAATACACTGCAGATGCCTTAACCCTTCGAACATTTCTATAATTCTTCTGAAATATTCTAGAAGGATTTTTCTGTAAGTAGTGCCAATCGATTTGTCTTGCCGATAATAATCAAATAAGCGTTCGATATCCTCATTATGTGTCTTAAAACTTCTCCAACACACTGTCGATGCTTTAAACCGGCTGAAAATCTGTTTTGTCATGAATTCACCAAGAATATTCTGAAAGGATTTGGAATGAACTGGACAATTCCATTCCAGTAGACCCAGTCGCAATTAATGATGGACAGATACATTTTCTGTACACTGATTTACATGATTCATTGAAAGGTTTTATCATCTCCTCTTAACATCAATACAGTAATTGAAGGAAAAGTTAATACACAGAAATTTTTTATCGCATATCGTAAATAGTCTTTGTGCTCGTAGATCAATTAGATCTCTTCAATCGTGATTTCGACTCACTTTCCGTGCTCCGTTCCCTTCACATTCGGAGGATCCGTGAGCATTCCAGCATGAGGTGGAATAATTTTAATATTTATTATCTTCTCTACAGAACGTCTAAGAATAAGTGTCACAAATGTTTAGTTCATAAAGAGAGCTGGAAAAGAGACGCTTATTGTCAACTGGTAGGGAGACATTTCATATAACCGAGTTGCGATGCCTCATGGTGGACATTTGGTGGGAAATGTTTGTTATGCAACTCCTGAGACACAGGTGTTCGGCACGTGACCTGCCGCAGTCAGGGAGATTTCGTGATGCCAAACACTTTTACACGATTTTGCCTAACGATCAGGGAAAATATCACCTTTTTAACCCCGCTACATAAAATCTTCTCACTACATATGCATTCGCAAAAAGTGTTCATTTTGGATTCTTCTTCATGCCGTATAAGCTTGTAACATATCTAATACAACCTGTATATTATCACGTACCACACAAGCAGTTCTTCGACAATAAGAAATATTTAAAATGTAACTAAATACACGTTTTTCATGTATTTAACCCGCGGTGATTGTTCAGGCCAAGAACTCTCAATGCCGTCTCTGCCTGCGTGTTTGTAAGTTTGGAGTTCCGAAGGTGGCAGAATTTTGCCAATGGCTAGATAGCTAGGTCGAATTCATTCGCTACCTGGAGAATTATAGCGACTGCTCAAGAGACGGTTTTCGTGGTTTCTCAGATCAATACCAGGTAAACTGCTGGAGCAGTAGCTTAATAAACGGGCCACGAAACGTGCGCGAGCTCTTTCTCCCCCACCTTCTACGAAAGGGGGCGGAGCTTTACTAAAACTGCGACGCAGCTGGACCGCTCGCACTCCCTCCTCATTCCACCTTAAAGGAGAGCTAGCAAGCAATTTTCATGAAGCGTCGATTTTTTCTTCCTTCTCCCAAAACACGATGTGTAATTACAAGAAATTACTCAACTGCGATTAATTAGAAAATCCGGTGTGAGAGTTGAAGAACTAAAAATATCAATAAATTTGTCGAAAGCCGTAAGCCTCACGAACTTTTTCGCACTTATAAAACTATATGCAAATTTATACAATTGGACATAAGCTAAAAGTTTCTTTGGGCGCAAAATCATAAAATAAAGCCAGCTTATACATCTTAAATGCTTCTATCTCGAAACTTCGCGCCGTAATAAAACGTTCATACAAGGGCGCAACAAGGAAACGGAACACGAAAAGCGACGATTTTGCGTTTCAGCTGGCACACTTTTGGGGGCAAGTCCCCACGCAGAATTGAATAGCTTATTTTGAAAATGACATTTCATCAAGTAATTTTTTTTAGAAAGGGAAAGTATATAAATGGATCCTTTTCTTCAAGAGTGTATTGAATACTTGTCAAATGCCAATTAATATGGAGAAACGTAATTTTTTAACACAATTTCCGGTAGTACGATCGAAAAATGTCTTAAGAAGAGTAAGTTGTGTCCTTTTAGGTTTGTTTTCTAGTTTAGATAACAAGTCACTTTGGAAATAAGCTCTTGATTTCAAAGAAACAGCCCAAAGAAGCATATCCAGGGAGCAATCGCTTCATTTTCACATTCAAGACGAGTTCATTTGACTGCCATTTTTGTTCCTTGCCAAAAGAGTGACTTATAGTGACAAGGTGTCTTTCTGCTACCTTGGTCTCAGAATTAATGTTACACACGGCCCTTTCGCATATCGTGGTCACACAGATGTCAATTGTTATTGCTTCCATTTATGGACGTAAATTTCCACACGTATACTCAACATTTGTTCGTCTGAAAGACGTAAGTTGCATTTCGTGTCTGATGTTTTGTTTTAATGATTTTTTTTAACGCGGAGTATAGTTAAATTTATTTGATGAAGTGATTTATCGTTTTCCTTAGATAAATATGCGTTTCGTTCTTCAATTCAACTAATCAGATTTCCGAACTATACTGGATGTCTCAAAATGAAAATGGACTCAACTATACTGGATGAATCAAAATGAATGAAAACTTCTGGGGACATGTATTCAATTCAATTCATGCCTTATTTCCCGGGACGAGGCTCACGTCATCAAGTCTGCTCTTCCGCCTGACCACGCACGCTCTTTTCGCCATCAAGCAGAGAAAGGTGGTGTCAGTCGAGCGACGAAACTGGTGATTTTAATTTCGCCCAGAAGCTCCTTTGAGGCTTGATCTTTCACAAGTTTTAAATTTACAATACGGGACAGACAGATTAATTTTGCTCCGCAGAAAGGCGTACGAAGAATTGTTACGCCCTTAATAATCCACAGCTTTGATCGGACTTGAATCCACGAACTTGGGTATAACAGTCTGATACGTTAACCGTTACACCACCGAAGCCACAAGAGGGCTCCGGAATAATCACTTTTTGTCAATGGACATTTGGTGGGAAATTTGATTTAACGAAGTTACACATGTGACATGTGCCCTTGATTGGAAAGCAACCCATTATGTGGTTGTGTTTGACAGGTCACGTTGTGACGTACTCAAAGAGATTTCGTAGCCCCGCCAAACACCAATTCATGATGGGTGGCCTGCCGATCGGGGGAAATGTCACATGGGTAACTTTGTTACATAAAATTTCCCACTTGTTCTTGGACAAAAAATGATTATTCTAAAGCCCCTACATGCCCTGGAATCCAAAAACATCCGGCACAGTTAGGAAATCTAACAGGCAAATTAAAGTACAAAACATATTCAATTATCAAAAAAATCATAAAGCACTTCATCCCATAAATAAAACTATATCGGATGATAAAAATTCATCGAAACTACTACTTTGTTTTCTAACACAATCTGAAAAAATGCAACTTGTGCATTTAACACGAGCATATCATGCATGTACACGCAGAAAGCTATGCCCGTAAGTTGACGCAGTATTTATTGACTTACTTACGTGTCCTAGACATTTGCTATATTTATTCTTGCATTCATCATCTAGCTAAAGATATCTTGTAAACACAAGCCACTCTTTCGGCGTTTTGCGGTTCAAAGGAGCATATCTTGAATGTACGTGCGTAACATTACGCCCATACGTAGACGCAATAAGGAAAGAGAACATAAGAGGGGGAGGCGACGACGTCTGTTCGAGTCCCACCGGGCACACAGGCAGTGCCGAAGACCTGACGCAGAACTCTGCGCGCAGAGCCTCCCGCGCAGCAGGCCCGGGAGCAGTCCCTCGTCATTTCTCCCCAAAGAGACGCTCGCGGACGCAACTTCGCAGACTACTGCGGCAGGGGGCGGTGGCGGCGGCGAAGTAGAGGAATGTTGAAATATTAAGCGAGCAAACTAAACGTATTTCTTAACTTGGGGGCATACAATGTCGCTCTAGTATTTCTGCAAGGCCAACTTTTTGTTGACGACGCTGAGCTCGACGCCCCACCGCCCTGCCCCCCACTCGCCCCCCCT
>BOPP01000161.1:1996362-2009318 GCA_017312745.1 Gryllus bimaculatus | reverse complement strand
GAGGGCGGATTCGAAACCGGCAGCCGGAACGAGAGACCCTGAGGCTCGACGTGGCTCCAGGTGGGCGCCGACGGGATAAATACACCTGTGATAAGTGTGTGCCAGCGCTGTACAAGTGTCACGAGAAACAGGAGAGCGCAACAATGGGCCCATGCGTCGGTGAGGAAGACGAGGTGCGGATAAACGGAAGTCGTTATATGAGCCAAAAGTACGCGTATTACAAGGAAAAATTATGTTCAATTCGTAGTTGGCACCTAACTCTGCAATAGTTTCCATTTCATCAATAATTTAAGCATTGGGAAACCATAATATAATACTTTTAGGCTACCACTAATATGCTGGAATTTTGTGTGTAATTTTTAGGGCGTAGGTTGCATACCGTTCTCGATTTGAACACTTTGCACACTGCCGCTACTTGAATTTCATTGTGAAATGATATGGAGCAGTTAAGACAGAATTATGAAACAAAACTTTCTCACTCATTTTTGACGCACTTAATGTCCTTTCACGAGGTAGTAGTCGGTAATGTGCTAGTATAAAAAATATTTTTTCGTTAATATTTCTTGAACGCAAAGAAATTTTATTCAAAAATCGAAACGATCCACTATCAACAATAAATTATAACAATATAATGGCCTGCCATTTTGATATCAAGGACAAGGCAGAATTACTCTTTAGGTATTGTACAGAATTAATACAATACAAAATAGACTGCAAAGCACAGATTATTACAGAAAAACGATACCGAAAAACGGGTTTACAAATTTGAGTGAATGAAGTGTATCAGAAGACAAATAATTACAGTTAACAATTAGGAGGGGTACCGCATACACCTTCCGCCCCTGCAACTGGGATTTGATCTCCAATCTATCCATGTGTAATTTGTGGTTTGCAAAGCGAGCTCTCAACAAAATTTCCACTTCCCTCATTCACTAGCATTATTCACATTATCATTATCACCTTTCATATACTCATTATATCATTCGTGATTCAAATAATTACAGCGTTTGAAGGATCGATGAAGAAAATTAAATAAACGCAAACAAACCAGCAAACAAACCTAAGAACAAACAAATAAATTAATAAATAAGTAAATAAATAACTATATAACAAGAAAATAGAGTGAAGTGCTCAATTGTGGAATACTTTTTACATTTTCGTCTACAACTTTTCAATTCAGCGCAAAGTGTATAGACGAATAAGGCAATGAAAAATGCCCCCAAACTAAATCGTTAATAGCGATACTCGTAAGAAAGAGAATACAAAATGTCACAGATTCACAAAAAAACAGCTTTCTAAGGCAAACTGTTGCAGAGATAAGTGTTTTTTATGTTTTATTTTTTCTCAGCTTCTATTCGATGTATCAGGCAAAAAAATACAGAGACGGGAAAAAATAGTTTAATTTGAATATGTTTCTGTCAAACAATTTTGACGCCAAATTCAAATACAAAAAATACATTTTTGAAACTGATTTTAAAGATAATATTGTTCGAGTGATGTCTTACTTTTCCCTTTTATGATGTGTCTTATAACGTGCTATAATATATTTGTTCAGATTTTTAAACAATATGGACGGTAGTGAAAAGCAATTAAAATCAATTTTATCAGTTTCAAAATTTAGAATTCGCGTCAAAATGTGATTGGAAAAAACATTTTTACCAAGATTTTAACACAGATTCAATCACGACATATGAACTCAACATTGTGTGTGTTACATCGATTATGAACCGAACTCAATCAGAATATCCATGGTGGAAGGAGATGAGTGTGCCTTCGCGCATCCGACTTCAGCCAATGAGCGTCAGGCACCGGTTTACGTCATAATATTAGCGGGTATTTTAAATGCCAAAATTATCACAGTTACAAGTCATTCAAACATCCAAATAAGTGCTTGTTTTTAATTTTTGCTTCTCATTTCAATTACACCTTCATCGTGTTGTGTTTAGATGATCGCTGTTTGTCCCTTTATACCACTTTCAAAGTGTTTCTCAACACTTCTTGATATCCGTGCAACCTTGTGGCCAACGTTTGTCTCGCTTTTCAATCGAAGTGCCCTTGTGGTCCCGTTTCCTGACGCAAACTCGTACTGTGCAGAATGAACGAAATTTGGTGCACCGGAGGAGCCCATCCATCTCTTTCTATCATGGAATAAAGCGAATGAAACGATTCTATTGTGAACGCGCGAACGGATGTCGCTCCCTGAGATGCTATTTCCCGCATAGCTGAAAACAGTTATTATTTGGCCCATGTTCGAAACATTGTTAAACTAGAACGTACTCAGAAATTTTGAGCAGGCTGTTTATAAACAAACGTGTGATCTCAATTCCGGAAGAAGACGGTGACAATTAATTGCCTATGCTTGTATAATTGTCACTTATTAATACATCTACAGAAGAAACATTTGATTTAAATAATAAACATGAATAAGTCGTATATTTAAATCCGAGTAATTTGATTTACATTGGAAACGATACATAATTATTCAAACTGAAGGAGTTTGATGATTTTATTTCAATAAAATTAATACTTTCTACATAAAAAACAAATATTTCTCGCCAAAAAAGGAAATGATGCTGGTAACTGAGACTTTTCAATAATTTAAATATACGTCGTTTAAATATTAGTGAACAATTTAGTTTTCAATGTCATTTTGGCGTGAAGACATCTTCTAGGGGGGATTGAGAGAGTAGCCGAACATTATAATGTCGAAAATTAATTTCACAAATTAATTTAAATTTATATTTGGTGTCAAAATTGATTGACAAACTTATCTTCAAATTAAAAAATTTTTCTGCAATTTTTGTGAGCCTGATACAATCAATAAAAGCTGAGAAAAACAAATATGATTTTCATTGTATCTCTGCATAAGATTGCGTTAGCAGGCTAATGTTTTGAGAATCTACGACATTTTAAATTCTCTTTCATAAGAGCATCGCGAGTGTCGATTTGATTTGAGGACAGTATTCAACGTCTTATCCGACTATACCCTTTAGAGATTAATGTAGATAATTAGTGAAACTTGTCATTTATAAACACGTGTGGTTAATATAATTTATTTTTATCAATTTGAAATTCACAATATTTCGCAATTTAAGAAAGGTCTACATATATTCCGCATTAGGCGTACTCTGCTCCTAAAGTGGAATAGTGGTTGCTTTATCGTTTTAGCAAATAATGAATGCAACAATATCTAGAAGAACGTTTATTTAAGCAAAAATACATATTTAGTTTAATGTTACAGACAATTCCTATAGACGAAATTCTTTTTTGGTCTACCTGCATACGGGACATGAACCCGGTTATTATCCTTCTGACACTGAGTCTAATCATTTGAGCTCTAGTCTCATATTCCCACGGTACGGTAATGTAAACATTAATAAGTTAGAAAATGCAAATTAATTTATGCAGACAAAAGAACAACGTATATTGTACATACATCAGCAAAGCGGAGTATTCCACATTACAACAATGCTCGTATTCCACATTAGGGACATATTGTTTTCAAGCTCTTTCGCGGTCAAAATATGCATTACTGTTCTTCATTTGTTCTGTGATATTTTCTTAGATGTACAACTAACACATACTATATAGATAATTATTCTAATCTTTTCATCAGAAGGGTAAGAAAAATTATTGTGATAACTGTGATGTTATTGTGATTGTGATAATGTGTAATTGTGTAATTGTGATAATGTCTAATATTTTTGTTGACGCTCTGCCACTTCATTCATGAGCTTCTACTCAAAAAACATTATATACGCTCTTTCTCTTCAAAGTAATTCCCAAATTTTGTCTCGAGATATCAGGTCAATACGGGCCCGATACTTCGGTATTTCACATTAGGAACGTATTCCACATTAGAGGACTTTACGCTAAGTAAATACATAAGTAAATATCTAAGTTAATAAAGAAATAAACGGCCAACAATTCACATTAACCGACATTCGCATTCAGCTACGCAATAACCAGTCAGAAAACCCATCTCCTTCTCTGGGTCAAGGTCCAGTTCCTTCGCTGTTTGTGAATACAGTGACCGAGAAACGCGGCCGACGACGGCGCGCTCGATTTAAATGAACGTCACGGATCCGGCCGCCACCGCCACAGCGCGGAGGCCTCGTATCGTTTTATTAGCCCCCGCGCGGCCCTTCTCACAGGCCTGGCTGCGCGGCAAACGCGGGGCGCGATAAAGGCATCGCATGCTTACGAAGTGTTTACAGCTGTGGCGGGGGGGAGGGGGCGTCGCGACGAGATGCATCGCGCCGACGACGCCGTCCGCCGCTTCCGTTGCCGGTGTCTCGGCCGCGTGCTTCGCGGTGGCCCCGCCCACGCGCCGTATGGCGCGACACCAGCGAGGAAGGAGAATGGCGTGCCCGTCACGACGGGAGGAGCAGAAAAATGCGAGCTAGCCGCAGAAGGAACAATTGTAACGGTAGAAAAAGAATGGAGATGATAACGCGATGGGGCGGGAGAGTGTGGGATGGAGCGTGACGGGCTATGACGCGCCGGGCCGGGCCGGACCTAGGCAGCGGGACTGAGCAGGCCTGGACGAAGCGGGACGGGACGGGATGGGATGGGACGGGACGGAAATTGTTTCCAATTCCTTCCCAAAAAACGAAATAAATGATCAACCCGATATCAATAAAGAAAAGAAGAAAACTGAGTTGTTAAGAAAAAATATTTTCAATCTTGCATTAGTAATTCAGAATAATAAGGGAATATAATACATAATAAAGGAAAATATAAAATCCTAAAAAACAAAACGATAAAATACTTATTCAAATATTAATAGAAGGGAAAAGGGTAGCTTTACCCCCAAAAAATGCAAAATGCATGAAGCAAAACATGACATTCATTATAGTTAGCTGAATACAAAAAGAATTATCTTTAATGTCAATGAATAGCAACAGGTACCTATCTAAGATTTAAAGTTTTTAGTCAAATTTAAATTAAAAAATATATTCCGCTTTTCTTTTACACATTTGGACTTTGAAATTCCAACATTACAGGATTACTGTAGTGAACCGTCTTTGTAAAACTAGTCCCTCATCAATAGTGTTCACCAATCGTCGGTTGCAACCACTGGGATACGGAATGACAATTGGTCTCGCAAAAAGAATAGTAGACAAGGGAGAAGGTACTGGGGTGGAGCTGAGGGAGGGGAATTAGAGGTTAAGAATGTGAAATTTGGTAGAAACGTGGGAGATAGAGAAATATAAGTGAGAGTAGAATGGGAAATTATTTGAATTGGTCATGGAATAAATCAGTTGATGCTATGAGGGAATGAGTAGGGAATAGCAGGTGAATTGCATGAAAAAGTGATGTGGATGGATTGGAAATGAAGTGGAGGCAGTATTTAGATGAAAAGACGACCTTACAACGATGTGTTTACGGTTGAGGCAATGAGGCCAAAGATGGGAAAATGCGATGGTATAGTGAATGGACCGCAGAAATAATGTAAAGGTTAATGATGAGAGACAAGATGGTCAACAATCAGTTCAGGCGTTTTTACTCAAAGACCGTCTCCAAGGGCCCATTTGTGCCTGCTAATCTGTTTCTACTACAGCAAGCTTTCCCTGCGACAGTACCACATATATCTACAAGTTCCTCTAGAATTATACCAACGACACGTCTTATTATCAAATTCTTATTGCCTCTTTAAAATCAATTTGAATTCAAACAATTTCATTCCAACAAATACGTATAAGCATGCATTTGTAATAATAATCACGTACTTTGTTTAGAAAATCAACAGTAGTTACTAAAACATCACTGAGACGAATGCAGTCTATTTAAGGAAATTATGTATTCGTTGATTTTTCTCAAATTATACAGCTGGGATTGTACCCTCAAGCTCATAAGTAATGTATGCTCGTTCCAAAAGTCAATAATGGCATAAACACATGCGAAATTAAAAAAAAAAAAAAAAAAGGATTTATACCAAATACACGTGAAATAAAAAAAAACAGTATCGTCACTACGTAATGTAAGGCATATATATATATATATATATATATATATATATATATATATATATATATATTGCAGTCTAAGTTCACAATTCACTGCTAAAAGTTCTGTAAACACATCTTCGTTCAACATATTTCAATGCATCTGCAAATTTATTCATTACCGCCTACTACATAATGCTCCAAAAATGTTATTTTCGAATTTTCGAGAGCTTCATTGCAAACAACATTGAACTTTTAAAAGACATTTAAAATCGCTACAAGCGAATATTTAATTTTTGTATGAAAAAAAGTGCTGCACAATTATTTTCATGAATTTCACAGAAATGCAGTTCTGACGTTTGCTGAAATATGTTCACAAAACTCTGAAATGGTCGCATACCGGTTCGATTAGAAAAGAGGGTACCACGAAATTAGAAAATTACTAAATTATTTTCTACGGAATGGTCCGAGCTAAACCGACTACGCTACTGAGATTGCCATGTTAAGGATGTTATCCATTCGTTGCATTATAAAGAACGCTGGTGTGGATTTTTACACTAATCTTCTACTGTATTTTTACACTATTCTTCTTGCTTTCTATCTTTAGACCTCTTTCTTTTCTTTTCTCTTGTGGCTCCGCCTTTGAATCGGGATTTGCTTTCATTTCTCTATCTCGCGTTTGCTAATATTCCATACACCCTCCATCGCCGCTATGTACAACAGCTCTCATCACGGCTACTAATACCGTCACCACCGTCATCCTATCCTCGGCGACCAACATAACACCGACTACTCCATAGGCAGCGCCGCATCCACCGGGAACAAAGGTGCCCACGCGTACAAGAGCTCCGGCGACGGCGTCGATGACGGCAATAGTGCGACGACGATGGTGATGGCGATGGCGCGATACGCAACGTTCTTACACGGCGCAAACGCTAATTCGCCGGTCCCGACGAGTGCAGCGGGAAAGGGAGGGGGTTGACCTGTTGGCGGTGCACACGTTCCGAGCGGAATGGGGAAGAGCTAGGACACAGCGAAAAAGATGACGGGGGCGGGGTTGGGGCGGTCCGAGTGGAATAGGAAGGGGAAAGAAAGGGTGGAAAAGGAAAGAGTGATTAGATCAGAGGTGGAATGGAGAAAGGGGGAGAGGTTGAGAAGTGGTGAGAGAAGAGGAGGAGAAGCGGATGTAAGTCAGGAAGGGAATGGCGGGAGTGAAAGAGAAAGAGTAAATGTCGAGAGCCGGGGAGGGAAGGGTAGAGGAGGAAGGGTTGGGTGAGGAGAGGCGGAGAGGGAGGAGCCGGAGAGGGAATAGCGGTGGGGGAAAAGGGGGCGGTGACTTGAACGGGTGGTGCAGAGAAGGGACGGTGAGGGAAGGGCGGGCAGGGGCGGGATATTCATCGTGCGATATTCTCCAAGTGCCAAATAGCCACATTTACGAGCGTCACGCAGAGCGAGAACGCGTGGCGGGGGTAACACAACGCGTGTCGAGGCCGAGGACGTGGAGAAGGGTGAGGAGGAGGGAGGAAGTGGCTTTTAGTGCGTTACGCTCGCTGCTGGTCGCTGGTGCGGTGGCGCGAAGGTCGTACCCCTCGCCGCGGCCACGGCAGCCACCTACGGTGCGGTGTTGCTCCTCAGACGACTTACTCACTACGTTTATTCCCATTTTATACCCGAATTATTGAAGTATCTGTGTCTCATTGATGCGTCTCGTGTGACTTTTACACATATTTTCCCCTGAAAACCTGATATTCGCGTTTAGCCTCCCCCAAACATAGGAACCAAATATCAAAACTACACCAAAAATTTCCACTATTCGCTCTTTTGGGGCCCCATTTGACTGGACTATAATGGAATATGCTTAAATACATTAATACGTATACCCACAAAAGTAGAATGTCGTAAGTTATATCTTTTTAATTTCTCGCTATCCCTTACTCAGTAAAGAGAAAGTTATGTAATGATGAGCGAAAAAACGTCGAATTATCGGTGGAAAAAACACGTATTACAGGGCTCTGGTAACGAAAAGTGTTTTAGGTGTACTTAACATGAAGCCTCTGGAACATTTTGAAAATTTTCAAAAAAATTACTCCATCGATTCTGATTAAATTTTGGGGTTGGATATTCTGAAGGAGATTTAAGAGAATGGTGCAGGTCTCATTTTTGTTTAGGCCTCATTTTGAACATTTTCTTGTCAACTTTTAATCAATTTTCTCTCTATCGTAACTTTAGAAATATTATTCTATTTTCATCATAGAACTCATTCGTTCATATTCATTATTCTCTAATATTCTAAAGAACTTTATTACAGGCATTTAATTTTAATACTCACGTTTTTGAACATAACTATTTTATATAATAATATTATGCCTACTTTACGCATTACACCGGTATTTTATGTCTCGGTTATCATTCCTCCCGGATGCATATTTTGTTTCCAAACTAACCGATAAATTTTAGCTTTTAACAACACGCTTGTTCAAATGTTCCCCGGAACAAGTGAATTCGGATTGACCAAATTTTAACTCTAAGAAACATTTGACTCCCAACAATAATAGAGAATATTTATTACTCTAAATACCAATCACCCTTGCCCTAACCCTATGTACTGTTGTGCACTTGTATTAACCAAAATATGCTTGACATGCAGCTTGACATACACATCTCGAGTGCGTGCATTTGACACGTTCTGCGGTGTCGGACAATGGCACGTAGTCCCAGGCACTGTCCGTTGCATGTACGCGAATACCGCCCTGCGGCATAAATATTGCGGCAAAGGAATATTCAGGATTTATCAAATCATGACAATCCCTTTGTTATTTTTTTTACAACCTCATGTTTGTATAAATGCTTTATTCATTCGTCGATAACTTCGCGCTTTAACAAATGTACACTGTTTTTTCGAAATCGACTATAATATAATATATCCGAAACAAAGAATCGATAATACCATATCGATACCAAATTCCTATACTGGGCAAATATTGGGAGATTCATTCTGCATTTTTCGCCGATTCATTTCATATTCTTACTTTGTCAGAGAAAGGGAAGACAAGAAACAACAAATTAAATATCTTGCGAATACTTGCCAGGACTTCGAAAATTGGGATATAACCGAGTGTCAATATTCGATTTTAAACAACAAGAATACTCCACAACAGTTTTTCACTGTTCAATAATTTAATACGAAAGTTTAATAATAAAAGAATGCAATAGAGTAGGTTTACAAATTTTATAATGGTATTATTTTTAATAGTACTGTACAAAGGAAAAAGAAAAACTAGCAATCAATGAACCAATGTTATCAGTTCCGCTGTATTCTTGTAAAATGGAAGCTGTTCCATAGTGAAGTAAGATATTTAGCAGTTTACTATCTTCAAACCATGTTGAAAGATATCGACATTCGATCATCAACGGAAGTTTTGATAAGAAGCACGTCCTTGGATGCAATATTTCGTTCTAGTAGCAGTTAGAGCCTGATAGCAGTGAGCAGCGTTGTGGTCTTTTTTGCAGCAACAAGCCAGGAGAGCGCTGACTGGTGTCTTCTCTGCAATTGCGAAAAGACAGCGAAGGAAATGGCAGAAGGGTGGGAAAGAAACGCAATAAACGTGAAATATTGTTTTCAGTTAGAGATTTTCAAGTAGGAATTCATATTAACAGACTACACGAAATAAAAATTATTTAAACATAGTAACAACTTTAATTATTAAAATATTTTAATATTATGACAAATACGAATAACTACTAACACAGTATTACAAAACACTTATATTTATAAGTTAGTTTCAAACTTTTTGTAAGTATTTTTGTAAGTTGTCAGACATTAATTATAATAATTATTAGAAAAAATATCGCGCACATATTTTATTATACCCTGTAAAAATGGTCAAAGTCTAACAGAAAAAAAGGTAAATTTAATCAAGGACGGAGGGCGGTGAAACGTCAATCAACACCAAAAGCAGTTTACAAGTGATCTTGCGAAGTTTACACCCTTCAAGTGACACTTCAAGGCACTAATCTCTCATCCTTGACTTCCGTTTGGATATTAAGTACTGCCTTTGATGCCCTGTTTCTCTCTCCTCTCATCTCATCTCGTCTGCGGTCTCTCTCTCTCTCTCTCTCTCTCTCTCTCATCCTGTTTGCGGTCGACGCGACGGGGCCTCGTCTCTTGCCGACGCGTATCAGCCAGGTATTCGGGAGTGCCTGGATTCGCTGGTGGGCGGTTGACTGGCGTCTCCTGGCAACGGGCCGGGGGGGGGGGAGGGATGGGAGGGAGGGAGCTCGGCACGAGAGAGCCTCAAGCCGGACCCCACTCGCCGCTTGTCAATCACTCGCCTGCTGCCGGGAGAGGCCGCAAACACCGCGAGAGAGGCGGCCACGACGGCGGCGGCGGCGCCGGCACCATGTCACACACGTGCGTGGGCAGTTTGACCCGCTCCCTTCTCCTCCCACACTTCCCACTCGCTCAATTCACTTCCGTTGCCGTTCTCTCACCCCTCCCCCTCCCTGTTTAGTCCTAGTTCTCCCCCTGTCACATCTTGGCTTAATAACGTGCCGTCGAGAAAACGCAGAGATGGCCTCTTATTTTGCTTCTGAACGTTAATGATACTCCGCTATCTGTGCACGTCTTCTAGATTTCTGTATTTGATCTAATTAATGCTCTCCATTCTCTAACGGTAGGGAGTCAAATCCTTCACAAAGGGTACGATGAGGGATAAAAGCAAAAATCTATAGCTGATTTGCCTTTGCAAATAGTTTGTATTTCACTGGAGGGATGTTTATTATCATCTATATTGAGAATTCCACTCTTATATGGGTTAGGGTAGGAACACCAGAATTTTAAAAAAAACGTGCACATAATACACATTTCCACATAGTATGTCCCACGCAGTTTTAAATTGTTTTTGTCATTAAATAAAATATTAAATAAAAATGCTTGCATTTCCTACTCACTTCACCCTCTCCTCCTTCCCTACATCTTCCGCTGCCTTCTCACTTTTCTCAACCCCAATCGGGTGCACCCTCCACAATGCCTCGTTTCCCCCGTTTTACCCTCTCCAGTTCCACCCCGTCTCGTCATGTCCCGCCCCGTTCTTATCCTACTCCAACACGTCCTGTTCCATCCACACCCGCCTAGCTCCACACCATCTAGCCCCTTCCTCGCCCCGTTCCCTCAGTGTCATCCCGCCCCTTTAGGCTCGTTTCGTCTCGTGCTTTTCACACATGGCCTAATCGGTTCATCACGAGCTGCTGATGTTGCGCGGTCACTTAATATGCTGCATGCAAGTTTTTGCTTCGTACCGTCGCTATGTTTTTGTACCCCGTTATGCTTCATGAGATAAAGCATATGTCTGCTTAATGCACGTATCACGGCAATGGAGTGTAGCCCTGCCGTTCGAAGTAGATCCAACAGTTGAAATTGACAGTTGCACGTGGGCGCAAATGCTAGCAGATATAGATCGGATGGCGCGTGAAAAATAAAGCTCTTCAAAGCCAGCTTTTAGCAAATTGAAATGGTGTAAAATACACGTCGCTTTTATCTGTTGCACAAATAGGGAAAATTATTTGTATCTGAATATAAAACAATTTACCTGACATTCACACAACTTGACCTGCATCACAACGAAAACCAATTTTTCGTACTCCGAAATATTGGGAAGCAACACTGAATCAGGAGTATTGTAGTTCTTTTTTGTTTCACAATTCACAACTTCACTCCTTATTAACGCTACCTAGTTTCAACGACTCAGTGTAACCCTTGAAAAAATGAAGAACAAAATTATGTTTTATTGAAAACCCTTGTTTTAACAAAAACTAATTTTAGTTCGACACACTATTTAAACAACAAACATGGAGTAGACCAAAAACTGGTTGAAACAAAAATCCACGTTCACTTAGATTTTATAAAGAAAACTTGTTTTTTCAAATCCTGGCTCTAATTGTCTCAAAACCTTGTTAAACTTCACTACTCTTTCTGCCTAGAAATGTTTTTGTTGTGTCATAAAAATATGAGGTTACTTGACCCTAAAACCTTCTCCTGCGGTATTTTTAAAACAAATGACTGAACCATGCAAGCTAAAATCTGATTGCTTCAGGATCTTACAGAACAGGAAATTTCACAAAACTTCACCATTAAAGAAGCAACACCCTCTTAAATGTAGTTAAAATAATCACCACCAAGTTTAGGGTAAGGTAAGACGGTTTCAAAAGACAATAAAAATATAATAAATTATTAATGAAAGTGGATATGAAATATATATTAAGTTAGAAATACATAACATTTCATTCATTTGGACAAAGTAATTACTGCTTTTTTTTCAAGAAAAAGGAGAGGATATGATTGAAATTGATTCAATTAAACTTTGTACATTAAATATAAATAATATTAATAATTAATATAATTAATTATATTATTTTCATATAAATAGAGAATTCTAAATATAATTCCATAAGATTTCAACATTCCCTGAATTGGCGTACATTAACAATATTAAATCTACTGCCTTGAAGCAATTTTAAGTTGCACATAGAAAATGTATTCGCCAGAATATAAATAATTTCTTCGAATCAAATGAAGCTGTAAGCAACTCTAGAAGACATTTAGTTCTCACTACGTTCAACCACATACAGAAAGCAATACTTTCTAAGCTTCGTTCGCGTGTAACCGACACGAAGAAACGACGAAATCACCCACCCGGCCCAACTGCCTCATATCACGAATCCGCTTCATCACCAGGTGAAACGCGAAGCTCTAAGCGCCTATGAGAGGCCTCCCGCCAGGCAAAGCGCATTCAGACGCACGCAATGGCCGCGGGGCCATCGAATTGCGTCCGCAGCCAGGGCTCCGGCGGGGGCGCGGGCGGCGGCGAGCGCAGCTGTCACGCGGCGTGCGATCAGCACCAACGGCCCCAGCACCCACGACAGCAGGTCAACAGCGATGCCAGCGGCTCTGGGAAAACAGGCCCGGCGGGTGCGGTCGGGTGGGAGATAACTGCGGGAACGGGGGGGGGG
>BOPP01000161.1:1947634-1985669 GCA_017312745.1 Gryllus bimaculatus | reverse complement strand
GCGGCACAAAGCGGCCCTTGCACCTGAGGCGTGGCGGCGTTAGCGGGCTGGGGCGGGGGCGGAGCGGGGGCGGGGACGGGTACGCCGACTGAACCCGCCTTCGCTTCCGCGCCGTTGGGCCGGACTCAGCTCGGCAGCGAACACCCGCAGGCGCCGTTAACGTGTTGGCATCCCCGTGGTGAGTCCGAACAGGGAGGAAAGCATCGGCGCGATGGGCGCGCCCGAGAGGGTGGAGCAGAGCAGGATTGACGGCGAGCGGAGCTGCGGGTTGGAAGTGGGTGCGGTGCGGGGCGGTTGGCGGGGCGGCAGACGGCCGGGACAGGGGTTGTAGGGGCGGAGTTGTGAGGACTGAAGGTTGGTGGGCGAGACGGAGGCGTAGAGGCGAGGGCGGCGTCAGGAAGCGAGCGTGGGCCGGGCACTGCGTTGGCCGGGGCGCCTCGCCAACGCGGACGCCGCGGAAGAGAGGGTCGAGGCGCCGCGCGGCGGAGGGGGAGCGGGGAGCGCGAGAGGTGGCGGGCGGCAGGTATATATGCGGGCGCTTGCGCCTAGCCACTCGCCCCGGACACGGGACGGCCCGCCGCTGCACGCGAGACAGTGGCGGCGCGTCGGCCGCTCTTTCCCTTCCGCCCGCTTCCCCGCCCACTGCCTCCCACCTCCCCCCCTCCTCTTCCCTCCTCTCGCCCCAGCCGCCGCCCTCCCGCGCCACGTCTGAGCCGCCTTCTTACCTCGTGTTGGCCGTTTGCACTCGCCAGCCCGCACACACCTACAGCTCTCTTCACTCCCCCCGTTCCCACCCTTTTCTTTCCCCAAACGCCTCTCCTTGCATCACCTGTTTCCTTTCACCATCCACCCACCTCTCGTGAACGTGTACTTTTCTCCACACCCTTTCCCCGTCTCGTTATTACTCTCATTGCCGATACCCTGCAGACCTCCCCTTTCTGTGTCCCTCACCATTCTCACCTACTAGTATCCCTTCGCTTTTCCCGTCTGCCTTTCCTCCCGCCTCCGTCGCCTTCTCCCCTCCATCCTGCTTCCTCGCGTTGTGTCTCGCTCGCCCTGCCGCCGCCGCCGCCGCCGCCTTCCCTGCTAATGGATACGCTAGTGGTTCCCAAACTTGATGTAGCAGCTCCTGTCGAGGTCACGGAACTTCCCATCGCGTCTGCCCTTTTTACTTGAAACTCGCCCCAGTTTTTTCCCCCGCAAATAAATACAAACAAACGCCACGTTTTTCTCTATCATTTTGGACTCTCTTCTTACTTTTGGTAGTTTCGCCGACTTTATTACTTTCAGGAAGTTTAATAGTCACGGTATAAAATGTACCTTATCTTTTTAACTTCCTATCTTTCTTCCATACATTTTCACGATTCTCCTGATAGCAATAATAAGTAACAGTGGGTTCTTTATTCACTAAAAAATGTAAAAATGTATCCGTTCTCTTGAATTTCGAGAGAGAACACTGCGAACAAATAGGAAGCTGTAACGCAAATGAAGGGAAATTCACATTGAATTGCATGACGCCGATCGGGTCACCGGATGATTATCGGGCCACTATTATAATAATCTGGGTGATTTTGGTTGAAATAACGCGCGAATAAAGTAATGTTGTTATGAATCCTCTAAAAGGAAACGGGGATTCAAATTAATTGGCCAGATACTATAATTTATTGCAACCTCGGTAAAATAACGTGAAACAAGATTTGTGGTCGCTCTCATTTGCCTTGCATTACGTAACTGAAAATTTATTTCGCAATTTTCCCTTGAATGAGTGACGTGCTTTTTAGTGAGATCTGATACTGGTTAGAACACGCAATGTATGCGTTGCACAT
This sequence comes from Gryllus bimaculatus, assembly GCA_017312745.1. Classification (NCBI taxonomy): domain Eukaryota; kingdom Metazoa; phylum Arthropoda; class Insecta; order Orthoptera; family Gryllidae; genus Gryllus; species Gryllus bimaculatus. The sequence continues at coordinate 1,983,843 of BOPP01000161.1, read as the reverse complement.
CGTCACTCATCGAACCAATGAACTCAGAGCAAATACAGAATACTTATTTATTTTTAATAATACTATCTAATTAGAAGGAATGTGGATCACACAAAGTGTGCGTTTCATTTTAAAAAAGAAATAAATTTAAATAAATAAAAATGAAACAGTAAAAAAAGAAGCACTTTTTGCATGGCGTGTTTTATATATTGGATCAATACACATTATTGTAAAATTGTGCGATTAAACGTTTATTTCTGTGTGAAACTTCCTTCAAACAAAATTGTTATTCTTCCTCTTTCCTATAATAAAAAAAGGTATTGTCAATTGCGTCCAAATGCACAGGTAAAATCCCCGTTTGTTCGAAAAAACATAAAACAAATTTTGTTTCCTGCTTGGAGACGTTTAATTATTCTCGTAATCTTCCAGTCATCTGCTACTTGCCACTAATGCTTCAAGTGTGGTGTTAATTTTACAAATATGTTAGATAAAATACATTTTACACATAAAACCAAACATTTCAGAATATCATGAAATTTTGTTGCATGAATTCCCCTTTAGTGGATTCGTGAATTCATCTCAATTTCAGCTCAGTTTAGTATATTTTGAATTGCTCCCAAATACGCCACAAGCTCTCAGTTTCACTGCAGAAATAATGCGACTTTTCTCAACAGAAACGCACATCCATGTCGAGCGCTTATTGGGCTGTGTTTACAACTGGCACTCCATATTCACATGCAGCCCAGCGTACGGGCAAAGCCAAGCCGGCGACCGGGCACGCGGACAGCTTGGCCGGGAAGGAGGCGGGCGGGGAGGCGCGGGGACAGGGCGGGCGACGGCCGCGATGCAGGCCCGCGGCGAACATCTCCGATTCCATAAGAACTGCGAGGATTTACGGAAAGTTTTGTAAGCCTCTCTCTCGGACCGACTGGTCGGTCGCCTGTATCGATAAAAAGAGCGCCGCCAGGCACTGGTCGACCGCGCGACCCGGTTCTCGGACCGCCCTCCTCAGCTCGCGCTCGACTGCGCGGCGCCGGGGTCTGGCTCCGCGTCCGCTCCGCCCTGCTCCGCCCGCTCGGCAGCCGCCCCGCCCGCCGTTTCGCGGGCCGCTCAAGGCCTCATTGACCGGGCCTATACGCCGCTCCCAGCCGAAACGGTCACCCGAGTGCCGGCCACGGGGCTGGGACTCTCGTTTCCCCGCCCGCTCCGCTCCGCCCCGCTTCGCTCCGCCCCGCTTTCGCTCCGCCCCGCCCACTCCCCGTCGCTGTCCTTGCCTCTCGCTCCCGGCCTCTTCCTCACGCGCTACCCGTTTTGCCGCTCGCCGTCCCTGCCCTCTTTCCTCTCCGTCCCGCCCTCGCCCCACACCCGACCCCTTCGTCCTTCCCTCCGACCTCTTCGACTTATTTTTAGTCGGCGCGTTTCGTTCCAGAAAGCAAAAAAGACTCACGGTCCGCTTAGTCCCTGGCAAGTGGTGTGTCACCGGCCACGCGGCTGTTCGAGCGCCCCGTACAACTCCAACCAGCATTACCGATAGCCGCACACCCTGGCGAGTCAGAGGCGGGGCGCTCGGCCGCCCAGGCGGCGGCAGCGCGCACTGCGCGAGAGACAGCGAGGATAACAGGGGGGTGATGTTCAAGGAGGAGAGGCCGCCACAATGTTGCGAGCGCGAGGCAAGCGTTGGACGCGAGGAGATTGAAATCCGGGTGCAGAACGGGATAGATTGAGGTTGGTGCACACGGACAAACCAGCACGGAGATGAAACGAGCAGAATGATTGCGCAGGAGCCCAAGCGAAGAGAGAAGAGCGGTAATGGAAAGAATGGAGCGAGATGCAAGCATGCGAAGCTGTGATAGAGCGTGATGAAAGAGTTACGATTAGTGGAAAAGCCGCATTGAGGGAGAGAAGGAATGGAGTTAGGCTACAACGGCAAAGAGAATACGCAACTAATCGGGCTGAAGGGAGTGAAGCGGACGAGAATGAGGAATAGATGTCTGGAGCGAAGCGAATGGTGGAGAGTGATGCGGAGTGATAGGGAGTGGAGGGATGAGGGAGGAGAGTAGTTTGGAGAGAGAGAGCGGGTAGTGGGGGGACGTAGAACGCGGGGGGCAGGATGGGAAGTAGATGAAGTTAAGGGAGTGCCACGGAGGAAGGAAACGGGCAGGACAGTGATGGAGACTCGGTGCGCGAACAGAACGGAGCCGGGGCCGGAACAAGGCCGGGGGGGCGTTGGTTTTCTTGGGGGGAAAGTTGGGGTGAGGCGGGGGTGAGCGAGGCGGGGTGTGGCGGGGCGCGGGGGGGGCGGGCGGTGGGGGCGGTGGGGGCGGGTTGGCGGGCGGGGTGGCAGGGGCGGGGGCGGGTGAGGTGGGAGTGGGCGAGGCGAGGGGTGGCGAGCGGGGGTGGGCGAGCAGGGGGTGGGCGAGGCGGGGTGGGCGAGGGCGGGGGTGGGCGAAGCGGGGCGGGCCGTGTGGCGGGACAGCGAGAATGCCCTCACGTAGGCGCTCCAAAGGAAGCCGCGGCCGGCAGCTGCCTGCCCTTGTACAGGGTGATTATAAGGAAGTTGACCGAGGCACGGACTTGTGGAGACCCTTCACGTGACGGGGAGAGCTTGGAACTCGGGTCACTCGCGGTTAAAGCAGCCGTCCACTCGGGTCGACGTGTCTCCCACGTTCGGAAGCTTGCGAGTGTTCGTGAAGAAAATAAATGGCCTGTGGGGCACATTGCCATTTCAGAAGAGCATATCATAATAATATAATAATATTTATTTGGCTACAATTGGCTGATTGCCAGGTGGTAGTCACAACCCTACAGTTTTACAATATATGAACATTTATAATACACAAACAAATTTATCACCGCAATATCAACGCATTACAACCGCATTCTAATGAATATTTCATTACTAATACACGCAACTCAACTAGTTTTGACTAACTGGAATGACTACGTGATTGAAACGTCTCGGCCGGTTTGATAGCTGGTTTGTTCCGTTTTGTTGTATTGTGCAGCAGACAGCACGTTTACAATTGTAAAGATGTTGTGGCACGTTAAAAGCAAACATAGGAGCATGAAATTACATAGTTTTACAATAGAAAAATATATCATCTTCCTTTACAGATTTAGCATATTCTAGTTCCAGCTTCCTTCTATGTCATCCATGGCCTTCCAATGTTTCGCTTTCCTCCCAGCTTAAAATTCAAAGCATTAACTAGAAGTCTATCTTGAGGCATATTTCCAATACCTATCAGCCAGAAGTACTGTCTGTACTTTTTAATTTTGTCGTGTACTCTTTCTTTCCGCCCTAGTTCCTCTCTCTATTTTTTCACTCTGTATTTGGTCTCGTAATGTACAGCTGTTGACTTCTTCCAAAAATCTCATTTCTGTTGATTCAATCCTCCTAAAATCTTCTTGTCTTTGAAGCTAAGTTTCACATCCATACAATAGAACGTGGTGGGTCATAATATCATAAAATTTTAACCGGGTTTCTGTTCGTACTTTGTTTTAAACGTTCTACTCATAGTTCCACATACTGCTCGAAATTTATGGATCTTGCTAGTGATCTCCCTATCTCTTCCATATTTAATTTCACACCCTAGGTAGTTAAAATGCATCACTTGTTCTAAACCCATATTTCGAAGCACAGTCTTTGTTCTATAAAAGCCATTACTTTGGTTTTATTAACTGGTACTATCAAATTGTACTCCAAAAACGTTTGCTCCAGTTGGTAAATAGATTCTTGCAGATCATCTTCGTTTTTCCGCGAAATTACCTGGTCGTCCGCATGCAAAAGACTATTTAAAAATGTTTTTTCATATACATAGAAAAATATATAAAATAGTAAAACTAAAGTAAAATCCAAAACTGTAAAAACGCTTCCAAAGAAAAGCAAATAAACATCGTTTTAAAATACTAGAATGTTGCGACTTTTGAGAGTCGACTTTTCGCCAGAATCATTACATTGATGTTGGCAGACACTCAACTTCAAAATAATACTCGTTTGAATGGGTGATTATGTGAATATCAGTATAATAAAATGCGGGGCAGATAAAACGTATTTAGTACTCTCTTATATAAATCTTTAAGTAATAAAGTAACGTTATATGGTCAAAGGTACTTATACTCTTCCCGTTGGGGCTTACGAGGGCGAATCGACGTCCGCTCCCGGCAAGAAATCTGCCAACGGGGACTTCTCGACCGCTTCTCGTGTCCGCTTCCCGATGCAGACAAGCCACAGATAGACACACAACAGAATACAAACACGGACACCGAGCAAATACAGGTTCACGACATAAACACAACACAGAAGAACGAGGGAATTCAAAGAAAAGCAAACCCGTGCATCCACGACGAGAGAGTAACATCCAAGGCAGCACAATTTACATTCCCATTCATCTCTTCAATACATGATGTTACAGTGTGGCAATTTTTCACAACTAAAATAAAGAAAACATTTTAGTAACCAGGATTTTCATTTAATATAAACAGTGGTCTGTTAGTGTGCATGTTCTTACCTTCGTTTTTTAAACATTGTGATAATTTGATGAATTCCTCTTATAAGATTTCTGAAAACGATCTCTCAAACTTTCAGAGCTTTACGATGTTTTTGGTAAAAGCTTTTTCTCAGACGTCAAAGAGTAAAAATATTTTATTTTCTTTCATTTTCTACATACTGCTCATATGTTAGTAGTTTACTTCGGTGCCAATGACTCACAAATATTTACTATGTAATAGAATACAAAAATATACAGGATGTAAGCAGATTAACAGATTTTGACATAACTGTGAAAACTATCCGGTATTAACAAAATTGATTTTCACCACATTACACTAAATATATGAAGAAAATTAAGAAAATTTAATAATTGAAAATTGCACCTAAAAGTTGTCAGTTGAATTTAAGTAATATTGACGTGGAGCTTGCAATCCTAACTCGTACATGATAGACATTTTCGGGGATAGGCACCGATTTTCGTCGTTCAGTTTCCTTTTTTGTCGCTGATCAAGATAGTTTTTTTTCTTTTTTGTCAGGGTCGTTGTCAATCAAAGTTTCAAATACACGTTTTCACCGCAAGGACAGACGGTACTGATTCGATTCCGGTTAATGGTAAAACGGGCACAAAAAGCTTGACGCGCCTGTTCGTAAGCTCGTCATTCCAACGCAACTTATAGAAAGCTCATAACACTGCTGAAAACTTTCTGAGACACTCCATCCAGCACAGTTTAATTACTTATCAATATCTTCCGTTACATTTCCTCATACCAGTATTGCCATTTTCTCCTTTATTCAAGGCAAGACAGATCCTCATTGATTATTTTATCTTGGAAGAAGACGGTATTCCTGACCCGCTGGATCTTCACCCAGCGAAAGAAATCCAGTGTCGACCTATATGTCACATTGCGATAATTTTCCGTTTCAAAGTACGTCCCCTAATGAGACTCCATCCCAGCTTGACAAGCTCTAAACTCCCGTCTGTCCTCCCGATGTGTGATAGTGTAGGGCATATAGGTATGCGTGATGGAGAGTGTTTCAGCTAAAGAAGTGGACGGAAAAATCGCCCGCGGCTCTTGTCTCGCTTGTGGGGGGTATTGCTCCTGCAATCGCCTGGAATACAGCGCACAAACCACGGAAAATTGCTGACAAGAGCATTCGGTAGCTAAAATTCTCCTCCAGTAATATTCAACCTAACTATACACATATGACCTCCCGGTTAAAGTTGCTCGTTTTCAGCCCCTGTTAACGAGCAGTCGAATGCTTAAAATACTGCGCGACCTTCGCCAGTGATAAGTTGCTTTCTTGATGCAATAATATTGAATGATACTTGGGGATTTTGAAAATAAATCAGTACCTATTAGTTTCTTCTCCACCTGTCAAATCTTGGATTCTGCCAAATATAACAGAAAATTCTAAATAAATATATATTTTTAACAACTAAATAAACTTTTCTTTGAAATATCCAAACATTCAGTGTCTGCTATTTCCTGCGTCAAGTGCAAACCTAGAGTCTGAATACTCCAAATGAAATCAAAACTTTAAATAAGACATACAAGTGTAACGTCCATATAAAAAATTCAAGGAGCGAATATTTTTCAACACTCATGCATTTACTATTTGCTAACTGTGTTAATTTGTTGTGTTTGTTTCTGTGTTTATTGACTGTTAAATGTTACTTTGCGTTTGGAGTACCGCAAAAAAGTTATAGCTATATAAATGTACAAGGTAGTGCAAAGTACACAAAGCACCAGAGCATCATGAACCTACTTTTTTTTAAATCTCGCTTATCGAGAATGATCTTCAAAGAGTATATACTCTTACGTTTTCATGATTTCGGTTCAAAGAAAAATAATGTAAGAAACTTGTACGAAGGTTGTTTTATCGTATCATTTTGAAATGTCGGTCTCGACTCCTGTCGCCATCAAGTACGTACACAATTCATTCGTCTGCCAAAGACTCGTGTTCTGTGCTTACTACGTAAATAACTGATCTTCGAAATATATTTTTAAAAAAACAACAAGAAATTAAACACTAGCTTCCTACTATTTTCCTGCAACGCATTTCCTACGGAATGTCTTTTTGATCCCCAACATCACGCATGCAGTGCGAGCGCAATCGAGTGGCGGAAGTCGCGCGCAATGTTCTTAAGCTCGCCCCAACCTTCGCCGACTCCTTTGAGTAGGCCGCGCCAGCCAGCCGGCCGGCCGCCCGAGAGCGGCGTTCGATTTCATGCAAGCGAGCCTCCCAATTTATCTTGTCGCTGCTATAACAGCCCTTAGAGAAATTGCTCAATTTGGCAGCGCCCTTGTGTGCGAAGCGCACGACGAATTTCGCTGCCATAGATCAGCCCCGACGGCCAGGACGACACGCAGTGATGCGCGCGACCCACCGCTCTCGTCTTGGAAGGCAGACGAAGGGACGTCTCTACACTTGATTTTATACAATTATGTTGTGTATTTTTATTCATTATTTTAATTTGTATTTTTATTCATTAATTTTATTTGTATTTTTATTCATTAATTTTATTTGTATTTTTATTCATTAATTTTATTTGTATTTTTATTTATTATTTTTATTTTTATTTTTATTTATACATTTTATTTCTATTTATATATTAATTTTATTTTTATTTATTTTGCCCACCACAAATTACACATTGATTCTACAAGGCCGCGGATCGGAACCGGGCTCATGTAGTGGGAGGGGTATATGCTTACTATTACGCCACCAATTGCCTGAGATACGAAATTTTGTATCAATACCAACGACGAAACACATTTTTGATAAGAGGTTTTTAACGGTTTTTATCATTTTTACAGGATCTGGATTACCAATACGTTCAATATAGAATGACATCGCTACAGATTTAAAGTACGTGCCTTTCTCACGTCCTTGGTGACCACAAGATCCTGTTATACATGCGCGATGGCCACTCTCGCCGTTTCTTTACTCACGTTTCTACTACTACTAGTGTCTCTGCCACCCAGATCACTAAAACGCACAAACGCCATCTCTTCACTATCGATGTTTACTTTTCGACCACCTTTCCTGCGTTTCTGCTGAGCTGTTAGTCCACAGTACTCTGAGCGTGACGCTGTTTGGGGATCGTGTTCGTATTGACGCGCCGGACATTTCAGAGAAGTGAGGAAAACAGCTGTTGGATTGTCGCCAGCTGTGAAAATATAGCTACGTAGCTTGATTCGGGGATACACGAGTTGCCCATCTATCTAGCCGTATACTCCTATTTACCTTCTATCTTGTCTGTAGTCTTGAGCTGATTTTTAGGCGTTTTGAAAGATATTTTTATGTTGTTTTTTTATTGTTTTCTTCCTCGCCAGTGATTGTCCTTTCCTTTTTATCTATCACACGAACTTCTTTTCACTGTTCTTCGGGCACGTCTACTGTCCTTGATTTCTTGTCGGTTTGCCTCTCCTGCCTGGACATGCTGGCCGAGAGCCGAGCCCGCGCGCTCGCGACGCCAGCACCAACGCCAGCATTCATCTGGGCCTTTTCATGGACGGCGCTCCAGGGTGAGCTGCCCATTGTACGGGATTAGGCCAAAAATTTCATTAATATCGTGTAATCGCAGACAATGAACTAATTAGTTAACATGTAAATTTCTTGCATAATAGCATATTTAGTGATGGGATGTAGGGCACGGGCCGTGTGGGAGGCGGACGCGCGACGCCACAACGTTCAACCGGGGCGCAGTAGCCTGCGCGACGCAGTGCAACATCCGTCACAGCCCCGACTCCAAGTGTCGGAGTGCTCCCATTTCGTCTCTTTCTACCAATACATTAATTAACACCAAACAGCGTAGCCTGCCGACCCAGATAGCGCAGTAAGTTGCGGCAACGCGCGCGCTGCATGCAAGGAAGATTGTGGGATTTAGTTTCCGCCGGAGGGAATGTGGAAAGCTCGTTTGCTCCTATCGCTCATTTGCTGAAACGGTGGTTTGTTCAAGCGTTTTTTTAACAGACTAGTTTCAAGCTTGAGTAGTTATTGTTCCTTCAATATAGAGGTGTACGTGCACCTGCACTACGTCTTGTTCTTTTTCTGAAGCGCGTCCATGTCATTAGGCAGGTGGCCACGAAACCGATTTCTTATCAACAGTCGCATACAGGACCGGAAAACAATTGGGGTAAATGGCGCACCCCGAAATATACTGTAAGGTAATTCAAAGAACGTTTTCACTCGTATTTTTGAGAACCAATCCTACCTCTGTTTAGCAAATACTACAATTGGTTTCTGAAAGGTTGTGTTCAATATTTTCAGTTTTGGGGAAGATGGCGAGGTCGTAAATATTTTTATCATTTTCTGTACCTGCGGCCTTTTCTGCGACAGCACACAAGACGGCTTTTGGTTTTTGAAGAACTATATTTTAACAATCACAATGTTGCTTCGATTGCTTGACTTTGATTACTATCGACTAATACTAAAATTGGATCACAACGTGATTCTGAGCGGGTCAGCCTGTTACAGAATGCCTGACCTTCCACGATGTAATTCCGTGTAGTAACGGTTTCGATTTTTCATAAACATTCGATTAGCGTTGAAAGACTAAACATCATCTAGGGTTAGGGGAAGTTCTATTAATTAAAGTTCTAAATATTTCTTCTCTTGATAGGTTGTCTTTCAAATTTTGTTATATTACAGAATTATTTTATTGTTTTAAGACAATCAAATTTAAAAGACTATTAAAATACATTAAACAGAGGTCTTCAATACAATTAATTCTATAATCCCAAAACAAGAAAAGAACACACTAATATAAGGAATTCCTACACCATGAAACAGGAACTCCTTAACTGAACAAAGATACGGGAAAAAATTACGCCGTTGTCATCTATTGGCTCTCCGTCAATTATATGCAGCTGTTAAGAAACTTAATTGGCTAATTTTTTAGTAATGCCTTAATGCCAATGATCTTTTATCTAAATCTTCAATCTTCATGTCACGTATTTGCGTTACCACGGAAGTACAAGTCGCAAGATTAACTCATAAAAAAGTACCAAACAATAGTAAATAATCATGTATTTGCAAAGACGATAATTTACTATTCGAATGAAACATTCACTCCCTTTACTACCGTGCTGGGAACGATAATTACAACGTATGTTCAATCGATCACTATATAATATGTAAAAAAAGAAGCACCGTGAACGCTCATGTTTTAGACATTTTAGAGAATTACTGCAGTATTTTCGCTGCTTCACAAATTAATGAAAGGCTTTAGAGAAATCATACTTTTAAGATTTTCGGTCGGTAAATTCGAATGTTAAAAAAATCTTTTTACAAAATTCGTTATCTAATATAACATGGAAATTCAATCGATAGAAACTATATTTTATTATATATAGAACTATATTTTCTCATTTCAATAATTCGGACAACACTATGTATGTTTCCTCCAGGTATCTCCCCGAGTGGGGCAGCGACCCATTAGAGATATCACGTAGTGCAGCTCATGGAAGACCGTAGGGAACATGAATGATGTAGGGAGTATCGGAGGAGGTGCGTGGTTCCGGCATTCACCCAGGATTGATACGAGAAATCACAGAAAACTTCCGATCAGAGCCCTAGAATTCTCCGGACTGCCAGAATTCGACCTACCTATGTAGCTAGTGTCGAAAATCCGTCATCGTCGGAACTCGAACCTTAGGACCTTCAGTCGAAGGCACTGCTGCGGCTAAATCAAAATTTTAGCGCATGCTGTTTGAAACACTGATTGATTGATTGATTGGCTGATTGAATAGTAATATGGGGTTCTTCAACAGCTAATGTCATTAGTCCCGTATGTGTAGTTCATGTTTTTTGCGCGATGTGGGGATGATCTGCCGGGGCCAGAGCCGGGGCCAGAGCCGGGGCCAGAGCCGGGGCCAGAGCCGGGGCCAGAGCCGGGGCCAGTGCCGGGGCCAGTGCCGGGGCCAGTGCCGGAGCCAGTGCCGGAGCCAGGGCCAGAGCCCGTGCCAGAGCCAGAGCCAGGGCCAGAGCCGGAGCCAGCGCCAGAGCCAAAGCAGGGGTAGGCCGCGCGCGCGTCAATGACATTTCGATTGCCCTCGTTCTACAAACCCTATTCTCCGTGCGCTCGTGCGTGCCCAGTCCCCGTCGCCGTGCCCCGCGCACGCACTCGCACCCACCCCCGCGCGAAATATTTCGTTATTTTTGTCCGCACTAATGATTCAGCCTAAAGCATTTTTAATTGGGCAACTCCCAGCCATAACCCAAATGATATGCAAAAATCTAATTCTGTTTCTCTCGGGGGTCTCCGTTCGCACTGACCCGCCAACGCTCGCCTTCTTTCCACTTTAAGCGGCCCGTTTCCTCCTCTGGCCTGCTCTCCGCCTCTCGCCCGTTTCCACACTGCCTCTCGCCCGTTTCCACACTGCCTCTCGCCCGTTTTCACAATTCCTCGCGCTCGTTCTCCACTTTCCCGTCCATTGAGTCTCGTCTTCTACTTCCCCACATAACTTCCCCGTTCTCACATCGGCAAAATGGTGTGTAGTACTGGTATCTTAAGTGCTAAATTCCTCCATCAATAACATGGAGAGGATTCTTCTCTGTACAGTACACTTTTTTATCCACGCCACATCGTGCATGCTGCGTAACTGTGTTGAGTTCACATAGAGCGGTTTGAGAAGTCCCACCCAATTTAACAGCATGCCTTGGACTAAATATTCGTTTTACGGACTAATATTGGATTTTCAAAAACTAGTGCTAAAACAGCACGTACTTTCTCGTCCGTGTTTTCACGCAAAATTACGCCAAACTTGTCAAATGCTTAAAAGATTATACATAACCATACGGCAAAATCTATCTTTAATAAACAGATTTTATTAAGGGACAAATCTCTTCCTGTAATACTTTAGTTGTAGGAAGGCTCCGAAAAAATTCCTACTTTGCAATTTTCGGAAAATCAGACTTTTTAACGAAAATGAGACCTGCACAATTCTCTTAATCGTCCTCCACACTATCCAAAAACAAAATATGAATAATGTCTCATGGGCTTCGTGTAAAAAACTCTAAAATTGAAATATCTGTTTCAAATTCAAGGAACCGCAACACTAGCGAGAACGATTGGGAAATATTAATTTTGGAGAAACTCAGCTTAATGGTTTAGTCGCTAACGTTCACAGAAGAAGAGACTTTCGTCGTAATTCTATTTTTAGGTATCAAGGACCCACAAAATGTGGATTCTGGCCAACATGTGTTAGAGAATGATTGTTATAAATTTAGCAACTAGATTTATCCACATTTTCCTAACCAGGGCCTTATAATACGAGTTTTTCTGTCGAAAATTTGTCGTTTTTTCCGCGCAAAATTTCATTACTTTCTCTATTGCGTAGCGAGAAAGTAGCAAAATCTATATTGCGCTCCCACAATGAGTTCTTATCAAACATGATTATTGTAAAAAATTGTTCATCATTTTACCTAAAAATTACGACGAAATAATTTTTTAAATAAAAACTGATCATGTCAACTTGCAATCAACCATAATTTTATTTACAGTTTATAATATTGTTGTTCTACTTTTGTAGAGTCTTTGAAACAAAAGGAGGGGGAAAGATATAAATGAAACAAATGAAAATTGTGAGAATTCACATTTGTCAAAGTAAAATTAAATTTCTCCAGATTTCTATGTAATTCTTTGATAATTATTTTTTGAAGCAATCGCAAAACGGTGTATAAACTTGCCCATTAATCATCAATTTACGTTAGAGGAAACCCATATATTTTGGAAGTGAAAGGCAAAGCAATCGTAAAAATAACTCGTAAAAAAGTGAGACATTTTTAAGATGAACACTATGAAAACAAACAGAACAATCAAATAACTGAAACACTACGGCACGGAGACATCCGCCATTATTATGGCAAGAAGATCAATTCCAACACGCATACATGTAATTAATATAATGGTACAACGTTGTCTGAAAATGCAAACCGATTTCATTGCTTATGGATATGAATGTGTTTGCATATACTCTCACAGCATATGTTGGAGAATGTGAAATACTGCAGACGCCCACGTGTGAGTGTGTGTGCACGTGTGTTCACAGCTGTATACGCTCGTACTTTTACCCTATATGGAGATACAAAAGGCGAATAATTACTTCAAACAATGTATGAGACCGAATTCATTATTACCATGTCACAGTCGTATGATGAAAATACACGAAGAAAATACGCACTACTAATATAATTAGAATTACTGTAACTTCAAACTGTACACTCTTTGTGAGTATATTACATTAGACGATATCTCAAGAGATATTTGATAAACAAAACTAAATGTCAGTTTCATGGAGGTTATGATTTAGAGAGAGGATTTTTAATAGGCGTCTCAAATATACGTTTAAAACAAATTAAACGCTATGTCACAAACTTACTTTTCGGAGTATTTAATATCTTAAATAAAAATTCAAAATTTTTCTCAACTGAAATGCTGGAGGAGTCACAATAAATTGCACTTAGTATTAGAGATGTGCATCACTATTTATAATACAGAAGACTGACAAACCTACCGCAATGACAAATTACTCCATCTGTTCAATAGTACATGCAAGCACCAGAATCTAAATGAAGTTGTATGGCAATGACAAATATCCTCCCCAGAATGTCAAATTGCTTGTTGATTTCCAATCGCATGTTGGTTTTGCAATAATTTCAAAGCAAAATTATTTTGATTGCCAGGAGAATAATGCAAAAACTGCGGACTGTGGACAGAAGGGTTTCAACAAGAGTTGATTTATTGGAAACTTCGCAGCTGCGAAGCAATGCATCTACTTATTTGCGTAAGTAACAATATCGATATAAATAATCTCAAGTTATCACAGTTCATTTTCTTTCCAGCGCTCCAAATCCCCCTCCCATCATTGGGGCTGAACATACAGAAAAAAGTCATAAAATAGCAATTTTTTAATTGGCTATCAGCGTCAAATGTAAAGGCATACAATTATGGCACATACTATATACAATTTACAGTATTTGAAGATAAAATAAATAAAAAATTGATCTTAGAGTAAGCACTTTAAAAATTAGACCATTGAAAATTCTAAAGCAAACTTTAGACATACGACGGCCGTATTCATGTCAATTCACGCACTAGATGAAATAGAGTTATGGAAGTTAATATGCAGTTCAACTATGTGGGTTAAACAAACACCCACATAGTTTCTATCTGGAGACGCTTACGGCCGGAGCGTGACTGAGCGAGCGAAAATGGAAAGCGTGACTGAGCGAGCGAATAATGAAAGCGTGACTGAGCGAGCGAATAATAAAAGCGTGACTGAGTGAATCAGTGGCTGAGTATGACCTCATTAGGCTTCGTAGGCAACAAGGGGGAGGGACGAGAATTGCGCCACCGTCGTCGCTGCCACCACTATACCCAGAGCGTAGGACGGCGCGGCAATCCCTGGCTACGTCACGTACGAAGTATTAACAACCTAAGAACTGAATAAGCACGCTCTTGCGTATTTCGGATTTTCGGGTAAACTGCTCAGTAGTTCCAAGAGTGGTGCATGTTACATCCGGGAGATAGTCGTGTTCTTCCCCTCCAAGAACGTGAGATCCAATGTCGACCTAAATGTCCGTGTTCCTTCTCCAGGTGTCTCACCCAGCGGGGCACCCCAAACTGGATAGCTATAAGTTTCCGACTGGCCCTGCAACGCGTGTAGTACTGTTGTGTAAGAGTGTGTGTAAAGGGATGAGGAAAAGAAGATCTGGCGCGGCCCGCGACTCGTTCGTTAAAGTACTCTTCCGGCATTCGCCTGGCGTTCATCGCAGAAACCACGGCAAACTTCCGACGCGAGCTGCTCGGCGCTAGAATTCTCGACCAGAAAGCGGCTGAGGGCGACGCGGTGTCACCGCATCCTTAGCGCTTCGCGGAGGGCGTGCAACGCTCGTGAAGAACTCGCCGAGCAGATTGCCTCTCTCGCGCTCTCTTTCGCCCCCGCAGGTGCAATCCGAACCGATCGACCGAACGTACTCTTTCCCGCCGCCCACCGCGTCAGCCCGCCTCTCCGCCCTGAGCGACCCGGCAGGGCGCCGTAACGAGCCAGCCGTTCGCCAGCGCCGCTCGCCGCGCCGCCTCCGCCACCCCCACCGCCCCCGTGGCTCGCGCGTTAACACGCTATGACCCTCTCGAGTCGCCCCGAGCCCCCCTGCTCACTGCCGCTGGTCGCTGCGCCCCGTGCCCTCGTTCTCGGGTCTCCGAGGCCCCGCAACTTAAGCTCGCACCTGTTTGCAAACACAGTCCATTTCGGACACCGCGAGCGTCTTAACAGCGTTAGGAACTTCCGACCGGAGCTGTGCGCTGGCAAGGTAACCTACCCAACAGGTCAGCGGCTAGCAAATTGCAATGTTTCGCCGACGTTTTTCAGCTATGTAGTTTACGTTATGCCAAAAACCTGAAATTCTCGACCATTTTAAAAAACACTGTCGGTCTCTCTCGCTTCATTATTTGTCAATGGTGGTAATAACGTCACACATTATGTAAATTTATTTCTTTATAACAGTTTTCTACATTTTTATAATTTTTGTGTTATTATTATTATTATTACTTTTATTAATATGTATTATTATCTTCATCATTATCTATTTATATAAAAGAAAAATGAAACAAGTTTTGCGACTTAATTTATGTATCGAATTAATTCGATATCGTTATTACATGACAGTAGAATAATACTCAACAAATTTAATATTCTGGATAAAATTTTTCATTTTATATTTTCTCACTCAAATGTTATTTAAATCTGTTTTAAAAACAAGAAGTCTAATTAAAACTAGTGGTGCTACAGCAATACATACTAGTACATTAACGTATTATTTGTAATAATTAGGTGTTGTTGCAATACTGCAATTTCCAAACTAAAATAATATTTTTCCAAATCGGAATCGATCGGGAAAAAATATTAATCCGGTTTAAGGAGTTTTCTGCTTTATACAGAGTTGTACATTTTTTGGTACTAGTTATATATTTCCGTCCTGAAACTAGTAAATTACATGACTTTATTACAATTATAGAAATATATTAACTTTTTATGGAAGAAATCACCAAGAAGTGAATATTAAAAATATTTCTAACAATTAAAAGGAAAAACTTCACAACTTTTGCACTAAAATAATACATTTTTCAACATTCATTTACAATTTTTGCTACAGAATGGCACACACTTTCCTGTATTAGTTTTCTATTTCCTTTGGTCTCCGCTAGGTACGCGGACTTGCCACATATTCTTGCCAGCTGCAATCTTTCGCCGTCCAAAGTACACTTTTTGACATTTTCTTATTTTTTCGATTTCCTAATTGTAGAACGGAAATTTTATAAGCTTATAAAAGTACAGTAAAACCTCATCCTAAATGGCAAGTTTCTTTGAAGCATTTGGAGCCGTTTTTAAGAAACTGGCGTTTAAGCACTACTGTAAATTCGAAGTTTGAAGCTCCTTTTCTCAGAACTTTTTTTAGTTTTCGAAAAACTTCATTTTATGTCCTTTTAAGTACATTAACTCACAAATACAATAGTGTTTAGAAATTGCTGGAAGTGTGCATATCGACGGCGTCATCTTTCAAAACATTTACATTTGTGTAATTTTTGAAAAAAAAACTGAAATTAACTTTCCCTCGTATTAAAGGGTGCAATTAGCACTATTAGTTCGAAATGTTTAAAGAAAAAATTTGAAGCAATTTGTGAGAAAATGGCGTTAGAGCGTTTCTAAAACTGCGTAATTTTGGGCTAGTTTTCACAGAAAATGATAGAGGTTTCGAGGATCTTTATGTGGCATTATTTAAAGCACATGCACTCATAAATACAATAATCTGAACAAATTTGCTGTTAGTATAAATATTGACGACACGACAGGAAAAAAGTAAATATAAAAATTCAGCAATATGGCGTTCATGTCATCTTATAGAGTATATTTAGCACTATCCCTACAATAAGGTTAAAGAAAAAAAGTGTAGCCCTTTTTGAAAAATCTTGTTTTTGTAATTTTTTAAAATTGCATATGTTGCACGCAATCTTTCGCAAAACTTCTAAAATTTTCAAAAAAATGTACATGACCTTAACGAAAGAATTCACTATGAAGAACAAATTGTATTTGAAGGAAATATATCTATAATTAATTTTGTAGTTGCAGGAAAATATCGAAAATTTTCATATTTAATAAAAATTCCGTGTTAACAGTGAAAATAGGACATATGCCACTTTTATAAGTGCATGTTACTCTATTCTTACAAGAAATTTGAAGAAAAAATTTGGAACCGTTTTTGAGAAAATTATGAAAATGTCCGGAGGGCTTTGGGTTAGGTACCCGAAAATTTTGAAGAATGTTTTTCAAAATCTCGAAGTTTCGACTAAAGCCAGATGTACAGGGTTTTTTCAATTTGGAAAAAATTCTACGCATGGTTTAGACACTATTGGTGTTCACAGACACTATACTAACGGACGGACAGACAGAAGGACGTTTTGAAATAAAAAAAACACGTTTTCTGTATCTGCGGACTCTAAAACGTGTATTTCCGTTGAAATCTCGAAATCGATTTACCGCAGCATTACATAGCTTTCCTTATAATACGTATATTACTCCGTATATGCGTACGTATACAGAAAAGTAAAAAGTTACAGTATTTAAATGAATCGTTCTAAAGAGACCTGGAAATTTTATGTTAATAAATAGATATGACACATAGACCATTGTGTCGTTACTACGAAATATGGAAGAAAAAAGCTAGTGGGTAGAGTGAACTTCAAATTGTCCAACAATTCAACTTATGTGGAGGAGGGTAATAGGCATGTATACCAAGTCGGGTCACCAATAACAAGTTTTAATAAACGAACTCAGAAAATGCCAGTATTGAAAGTACCAAATCTTACAAATTATTTCCAAAATTTAAACCAATTAACAAAGTGAATGTTAGCAAGTACTCGTATATCAAATAATTGGCTGGTATAATAAAAGCTGAGTAACTATTGACCTAATCAAACGATTAGAATAAGTTCCCAAGAAAAGAAAACTTAATGATATTCTTTACATCGAATAGAAATGTAAATAACTTTACCGCCATTTTATTAGATTGACACTTTTCATTTACCGGCAGTAACTACCGGCTCAACTGCTCTTTTATTGATGTGTGTACTTTAATTAAAAATTTCAGTTGATAGAAAATAAATTCCAAATTTTCATATATACATTCATAATTCCAAATAGGGAATTGGTTTTTTGTTATATCACCCGCCTGAAATCTTTCCCCAAGTAGTATATCACCATTTGCTGAAAACACACTCACAAAAATATATATTTTTCTTTCCATTTGGAACATTACTTAACTCTTAGATTAAAGGGAAAAAAGTTCCAAACCTGCCACAAATGTGAGCACTCATTACTTCGAGAGACGAATCCCTTTCATTTAGTTAATTACTCTAAACTGGATCATATAATTTACACATCACATTTGAGCACCGTTTTATCAACGACACAAAAGATCTACGAGCTGAAGAACTTGTTGTTCGCATTGCTTGAAAGTAAACATTCTTGAACCCTGAGAGTAAGTTTTATAAAACCTACTTTATCTCACGAGATCTTAAGTTAATAACAAATCGAATTAGTCAGCTACGTTGTACGTGTTAACCATCTTGTACGTTATGGTTATCTTGAAATTGTATCCAAGTATGTAATGATGTAAGTTCCACAGAAGTTGCGAGTTTCATTATACATAAGTTAAAATAACTTGCAGACACGAAACAAATATCTAACATAAAATGATTAGCTTGAAAAATATTCATTTCATTTATTTCTTAGGGAATATATTGCTCTCAATACGATTTACTTGCATCAGTAAATCGCAGCAGGTTCCTGAACTTCGCATCCTTTCCTGTTAAACACATTGGGCAAACCCCGCTTGGTCCGTGAGCCTGTAAAAAGTTCGGGTTAAAAGCACTGCGTTGCGGGCGCTATCAACCACTTCCGCAGACGCGCACTCGTCTCAGCGGCGTTCGCGAACCACGCCATGCGCGCGCGTCCCCAACCACGCCGCCGCGCCCGCCCCCACGATCAACCCCCCCATCCGCAAAAACACCACGGCGCCAAGCACCGGCGCCCATTCTTCCCCCGCCCTCGCAACATACCCGGGCCTGCCCTCGCCCAGACCCGTGCCCCGACCCTGTCTGCCGAACCCGTCGCCCCGACCCGTCGCCCCGAACCCGTTCGCCCGACCCGTCGCACCGACCCCGTCGCGCCGAACCGCCGTCGCCCGACATCGACCCGTCGCTACGATTTCCCGTCGCCCGGACCGTCGCCCAGACCGTTCGCCGACCGTCGCCGGCGACCCACGTCGCCCGACTACGTCGCGACGCACCCAGTCGCCGCGACCCTCGTCGCCCCGTCCTGTCGCTTCCGACCCGTCACATATCGCCTCGACCCGTCCGCCCGACCCGCCGCGCCGACCCCCTCGCCCGAACCCGTCGCCGAGCCGTCGCGCGCGCACCCGCCGCCAGACCCGTCGCCCGACCCGTCGCCGACCCGTTCGCGCAACCCGCGCCCGAACCCCGGCGCCGAGCCCGTCTGCCCTGATCCCACGTCGCCCGACCCGTGCCACGAACGCCCGTCCGCCCCGGACCCGGTCGCCGACCCGTCGCACGACCCGTCGCCCCGACCCGTCGCCGACCTCGCCCGAACCCCTGCTGCCCGAACCCCTACGCGACCGTCGCGCCGACCCCTCGCCTCGACCGCTCTGCCCGACCCTCGCCGAGCCCCTCGCCGCCGACCCTCTGCCGACTCGCCTGCGCCCCGACCGCCTCGCCCACCCCTCGCCCGAACCCTCGCGGACCCCTTCGCGCCGGACCCTCCGCCGACGCCTCGCCGAACCTTCCTCGCGCGAGCCCGTGGCGAGCCCGACCCTCGCGCCGACCCCGCGTCCGACCCGCGTCCGACCCCCACCGCGTCGCGACCCCGCTCGCCGTCCGACCCCGTCGGCTCCGACCCCGTGCACGCGTCGACATCGCGCGTCCGACCGTAGCTCAACCGCGTCCTTACTGCCACCCCGTCGTCCCGCGTATTCGCACGCGGCTAGCCCGCGCCCTCCAACCGCTACCAGTGCGCCGCCTCCGCGACCGGCTTCCACGCTTACACGTCCCCATCGCCCCCGCTTACGACCTTTCCGCCCAAACCCTGCGCCTTCCTGCCACAACCAACAGCGCTTCCGTCTCCGCGCACGTCCACGCTCCGCACCCGCCACCCGCGTCCGGGAACCACCCGCCGTCCCCGGCGCTCGCTGCCTCAATGCATCGAGCTCTCCTGACCCCGCGCCCGCCTCCGGCCCCCAGCTCCGGCCGCATTCTCACTACCATAAACTAAACCGCTGCCTCTACGCGCCTGCTATTTCCTTCCTTGGACACCCTATGTGTGCAACGTTCCAACCCCATCCTCCACTTCTCCCAATCCTCACCCACCCACTCAACAGCATTACACACCCGCTGGCCCGGCCCCACCAGAGAAGGGCCTCTGTGGAGTCGCTGGCGCCGCGGGTCGTCGGCTTGGGGAGGGCGTTGGCCACTGCGAGAGGACAGGTGTCCGCTGCAGTCTCAGGTTGCGCCGCAGCCGCGGCGAAGCCCTGTTCTCCGCCACGGAGAACGCCGCGGGATCAGCGGGGCGGGCGGGGGGGGGGGTCGGGGCCACGGGTGCCGGAAGGGGAAAGGGGACGGGGAGGGTGGAAAAGGTGCGATTCGCTGACTGCGGCACGTTGCTACCCAGCGCTGCTTTACGAGAGAGGACGTCCACCCAAGCGACGGGGTCGAGAAACTTAACCCTACTGCGCCAACGCCAACAAGGATAATGTGTTTAGTTGTGTTGAGTAGTGTCCAGTTGACCACAGACGGATAGGCAAAGACAGACACACACGTGGACAGGTAGACGGAAATTCAGAAAAACGTACACTCGTAAATACGATAATAATTGACGAATGATGAAAAAATATGAAAATGTGGACGAAGCAGACATGCTTTAACAAAATATATTGCAATCCTAGTTTGCCCGCAACCAAATCCAGTTGATGACCAATGTAAGTATATCGTCTAGTTAGCTCGTCGAAAATGTGTTGTTATTTCTTTTCTAATGGAGATCTTTTTTATTACGTGTACCTCTACGTTTTCTGTTGAATGCAAGAAGGCATCATTGTTAAATGAAAATAATCTCTTTGAACTTCTAAATATCCATAGCAGAAAATTCTTGAAGTTTATATTTTGCAATGTCAAAAATTCAATACATAGAGCGGGCTAAAAATACGCCGGTGACAATCGTTTAATTCTCAGGAAAATTTTCAAACAGTGGTAACTGGAAGAGATGAAGAATGAAGAGGAAAATACAAGGATAGAGAAGGGGGTAGTCGGAGAATGGTCATAACATATGCTTAATACGACATTTCCGTATCCATGTTCCTGTCCAGTAGATAGTGTGGAAAAATTTCGCAATTAATCACACGCGAAAAACTTTTCGTTTTATTACTCGGTATACTTTCATTCTTCGTGTACTTTTGCATGTACTCACCTCTTTTGTGAAATTCGGCTGGGAAGTGCAACATCCTTCACAACGCGGCTATCCAGATTTTTCAGGAACGCACCTTTCACGACCATGCCAACATATTTCCATTATATTACGCGAAGTTCTTTGTGTTCGGGTATTTGTGTTAGCAGCCTTTGTACGCACGGTTATACACAAATACTACCCGATCCGATGGTAGTGAAATTTTATATTTACCCTTTTAACGAGGTAACAAAACGGGCATTATTGAGAGTAATTTTACGAGCCGGCACTGCACTTTACTTAAAGGCTTAATTAATCATTCGCTCCCCTTCTTTTCCGGCAGCGGGCGAAATCATTTGGGTGAAAGTTGTCCATATTAACTTTTTATCGTCGTTGAAACGCATCGCTAACGAGCAGAGAAAACGAGTCCGGAAAAATGGCTTCACTGTTCACCAGCGGCGAAAGCAATATCTGCTACAAAATAAATGTTGCAAACAAAACTTGTAACTCAATGGAAGGTGCTGTGCAAGCGCGGTTCTAGTTAATGTGCCATTATTGAATGCAGAGACCAATCCTCGACGCAGTGCAGTGCTCGTCGAAGTGGACTCGTTGCACAAATCGCCACCAGGAAACAGTTAATTGAAGGACAGTTTCGACGCGGACGCGCGAAGGAGGGAAAGCGAGCCGGACGACTACGCTAGCGCAGAACGAGCAGGTGACACGGCTCACTCGGCGGATAATTTCCACAGGACCTTGCGAGAGGAATTACGGAACGTGCATCAAAATCCATTTAACAAAGCCGGAAAAGCCAGAGTTAACTGGATTTTTTAAAAGCTTAGAGAATTCTTCCCAAACATTTGATCATTCTTTTTTTTCTTTGTAGGTCTTTTTATTCGAAATATTCCGTGAAATGTAGGAATTTAACACAAAATAGTTCACAGTTTATTCCGCACTCGTAAAACAAAACAACGAAATAAAATGGACATACAGAGAATTACAACATATTTAAAACGATAGAAGAGAAGGTATGTTAGAACACAGAACCTCAACATAGATCGGAAATACGATTATCTATTTCGTATACATTGTCAATTGTTTTTTATTTATGGTCGCAACAACTACTAGGTCATTAGCGACCATTATTGCTTGTAACGGTATGGTAACTGTGCGGGTGACACGATATGATGATGATGATGATGATGATGATGATAGGGGGTAGGAGGACGAACACAATACAACCATGCCCGAGGTGAGACTCTAACCCGCGATCCTTCGGTCCAAGATCGCTACGGCACTACTGCCTTAACGATCTCGGCCATCCGGACCGGCACATTCTCAATTATTTGGAACCATTGGAATAATAATTTAAAACATTCTAAATGCGTACCATTCCAAATAAAGAAATTGAAATTGGCTTGAACTGAATGTACATCCAAATTAAAACTCAACGCGAATATTTATTTTCTTTGAAAACATTCCGAGAATAACAAAATAAATATTTGAGCAAAGGCAAACACGAGTATGCAGATTACAAAATTTTTCTCATTTAAACCGAGCAAAACGAAATGAGCCAAGGAATGCATGTTTTTCTCTGTTCAACGACAAGAATGAAGGTGATCTGGGCTGTCCGGGTGACGCCGCGTCGAAGGCTGAGGTTGCCGACGTTTCGACCATCCTGTCGTGGTCTTCCTCAGGGCTGGTATGCGACCTGGCTGGACTGGTATGAGGAAGACCACGACAGGATGGTCGAAACGTCGCCAACTCAGCCTTCGACGCGGCGTCACCCGGACAGCCCAGATCACCCACATGACTCTGGTCGCGGAAGCCTACGACTTCATTTGACAAGAATGAAGGTGGGAAAACAAGTTCAATCTCGGATTGCGAGGGCGTGTCATTGAAGAAGTTGTTGAAGAAAGTTACCACCGCATTAAAAAAAATAGTATCATATTTATTTTGTGACAGTCGAAAATTATTATTTTATTTTGTAAGTTCCCGATTATTTGAGACAATTGGTACTTGAACAACTGAATAAAAAAAATATTCTTGTAGAATGTTTATTCACAACGTTTGAAGACGTTTGTTTCATCAGACAACTTTGAAACGCTGTGAATGAATGAAACAAATGAAAGAAACCAATAAAATTCCTATTTTGATAAACACCCGGGATAAACTAACGAACTCGAGTTTACTTGTTTATTACATTCATTAATTCACAGTGTTAAAAGTTGCCTCTGGTTGAAGGCACAAGCCCCTTCGAAACGTGAATAAACGGACATACGAGTAATATAATTTTTCCGTTGTTACAATACTGTTTGTCCCAAATAAGTGGAAACCCACAAAAGTAAAGTATTAATACAGTTATCTTTTTCCCTCTCACTTAATAAAAACCATTTTAATGATTTTTTTTTCTTCTTGCGCATTCATGTCCTAGCGTCAATTCTAAAACACTATTATAGATGGACTTTGAAATGACATGTCGTAGTAGAATATATACTACAAACAGAATTATCTCCTAGGCATTATCTCCTGGTCCATCCTACTGAGACAAAATGGCCGTTTAAAACAATAATTATCCTACGGGGTAGCAACACTGCACCCGAAGTCCAGGGCCAGCCGCTGCTGCTCCGCAGCTCTATGGCTCCGCCTGGCTCTCCTGGGTCGGGTCCCCGGCGCGGAGGAAGGCGCCGCCACACGCCGCCGTTATCGGAACACGCTGCCTCCTTGCGTCTGCTTGGGCCGGATCCGGTGGGCGGGGCTGGCCGACCGGCCGGTCGGTCAGTCGGGGAGAGGGGCGACTCCCCCGGCCGGGCCCGGCGCGGCGGGCGACAGCATAAGGAAGAATTCCGAAGCCAGGGGCCGCGCCGGTCGAGGCTTAGGAGGCAACGGGCGGGGGCGGGCGTGTGAGCGAGGGAGGGGAGCGGGCTGGAGGCGGACCGCGGGGCTGGAGGGGGCCGGAGGGAGACGGAGGTGGCCTGCCGGGAGGGCGCGCGGGCCGGTGACGGGGGTGGATGCGGGGAGCAGCCGGGCAGAGGTGGGAGCGGGGGCTTGGTCGGGATCGGGGCCGAAGCCCGAGGGTGGGGGGGGGGCGGTTGGCAGGGTATTGGCAAGGGCGACAAGGGCCAGCGGGTCAGGGCAAGTCGGCGGGCGGCGGGGTCGCGACTGGGGCAGCGGTCCGCCCTCGCACCCCGCCTCCGCGCCGCGCCACCTTCCGCGGCGCCCACAGTGCCGAATTTTCACCGTCTTCGCGGGCCAAAATTCACTCTCTGGAAAAACTGTAAGACTGACCGATCGCTTCCGTGGGAGCAACGAAATGAAAACAAATCTAACCGTTCAAATGTGCAGGTGTTTGTTCCAGAAGTTCCTGATTAAAATGTTAGTAATTAAGTTTCTTTTTATCGATAATTGGTTCAGTAAGATTCATTTCACTAATTTGAGAATGATTTTTGTTGCGAATTTGATCATATTTGGTTATTCGTTCGACAGGCTTAAATAAAACTAAATAACCATCACATATTGATTGCCGACCAACAAATTGATACTCTACAATCATCAAGTTTAATGTTTGGATATAGAATGTATGTTTTTTTACTGTGATCGACGATCCTCGGGAAATATTTTCTTACATTACTTTCTCTCATTGCTTTGTCAAAATATATTTTTATTCCCTTTTTATGTTCTGTTTCTTAATGTATGTATATTTTCCGTTTTGTATTGTTATATACCCACACAAAAGAGGGTAAAATATTCGCAAAAGATACTTTTAAATGTTTTAATAAATATTAAAACTAATTTACTATTGTCAGCTTATTTCTTAATTCATATTAATATCCATCTAATTCACAATTGGTGAGATTATATACATGGGCAATGATGCCTATGTCTAAAAATGTATTGCAGTCTGTTAAGCCGTGTAGGAGTTCCACATTAAACCCCGATACTTTAATTGTTTTTGTTCATAGAAAAGTTGTTTTATTTACGAGGCAGCGGTATTATCCAGGCGTAGTGAAGAAGCGAGTGTTAATTTGTTTCTCGAGTACACTGATTCTCTTTTTCGTGTGTAAATATTTCATTTTACATTCTTCAATTTTCATTGAACTCAGATTTAAAAAGGGATTTTTTCGTACGTACCTGCGAATACAAGGTTTGGTACTTCTGAGAGTGAAAGAAAAAACTGATGTCTTGAAGAATGATTAGGCATTAAACGTTCACGAATCAAACTACGGGTTGTTTCCGGGCTGTATTTTTCTAGCATATCGCACGCAAGGGCGTGTATGATAGAGTAATAAACCTTTTCATCACCTCAAGGTGGTACAAAGGTACTGAAAAAACATTACCAACGGAGAAGGCTCTTCAATATTTTGAATAAAATAAATACAGAGTGGATTTATTCCTCTTATTTTTATCATATGTCTCTGCTAATTCTAATAGTTCTTAGTTTTTTGCCAATTCTAATAGTGACGTAAAGAAAAATAGCTGAAAACTAGTGAACATACTTTTTCGTATTATATGTGACTTACTAAATATGATACTTGTTTACCTCGCAATATATTTTCCAATTCGCAAAAAAATATTTGCCCTAACTGCGATTTGAATGTGTGCGTAGCGAACTTCAGCGATTTTTTTTCGTTACCCTACAAGTGCTGGTTAAGTAATTTCGTTAGTTGACTCATACTGACTCACAATATCCAGATTCATAGTACGTTCTATTGTCGGTATATATTAAGAAAGTATCATGAATTACTCAAGACCAAATCATAAACTACAACACACACCCATATTGGTTTGATATTAAACATATCCAAACGCATTCATCTTCATATTCCTTGCCCGTTTCAGACTAGATTCAGATTTGAGACATCAAATGGGAGAGAAGCTCCCCTCTTTACTGAATACATTCCAAAATATCAATAACTAAAAGACGCATATATTTTCAACTGTATTGCAGAGTCGCAAACAATTATGTGGTATTTTCATATTTTAATGTGGTAATTTCGGGATACGTACAAATCTACAGAACAATGGTCCAACATCTTAAAAAGGAAAAAAAAAAGCTTCGCCCTTCCGGAATGAAAACGTTGACACTGTGTGGGACCGGATAGGGCGATCCCGGTCATCGAGTCCGTCCGCCGTCTACCCGCCGCCCGCCTGCTCGACCACGCGCCCGCGCCGCCCCAGCACACGGAAAGTATCGACTGCGACACGCAAGCTGGCGACGAGATGGTCGATGCGCATACTTCCTTATATCGACACTTGCGCCTTCCGCTATCGAATGGCATCGAAACTGTGTCGGACGGATCGGCTTTCTGTTCGATTCGAGCGCGTTTGCGGCTTCTATTTCTGGATTTTCCGAACGTCGATGGCGGGCGGGGGCGTGTCTCGAGGCGGCACGCGCGCCAGGAGTGGAGTGTCGGACCGCTGCTCAGAGACGCTGGAGAACGAGCGTTGGGTTTGGTGTTGCAGACGCTGAAAACGCAATTGCGGCACAAAATTGCGATTTCGAAATGTGCTCGCCTCTAGCAGTGGTGGCTATGTAATGAGACACAAAGAGACGCTTTTTTGAGCCGACCCTGAATATATATATATACATATATATATATATATATATATATATATATATATATATATATATACCACTATCTATTCTGATATCATACGTTCCTATAACGCATGAAAAACTTTGTAGAGAAAGCGAGCATTCAAAGAGAAGTTAGGAGCACTTTGAATGGAATTTTGGGGAATTACACAATAAACACTAGTCCAATCACTTCATACTTGTAATAATTTAAAAATCCTGTACAGTATCCCAGTTTACCTTTACTAGTGATACATTGCAACTAGAAAAACAAAGGTAAACAACAACATAACATTACACAATAACCAAATACACAATATCTTACAATGCAAGCAAATAAGTGTTGTGAAGTTGCAAAGAGTCTTCCACACACAAAAGATTTGCAGTAACTGATTTAAGTCACTTACGATATTTACTCCGCAGCCAATAGATCTGCGCACGAGCCCAACTCCCGAAAGCCCGACATCTATCCCTCTGCGCACTCGTTTGGCGCGGCCGTGTGATAGCTGGCCGGGGATTGTGCTCCGCTGTAGAATCTGGACAAACCAGGGACCAGCTTTCTCGCGTCGCCTCTGCCTCGATGCTTCACGCCTGGGCTCAGTGAAGTCTCCCAGCCTCACACACCGCCGTCCGTTCATTCCCAATCTCACTAGCCGAATCCGCATTTTCCCCACGCACGAACTCGCCACCCCATACGACTGGCAGTGTTTATTCCTTGGAGTCTGTGGTCGGCGTGAGTTCAGAACTCACTAGCCTAGGTGGCGTTGTCCACCTCTAGGCGTTAATCGCGCGGGCACTTCAATTTCGTGGTGCTTGCGCCTCGTGAGCGGCACTGTGTGATTGTTCACAATATATTCTATATCGTGGAAGATTACTTGTATATTCTTTCAACATGGAATTTCACATATTAGCTACAACCAACATAATTTTCCAAAGATTAAAGATACTCCTTAATATTTAATAAGTAAAATACATTGACAATAATACAATACAATAACTTGTTTTGAGAAATATGTTAAGATCTGTTGTCTTATATAATTAGAGTAGTATTCTTAACCTATTAACACACACACACACTATAATATTATACATATTTTTTCTTGAACAATCGAAGTCTAATAACGAATCAAAACTGAACTTGGCACCCCAGGACGTACGTGATATTTCCATGTTGTTTTTCCTCCCGCTTACATATCTAGATTCGAGCGTTATGCTGACAATATACATCGGGTGTCTTATCACCAATGATGAGTCGATACCTGGAGTACGTTCCCTGAGTGAAATGTTTATTTTTATTTCACCTCACCCACAGCCACCTTTTGGAATTGAACCAACGAGCTTGAGGTTTGAAAGCCAAAAGCCCTACCGCCATGTTACCCAGGACGCCCCTAAGAGGAAAGCTCGACAACCTACCTCATGTAGTGAAGAACATTGGAAGAGCTTAGATCTATAACGACGTATCTCCCTTTCATTTGTTTCTCGTTTATGTGTCAATAAATTCTTAAGACACTTTTCCATCATGCTGCTTAATTTTGGGTTCTAAAATTGCGTTTCTCCTAGATTCAAGGGTATTCGAAAACCGTTGAATTCTGTCTTGAATAATAAGTCTGAATGTGAATATTTTCCGTCTCGGAAAAAGTGTTCCAAGGAGATACGTCACCTCTCCAATTTATTTCGGCAGGTCACTATTTTTTATTCGGGATTCCGTGATCGTTACTGCGTATTTCTCTTCAAAAACGTAGTCACCAAAGTTAGACAAGCGAAGGGACCTAATTTTATTGTTTTTGACACAGTATATACTTTAAATATACCTATAATAAAAGGAAGAATGCTACCGGCCACAACACTACAAGATTGTTTCTTCCGGGGCCATTTTTCAGCTTTACGGCATTTAGTATTTCGACTATCTGCGCTGGATACTCACTATACCCTCATTGGGACGCACAATAACCTTTACGCTAGCCACTGACATACTGTGGGATCTTAAGCAGCAGGCTTACAAGGTCTTGCGGCCGTTGAAGGATACATAGCTGAGTCACAATACCACAGTTTGAAGATCGCAAATAAGACAATAATTCATCAGTCCACAAAAACAATTTCAGAATCAGTTTCTTCTAATACTAACACAGATTATATATATATATATATATATATATATATATATATATATATATATGTCACGAGCTCAAGTTATATTCAGTGGAAAGTTAAAAAATTGTAATTTTAAAATGTCTGTACCATTATAGATGTAAAAATGAATTTTGTTTACATTTATTCCCAAAAATTGTGTTTTATGTCAACGACATATTTATCCAAAGATTTATGAGTACTGGTGAAATCTAAACCCAATAGTCCGCAAAATTCTTTTAATGGACTTAATTTTGATAAGGTTATTTTGTAATGTAAATTATAATAAAACTTACAGAAGGTTGCAAGATTCCCTACAATATCCCAATTCTCTTAAACTGTCGTTTCCTGTTTGCTGTTCGAATAATTTCGAGGCGATTTTCGATTATTATTTGTACGTCACCAAATAGTTTTCCTGACAGGTGCCTTAGCGGTAATTGTTCTGTCACTTCATTTGAAAAGTACTTGGATAGTTAGGACTGTATGAAGGGTAATCTCTCACCTCCCTGTTGAATACTTGCACGTAAACGTTCGAGCGTTGACAACAAGCAGATCAATACTTTTACCTGTCAATAAGTAATGTAGACTAGTGAAATTACATAACGGAACTCCCCCAAAAATGGAAACCTATAAAATGTAATGTCATTATAAAAATCTGTGAATTATAATAACATGTGTGTAACTCTGACAACCAAATAAAGTAACCAGCTATAAAAAGAAAAAGAAAATTGCTACCTTAGACAATAGTACATAAATTACGGGTATAATATTAGACAAGCGGTAGACAAAGAAAGAAATTTAGAAGATCTGAATTGCATACATTTACTTAATAATTTACCTCACATTGAAATGTTTGCGTTGTTTTCCACTCTCGTTCGTGCTGTGTAGTTTGTTTCGCTGGAGCACCGAATATTTAAAAAAAACAAAAAAAACAACATAAAATTACATTGCTAGAGAGTTACAATATATGAGATATGTGTTTTTAAATGAAACACTGCATAACAGAAAACAATCATGCGCAAGCATGGAGATCCGTGGAATTGTCAGGCTGCAATACGACTACAATATTGCAGAAATATGAGCATTTACTAGCGCTCGCTTTGTAATTGGTACCGACGCCCCCATCCCCCAGTTCTCAACAATTAATTGTACCGGAATTTTGTGACTCTGAAGGCAAAGGAAGCACTTCAGAACTACTCTACGAGTCTTCGAGGAAGAAATTGAATTTTTCTCTCTCATATTCTTCATTTCTAAAGTTTTTCAACAGGTTTTTTATCATGGCTGCGGATGAATATTAAATGTTCAAGATTTTTAACGAAACTAAATTGCCAACGGAAAAAATATATGTCGCCAAACAGTATGGAACAATTTTTACATAATAACGTAATGAAACATTTTTACACACTAACCTAAGTTGCACAGACAATTTATTACTTTCAGATTTACTTTTACCTGACTACTAGATGTTAGGATAGATATTGAGTGAGACGAAATACTTATATTTATTATAGCTGGCTTTGGTTTCAAGTCAAATTATTATTAGAATAGTTTAAAAAGTATAACCGTAGGGGAAGGTAGTTGAATATCAAATAGGAGCCTAATATCTCGTATCAAGGTGTCAGCTCTATGGTGAACTGCAACCAAGCAGCGTCTATGCCAACTACTTCCTCTCACAACATCCATTACATAGTGTTGAGATAGTCTTCGCGCCAGAAGCGTGTTAGTTATTTTTTTGTGATTTTATGAACGTAAAATATTCTGCAGTTTCTTCTGTTTGCCTCTTCCAATCACAATTCTTACCAAGCATTTTTAACAACCGTAATAAAATAAGGGAAGTACATCAGTTTGAAACTAGAATCAGATTGTTCGGCTACGTCTCTTACCATTTATGTTATGTATTTCATAATGAAATAGCGTTAAGGCTCCCAATATCTGATACTTGAGGGATCCTTATACCATATATTTAATATTAGGATGTTATTATTGTTATTATCGTTACTTGTATAAATATGAAGACAGAATGATTGGTCATTTATGAGCCCATACAAATTTTACTATTCTCAAGAAGTTGAAACATGATTTCTAACAATCTCAATAGAGCATTAACCTGTTATGAAATCGATACACTTATGGGTATTTACGTTAAGTCACTCCACTCTTCTGATCTGATCTGATCTGATCTGCACATTAATAAAATAAACAGTTATTTTTGTACTAAGTGTAATTTTATTGTTTCCACTACTTATTTGCCTATCAGATTTTAGGGCACCCCTCGTCCGATATTAGAGGCCAATTTTTCGAACATACAAAAGTGTAGATTTTTGCAATAAATTACAAATAAATATAAAACGCCGAATCATCATTTCCAAGGTCTGGTCTTCTTTACAAAACAATGTAAGATAGGCATTAAGATGAAAAAACGTTGTGAAAAATGAAAATATATTTTAAATGAAATAAAACAAAAAGTACCCTATATTCGGCGACCTTTTTCTATAAAAAAAGTAAAAAGAGCGAGAGATTATCTGAGTACTTTTAAGTCAGTTTACTTACAAACAGTATGGAAAATTACATATTTCGTCCCACTCTTGCTTCTAGTAACTAAGGCGGGTGTTAAATACAAATACTATTTTCACGGCTTTACGGTACCCAATTTTGAATAAAGTAACTTGAAATTTACAAGAAGGAAAACAATGAAATTTTTCACTTATTACGTCATTAATATATTGTTACTCTATTTTTAATGTAACTATTAATTTCACGAAATTTGCATCACTTCAACTAACGTGTAACATGTCAAAATGTTTCAAAGTAGATGGAAAAATTTTTTAAAAATCAGTATTTGTTTAAATACTGCAAAATACCAATAGATGTTTTATCATAGTTAGTCTAATTCGTTAATTTGAGAGATACAGAAAAATGATAGACATTTTCTTCACTATTAAAAAAGTTCACCCAAGGACGCGATTCTTCTCAATGCTGTCACTCCTATGGACTTCATTTGATTATCCTGTTTTAGAGTCGGTGTTCGAAGAAAATTACAAAATACACCCTTCTCAATAAAAAAGCGCGATTCGCACTTGGGTTTGGACTCCGTTGTGAACATCAGTGCCTTCCAACAGAGTACATACGTGCCGAAATAACCGTTTGTTTTGAACTCATGTGCAGTCAATGTAAAGCATTTTCCCCCGTTAAAATGATCACATGTAATTCGTCATTAAATTAATGACTATAGAAGGCTTTAATTTTAAGCTCTATTCGGCATTAATAGAAAACGGTTCATAAATTGTTGGAGCATGAAACACTGCATATTTTCATTCTTTTAAAAATGTATTTAATTTTTATATTTATCCTAAAATCTCTCGGGTAAACTAAGAGAAAATTAAGAAATGAGCGGTCGAAACGGGCTACTTATTTATCAAATTGTGCTATTTTTAGATATCAAAGAACTCAAACTCTTGAATTAAAACCTTAAAAATTTTCTTAAGAACATTGCACTTGCACATTTTGAACTACCACACAGCGCGTACGTTAGCAATAACGCAAATGAATGAGAATAGTTATCTCACTGACTACATTCTCATCTGCCAGAAGTAGACTGACAAAAAGTGATTTAATGATTACATGAAAGTCGTATGAACGAATTATTCTCACATCGGCTGAAACTGCGTTCGCAACTTGGTGTCACGTCCGTGCTCACTATTGTACTCGTTGACAGAACTTCAAGTAGTAGGATTTGTGTTTGGTTTTTTTTCGAAAATACCAAGAAGCACAATGAATGAAATATAGGCACATCGTCCTCCCCTCAAATACAAATAATCAGGGTACACATGATACTTGACTTTACGTTAATAACGTATTCAATAAGTGAATTTAGTGCAATGCATATAAGTATTTTTAACAACCCAGAAAGGTCACGTGTGCACGCATTGCCGAAAGAGAAAAGCGTTCGAAGTGTATACTTTGCTTCAAAAACAACACGGTATGTAAAATGTTCTTTCTGAACGCTGTGGCGTTTTTTATTTGTGTACGAGAGAGGGAATATTTTTCAACAAAGTAATTACATTTCCTGCAACGGTCACGTGACTCCACAACGTTGGCGATGGCTGTTTGGAAAGCCAGCAAAGGCTCCAAAATCAGCGGATCCCAGTTTCTACAGCACTGCTATCTGTGCCGACTGACTGTTATTTTGATGCGTTATGCACGCAAAAGAATACCAAGAAAAAAATAGTTAACACATTTTGTGATATGTGATTGGAATGCTATAAATTCAATCGCAAAATTGTAGCAGGAATATTCTTCTTCTCTTATATGATTAGAGATAGACGCTTATTTAAACAAAAAGTAGGACAAATGAAAGAACGAGAAAAAATGTATTTAAAATGAGGAATAGCCTTCAAATGGTTTCCTTACTCCGTTCTTGCTAGCAAATGGCATGCACATATTCAAAACAAAAGAGAAAGTTAACAAATGGGGTAGACGTCTGTTAACTAATGAGAGAAATGTATCACCGGTGTGAAATTTAATTCTCGACACTTTTCCATAACACCCTCCTACAGGCATAGCATCCATAGCATTCTCCTACAGGGAATTGCTATACATTTTTACTCGTAATTGTTGTACGTCGAGAAAAAGAAATGAAATTAAAATTCAGGAAACTTTGAATAACGTATAAAAACTTACAACGATCTTTAATGGAAGATAGAAATAAATAATTCCTAATACAATAGTTAATAAAAGTTATTTTCGGTTCACTTCAGGTACCTACTCTCTACTATTTTAAAAGCGAAGTAAAGGAATTAGATTCGAGTTTCAGTTTTGCATGCAACGATGTAAATATTTTTTACAATAAAACAATGTCAGATATTATTAGTAACTGTAAGAAATTAAGTGTTATTCAATCATACAATTTTAAAAGCCAAGTTAACTACTCCCTAAATTTAAAATGATGAAAAATGAAAACGCCTTCAAAATTCTTTTAGGCTTGATCTTTTACGCTTTCAAAATTCATAGTACATCTACTACATGGGGAAGAACTTTCCCTTCCCAAGGAAACTGTAAGATTGCGTTTGATCCCGCAACAGTTGACGTAACATCCCGATAAACCATCAAAACCATTAATTAGGAATAAATAAAAAGAAAGGACTTCAAAAAATACATCAATAGATGGAATCATTTTCTCTCATCCTGATGTGATAGCAGAAATAAACCAATACTTAATCTCTCCCCTGGCAGGTGGCGGAAAGCAGTTGAAAGAAGGACGAAGCAGTCATTACCTTGTCAATGAGTGCGCAATCAACGGTAGCTGTGAAGGAAACACCGCACCATACCACGCTAATTATTTTTTCATGTTACTGGTGATTGAAGTTAAAAAGTAAAAGACTATACGTATTCATAAAAACTCTCGTTCTACTGGCTTTGACTTCGTACATTTGTCAACAGTCAAAGAATGTTCGGAATACATCACTGCGGTTTTTAATCACTTAATTTATTTAAATTTTAGCTTCGGAATGCTTCTTGAAAAACTTTAAATCAAGTACTGTGGTCCCCATTTTTAAGAAAGGGAGCGCAATGAAGGAATATAAGATTACATTAGTATACTATCCGTTTTCTCACAGATTATCGAAAAACAAATGAACGAAAGGTTCATTGGGTACCTTAATAAAACGATTTTTTTACAGAAAACCAGTATTAATTTAGAAAAAGTAAATAGACTGAAGAAGAGATTGCAAATGTTACCATTGCCTATAGTCTGTAGACTTTCCACAGCCAATTGTACCATAGTCTGAATGTGAATTACTAAAAAACGACCTATTCTATGCCTTCGAAAAGCTTTAAATTTAGTACATCATGAAATATTTATTAAAAAGCTACACACTGCGTTGTAAGTGCTTTTAGTTGGTTCGAAGTTTTTTACGTAATAGATTACAGCAACTACATGTACTTGGGGGAAACAGTTGATACAGTTTAGATTACAATGCGCTATAAATCGCTGAGGAACTACTTGCAAATGTTGGATTAATATTTTAAAAATAAATAAAAGCGATTTATTTTAATCGAATAATCTCACTTAAGCAAGAAAGAAGAAGTTCGTTTTATTTTACTGTCAATTAAAAACATTACGAGTGCAACACTGAGTATCCGGAAGCTCCAGTTACAAAATTATACTCTAAATTCTTTGTTGAATTTCATTCCGAATGGAAAATACAGTTAAAAAATGTCTTAGAGAAAATTGAATTTCAATCTCCGGGCGCGAAAATTAAACCAGCTGCGGCGTAACACCGGGGTGGTGCCTGCTAACCTGCCGAACGACTGTCTAAGGCGTTGCGTCGTTTCTTCCCGTTTTCGTTGAAATTATCAAGTAAGGTAAACATCACTTGCCGCAAAGTAGGGTACTTTAGTAACATCAGTGTTTTATATGTACTATTAATTTCATCAATGCAATCCACTTAAAACACATTTTGTTATATATCATAACCACGGTATACAGCGGCGTAATAATGAAAAGAAAACACGAACAAAACCATATGGAAATTAAATTACTCAAATGTTTTTATACCTTCACTGTGAACTAACGTCTTATGATTTAGAGAGCTACGTACGATAAATGATAGTCTCCTGCAGTTCCTATCCTTAATAGCATGACTCGTGGTTATTGTTTAGCAGATAAAATGTTTGTTCGTAAAACATTGAGTTTATTATTTCTGGAGGTTCTGTTCAAACTGATGCTTTTGGGGAGTCATTTTGGGCAGCTCTATCTCACGATAGTGTGATTAGATAACCTGATATTATTCTTCACGAATTAGCCTGTCGGTTGCCTCGTACTAAATAATTGGGGTAACTGTGAGGATTGAGTATTTAACAATAAACTAAGGTAGTTTACTGTTTAAAATAAGAAGTGAGAACACACAGAGCCATTAAAAGTAGTAACCGGCGCCACGTTTTTACGACCTTTTGGGATTATTTATAAACAGAAGCAAGGCGGCAGTACAGATAATCCTGGTCACGTTCTTTAATGGAGTCCATATTAGATTACAATTGATTTTTTCCGCACAGGTAATAATTGCTTAATTAAAAGACTTCCATCGACATTCAAGACTGCACGGTTTTGACACAAGACGTTCAGTTAACGGCGATTTCAGATTGAATACTTAATTCCAAGGCACTTGATTATTAAAAATATTATTCGTACATCAAAAAATTCTTATTGGTGCTTCAAACGTCTCTCTTAAATTAACATACGGCAGACATTGTTTGTATGAAGAAATAAGAATTCAAAATATTGTTTTAGCTATTTTACAGTATATTAACTATTTACTATACTTCTTTTACTGTTTTGACTAAATATATAAAGCTGTGTTTTTACTAATAAAAATATACTAGTTTTAGACATTTTCATGTAAATAAATAATAACTATTTTGGGAAAGTTTACTCTTCTTGTGCGCCGGCGTAGGCATCCAAACGGCCAGCGCTCCAGCATCGGCGCCCTCGAGCCGGAGGGCGCCTGCCAGCCCCAGTGTTTGTGTG
>BOPP01000161.1:1914046-1943435 GCA_017312745.1 Gryllus bimaculatus | reverse complement strand
ATGCAGTTTCTATTATGAGTCCCTTTATATTCGGGTAACATACGAATACCAAATTCCTTTGAATGAGAAAAGCTAAAGCCCTTTTGAAGTATGATTTCCTCGCCGGTTGCATAGATTATGTTTCTTTAATAGAAAATTCTACATTTTTCATCTAATAACTTACTAGAATTAGCTCTGCCGACTAATTTTTTATTGTAATTAGCCAGTCTTTTAGTGATTATCTATCTAAAACAAATTAATCTATACATACATGTTGCACCTTTGTGGAATTTTGTAAATATTTAACAACACGAATCTTTTAACACACAATGATTGATTTTCTTGATTTATGCATCGTATTTCTAAACCGCGTGTCACAGACTTCGGAGTCGCTTTTTAAACAGATAAAAGACTGAAATATTTCGTTCAACTCGCGTCATTTCCTTTGCAACCAGATCACACGGAGAGCAGCTTTTAAAATGAGCCATGTTAAGTAGAGAGAGAATTGTGTATCTGCGAATGGGATAAATTAAGAGAGAAGTTTTTATTTGAATTCTTCTTGTTTGTCATTATCCAACACAAGTCCAAAAATTGATCTAGTTACTCTTATTTTTTGTCTCGACCGCTTTGATTGACAGCGTCTCCCACTCGCTCATTAACTCTATTTGTTGACACTGGAGTTTGACCGTTTCCCTCATTGAGGTCCAATTATTTTGTTTAGTTGGCGAGTGAGTGTCGCGCAATTACAGTGTCATACTAATCCCTTCTCTACTGGTAATCTTTTCGTCAAATATTATAAACATTGTTAGGCAAGTACTCTATCACCTGGTATTCTCACCCAATATCCCCTTTTTTCAAATATTACAAGTACTAGACATATTAATGAAATAATATGCCAAATTCATAGTAAAATTAATTTAGAAACAAGGTCTGTAATGTAATATTAATACATGTTAAACTTAACATTGAATTTAGATATTACATATTCAAATCAACCTATTACATTCTATAAACTTATTGTAATGATTTGTTTGTGATAATTACTTTATAGTTAAGACAATTAAAAGCTATAAAAGCCAGAATGTTTATTAAGTCATGTTTTTTTCAAATTCGCTTTGTGAATTTAAATGAACCCCAAACACCAATCTAATTATTAGATATTCATTTTTGAGATGAAATGACATAACGATTCTTTAAGAATCTAAAATAATGTTGTAATTTATGCTCTCTTCATTGAACTTGAAATATTAGTAGTTGGAACGGGCTCATAGCCTCCTAAGGCATCCCAGTTGGCTCGGCTGTATCTGCTTGGATAAATGAGTATGCATTTATGGCCGAGTGTGTATGTATACATTTTTGTATCAATTCACTTGACCGTAGTAACCGGCTCTATTGCATCCGCCCCCCCGATACCACGCAATTCTCCATGAGGTTACATAGACAATGGCATTCAACCTTCATTTACAGTATCCATCCTACACAGTATCAATTTAGGATCTACCACTCGTCAGTTTTCGGAGGTACCCCACACGTCCATCTGCGTCATTCTTTTCGAGATTGGAGGGAGCTGTTGCCACGTTAAACTCAGCAGAGCTAAGCTAGCCGATATAAGAAAGGGTGGCAAAGGCTGATGGATCCAAGCTTCAAGGGCGGTGCATAGGGGTGGAGTCTGCCTGACAATGGCAAAGCACAAGCCGAAGGAGAAACGGCTCCATCCAACTGCAACACATACTACATTGCTTACATGATTTTGCGTCACCCGGACGGACACGAAATGAAAGGATATTGTGATAATAGGCAGACAGAAAGTCACATATGCTACAACACAGTTCTTTTTATTTATGTCTATGCGGGGATTGAACCCACGATTCTGTGGTGCAGAACTGCGCTCGCTACTTAGCGCCTACGGCCGTTGGTCCCGCGTTTAATAAAAGTATACATGCCAGTATTCGGACTACCACTTCTGCCGTGGATTTATATTGGGGTAAATCCACTCCAACTAATATTTCACGCATTACACAAAACAGGAGATCAAGCTCGTTAAGCAAGGTTCGGATATCGTTGATCAAATTTGCAACCCAAGCCACCTGACAGCAGTAGCCAACACCCACTCCTCGTTTCGGTCTTCGTCCGAGAGTAACCTTACAATATCTAACTAAACATCTACAAACAAGTCGACAGTCTCTCAGGAAAAAACACTTCGCGGGAGTTGATTGATGATTCAACGCGTCTCGGGTTCCCTACACCAAACGAGGCAGAAAATGCCTCGAGCGACTATGAAATTTAAGGGCGAATCTACTTGGGAAGATCACAAGAAGTGCGCTGCCTACCTGACCCCCGACGTGGCGAGCGCATACGAACCCGAGCCGCGCGCGTGGCTATCGAGTTACGCTCGAACTTCCGCTGTAATGAGCTGCCTAGCGCCGGGCGTGGCAGGCGAGACTACGGCCAGGGCAGCGCACAGTGATCCCAAACCACGAAAACCCTGGCCCAAACGTTAACGCTATTTTATTTCGCTGTCGGAATAGAACTCCGCTGCGCATGGCTCACTCTCCAAGTGAACTAAGAAGCCGAAAGCCTCTTATACTTCGTATTTTATTCTACAACTATATCACCGAAAACGATTAACATATTAATCCCTAGATTCGATTTTTTAAATGTTTCGGCAGGGTTTAAAAGTTCTGAATCACTATGGGCTCTAAGGGGAAGTCGAGCTAAACAATCAGAAAGGAATACTCCCCGCTGCCTGGCAGGCGTCGACGCGGGCAATTTCCCATGCCCACCCACCATTTGTAGCTGCCGGTCCCTGAGCCCCTCATATTTGCAACGTCCTCTGCCCGATGACTACGGCTTCTGAGGCATGGTGCGGAAGGAGCTGGACGTTGTTGATTGCCTCCCAAACGAGGAAGAACGGGCGGAGCGCGGAAGGGGCGCGTGAGAGGTGGGGCGCGTGAGAGATGGGGCACGAGAGAAGAGGGAGACGGTGTGAGGAAAGCGGGGACGGGCGTGGCAGGGTGCGAGAGGAGAAGGGGCCATGGAAAGTGAGATGCGGGGGTGCACGATCAGAAGGCCGAGAAGCGTGGTGAGGATAACGGGGCACAAAAAGAGAAGGGAGGCAAGGCACGAGAAAACACGAAACAGGAAATGGGCCGAGAGAAGCGGGCCGCTGGCAGAGAGTCGCTGGAAGCGTGGCGCGGGGCGTGGGACGGAGAAAGAGAGACGAGGGAAGGAGGGCTTACAAAAGAGGCCAAGGCAGCGTAGAAGAAAGAATGGCAGCCACTAGAACAGGAGTATGGAAAATAGATGGACGCATAATTTGTGAGCAGATTCTACTGGGAGCAGATAACGAATCAAAAATATTTTAGTGAGGAGTGCATAGGACCAAAGACAATAGAACAAATGAGGGAAACTAGAGGAATTTGGAAACAAATTTTACAAGAAGAGCGTGCGGAACAGAGCACTAGAGTCATCGAATGCTCAGGCGACATTCAAAAGACGAGGAACACAAACAGTGTAGGGGACG
The DNA here is from genome assembly GCA_017312745.1 of Gryllus bimaculatus. NCBI lineage: Eukaryota > Metazoa > Arthropoda > Insecta > Orthoptera > Gryllidae > Gryllus > Gryllus bimaculatus. The sequence goes on along the minus strand of BOPP01000161.1, from coordinate 1,939,933 downwards.
CAGAGGACACAGACAACATAGAAAGCGTGGGGTGGATTAGAGGGGCGAGCGAACTGTGCGCGTGAGAGGAGGGGATTCCGGAGACGGAATTCAGGAGGGAGGCGGCGGGCCCCGGGGGTGAAGAACGGGGTCCGCGGGGGCGCGCGGCAAAAAAGCGGAAGGCACATTAGCGGGCGCAGCGGATGCAGGTGTGCGGGAGTCGCGGGGGGGGGGGGCGGCGGAAGACTCCGGAGGGGCGTGGGCAGGTACCTAGACGAAAACAAGGAGTGGGTGTGAGACTGGGGGCAGCGAAAGAGTTTGGGAGCAGGATTTGTCAGCGGGAGGGAGTGCTTTTGAAGCGGGGTTGAAGCATGGCATTGGAGGAGCAAGGGTGGAGAAAATGTGGAGGCGGAGTGGGTGGAGTGCAGAGGAGTGGAGGCAGGTTGTAGGGACACGGGCCGATGGAAGCGAGGAAGGGAGCGAAGGCGAATGAGGGGGAATGGAGTGGCCGAATGTGGACAAAGAGGGAAGGGTGGGGCGGAAGGGGTGAGTGGGGGCGGAAGAGGGGGTTTGATGGGTGGATGGGGCGGCTGTGGGGGTTTGAAGGGGTTGGAGGGGTCAGAAGGGGCCGGGAACAGGGTAGAGGGCAGAGGCGTGGAGAGGCGGGCGACGGACGGGCGGGGGTGGAGGGGCGATGGGAGTGGGGAGGTTGGTGCGAGGAAGGCGGAGGGGGTCAGTGGGGCGTAAGATGGTAATACGGGTCGGAGGGGTTCCAAAGGGACGGAGGGGTCGGAGAGGTTGAAAAGAAGGAGTTGGGAGGGTGGCAGGGAGGCGGGGACGGTGGGGGCGGAGGGGGCGGAAGGGATGGAGGCGTCGACGTGGAGCGAAGAGGGACGGGGATGGAGAAGGGCGGAGGAAGCAGGTGTGGTTCAAAAGGGGGAAGAGGGCAGAGGGGGACGGAGAGACGGGGGTGGGAGTGCTACAGCATCAGCGGGGGCGACGAGGTACGCAGTTCCCTGGACTATCCTGCCGCAACCTGCGCGCGTCGCCACCCAAGGCAACATTTTTCCACGGCGCTCTAATTAACTGTGAGGAGCGCTAACTGTATTACACATTTATCATTCATAAGCAAATTCTCCATTGGATATAAATTTAGAGTAAAAACGAATAATGCGGTAATAAACTCGTAATTCGTGTCGTAACGCCCTCTCCGGATTCGCCGTAAACGAGAATAAACCTCAAAGCATTTTTGTGTATGCCAATCGGGAAACGCACTAGTCCAATAATTTGTAAAAATCGAGTTCATAGACATTGAGCGAAGATTGCACAAAAAGACAATCAAATTAGTGGATAATTGCAACATTAACAAAATCATAAAAGTCTTGAAAATGGAAATATAAAATCTGTAATATTGATAAATTTATAACTGATTTTTGTTTAATTTTGTTTAAATAAAACTGTGTAGTAGTATTACTATTTACTCTATATTGTTTTTACATGCGAATGTAATTATTGAAAAAATACGTGACAAGTTTAAATTGCAGAATCAATAATGATAAACATACATGAATCCGAATAAACTATTATATTTTTTACCGAGTTACTAATTGCCGGTATCTTCACGGAATGTTGAATATTTAACCTCTCAACAATCTTTTGTCCACTAATTAATAGTGATCGGAATACTCTAAATAAAACTTAACTGTACTCTGAGAAATCTGCATATTACATATTTAAATTTTAATCCCTATCTGTTTGACGCAGCATAACCTTTCAAAAACGAACCCAATTTTTATATTGAATATTTACTATATATACTATTTATTATATATATAATATATATATATATATATAATATATAATATAATTGAATATAACATTGAAATATTTATAATAATTTTAATATAATATTTTAAAGAGGCATTTTTTAAAAAAATATCGCAACGGCTGTGTATCAACCTGAATTGATTCGCAAATATACTGAATTGGAAGATACTTGAAAAAACGAGAAGTGTATGCCGCTGAAACTCCACGCGCACGCTAAATCTCTAATTTAATTGTATTAAATGTGAAATGTTAAATTTACTTTACTATCCTTTATATATATAATATATATATATATATATATATAATAATTTATATATATTATATACACAGTTTGTTTAACTAAAATACGTCACTAGGATGGTAGAATGTCGTGGTACGGCTGGGCTTCTTTATTAAAGCAGATAATATATCTACGCATCTGAACTTATAATTTTATCATGCTCCTTACTGGCCTCTAAACGCATTATCTCATATGGGTGAGGCGAAATTATGTCTATTAAAATACTGTGAAACAATTTATTGAATCGTTTTCTACCATTCCGTAAATTGCGTTAGAGTTTGTGATGCGAGATGATTAGAAAAAGCATATTCACTTCCTTGTTGAAAGACACCCTTTTCTGAACAATTAAATACTACTGGAAAAACTATTATGCTGCGCAGCATTAATTACACAAGATGACAGAAAAGAATATCCTCACTGAGCGGTTACATGCCAAGAAAGATGTACCGTAACTTGTGCATAGCTTCCGTAACCGTTTTCTGAAGGAGGTTTACAAAGATTTTTATCTATTTTGAAAACAGTCGATATTTCAGAGGTAAGTATTTGAAAGACATATTTTTGAAGCACCCAATCTCCATCTCAGGATATTTTTTACCTTGATCGGCACCACACCATGGGTTTCCGCGAATTACGTCTTCCAGCCTCCCACTTCCAATTCACGCTGTATCATAAACCTCTCGTTTTTATTCCTCCTCTTTTTACTTGCGCTTGCTGAAATCACAGTTTTGCTGATAGTCCGAGCAACACTTAGGCGCGAACAATGGCCAGTCGGGCGAAATGCGGCCTGGTCCTACGCGCGGGCTTATGACGGGGGGCCGCACGTGCAAATTCTCCAAAGGCCAAATTTGTTCTCGGCCGCATATCACATCTCTCCCGCCCCCGGCACCGACCGGCCACCGCCGCCCCGCCGCCCCGCCGACCGCCACCGCGCAGCGGTCCGCGCTGCTTTTGTTCCAGGCCGACCGAACGAATGAATTTTCCTTTTAAAGGATTTTCGCTTGCGGTTTTCATGGCGGTGCCTATCTCTCATCACCCATGGAGCCCGCCCGACGAACAATTGTACCGACACATCTAAACGGCCCGCTATGTTCTTGTGAACTATTTGTTTTCCGTTTAATGCGGAGGGGGACACACTGAACACGCAATTTATGGGGGAACGTTACACGATTAAGTTACAAAAGAACACATTTTCATCTAAACGCAGCCTTTCATGAAAAGTTTTTAGATTGTTGCAGTTGTTTTCGCAAAAGACGTAAAGGGGAAGACATGGTAGAGATTACGACATAAAGTATTATAGTTTACTCCAGATAATATGTGCCTTCATCATTATTTTATTTAGTAGATCTTTTAATGCTCCTATTGAGCACATTACATGACTCTTTATGGCTAGATCTTCGGTTTTAAGGTCATTACAATCCTACATTATTGTAACGCTTATGTATGCTGGCAATGAAGCTTTTTGCATGCAGGTAAATTTATTCACTTAAAAATTGAGGATTAGAGCTAAGTAATATTTATTTACAAATTTGCATTTGGCTATGTTGATATTTATTTTGCGACTAACTGCCAAAGCATCAAAAAGTCAATTAATAAACAAAAAATAATAAACAAAATATTATAATAATATAATCAGTTTATAATCTATAACACCTACTTAGACATATGATTTTTTTAAATATTAAATCGTTCTGTCACTCTCCTCTGTTGCCCACCCCTGCGTTGTCTGAAACTTCTATTTGGTATTTAATATTGAGTGATTTGTGCTTGAAGTGTGCATATCTGGGGTATTTCCTTCTATTTTAAATTCATTATCAGCTTGAATTGCCAAAAAGGTTTGGTTGACCTTGTCCGTTTCCTTCATAATATAATCCTCCGGCTTATTAAAATAGAAACAAGGCCTATGATGTGAAATCTAACGGATCGTAATGACAAGTTTCTTAATCCCCCACCATTTTAGATGGCATTTGTGCCTATAGGATTTATCCTCAAAAAATATTTAAGTGCATTCTGTTGCTTAATGATAGAAAACGCGACGTCTATTCATGTACGAACCTGCCAACGCTGTAGAACACCACTGAATGAATTGTGAAAATAAGAGAGTCCCAACAAGTGTTACAAGGACTAACTTATTTTGCCAAATCTCGTTGCGTGGTTTCACAGCCCTTGGATTCAAATAAATCACCGATTCGGGGGGTGGGGACGAGGTGGAAGGGTGCGAGGAGGAAAAGGAGGAGAGGGGTAGCGAGGTTGTGAGAGAGAAACAGAGAGGCCGGTGAAGGTATCCACTTTGCTAAGTTTCATCTGGCCCCCACCACCGCCGATACTGCCGTCGCCAGGTGAGTGACAGATCGGACCCTTAATCAATAGGCCGTGTAGCAGTTTCACCCTCAATTCCGCGCCCTAGGTCCTCGAATCGGAGGACTGCGATCATCGCCCAAACGGACTCGCTCCGTGTCCGAACAACCGCAGAACACGTCCTCGACAACGCGCTCGCTCACAGACAATGAAGCCGTAGGTTGCGTCAAAGGCTAATTGACAAGAACGAGAAGACAATTACACCTAGGCTTTATGAATCTACTTGCTTTATAACCCAACATAATTAACAACAATATGCAACAATATTAGCAACAATATTAGTACAACAATTAACAACAACAATATTAGTACAACAATTAACAACAACAATATTAGTACAACAATTAACAACAATATTAGTCAACGCCAATTAATTGAACGTCAATCTTAGATTCTTAGCATTTGAACAACTCAGTTTCCAATTTGAAGCAATTAATGTTTACGCACTGAATTTTTTATTCAGAAAATAAATAATACATTTAAAAACTTAAAGAAAAATTGAATCAATCAATTGACACCTCCAATGACACATCAATGTCTACTAAGTCCTTATGGCTCGAGTCTATTGATGGATAGAAGGTAGCGGGTTGCTTTCCCGCCAACCGCCGAGTTTTGTGTGATGCGTTTGGCATCGGTGGATCGGTGAGATTGTGTCTCCTTCCGGAATCGAATTCGTACGCTGCCCACGCTAATCAGCTGTTTCCGTGATTTCACCTCCCCCCAAAAAATATACTTTATTTATAAACAATGAGAAATTTCATACATTTATTTACAAAACGATACGTTGCAATTCGCACGTAGGAGGAAAAATGCTGCTGAACAAATTTTAAAAAAAATGGTTTTCCAGAAAGGAGCAGGTAGACTGTTCAAAAACAAATAAAATAACAATGCAATCTTTCTCGTATCCCAATGATTCTCGTATAATAATGCAATAACTTAAATATTTTAACAAAAACATCCTTCGCAAATATATGCAATAACACAGTATGGTATCTGTAAGCAGTACAGTTTTCATGTACCATGAGTATAAAAAGAAAGTATTGTTCCAGAATGCAATGCGTAAAAAACAAAATATTTAATAGGAAGAAGCCACTTCCTTGGAGCCTTGCTATCGCATAACGTCTGTGTCGTAAGCAGTCACGCAAAGATCACGTGAAGAGGCGAAATAACATAATCAAATATGTTTATTCTTTAGTGAATTTCGAAGCTGTTTCATTGCTTTTGGATTTTCTCCAAATTCCTGTGTATATAAAGAAATCATAAACACCACTCACACGGCTCGAGCTCTTACAATTTCTGCGCGCTTTGGAAACAAGTCATATAGATATTTTGAACTTGAATGTAATTGAATTTCAATTACATCAACTGACTTCAGAATTAACTATTGGCATGCAACACCACAAGTTCTGCTATTAAATATGTAGAAAATTAAATCCCATAAGTAGGCTCTTGTGTAACAGATTTTTAGGACCACTGAACGCCCGTGGATCAAACAAAATTTTACTTCATACCTAATTTTAATGACTCAAATTTACTTATTTATCAATTTTCAATATTCCAAAATGTAGAGATTTCAACGAAAATAAGACATTTTTTCGGAAGGGCCAACAAAACGTGGAATTTTTTTACACAATGTGTTTAAGGAGTAATTTACAAAATACAGGAAAAAGATTTATCTCCTGGTTTTTTGGGAATCACGGTCTCTCTGTGTGTTTTTCTGCAGAATTTTCTGTGGCAAAAAACGTGATCTAAAAATAAACTGTTTAATATCCGCCCACTACGTACATAGCAAAGATAAAGTGTTATAATGTTACAGCGGAAAGTAGCGATTTTTTCTCAGAAAGACTCGAGTTGTGGGGCTCTGATATAGAAGAATCGGTTAAATGTATTGCAGTAAGTAGTATATTACACTTTCTAACCCGTTGTGTAGTTAGAATCCACATTTCGTGGGAGTTTGAAACCCACAATTGTTTACGGTCAAACATGTGGCCGTATGTAGGAAATTAACTCAAAAATCGTACACATGATTTTTGACAGAATTTCGTCAGTAATTTTTGGGGATGGTTTACAGGAATCATTATCAATATTTTCTAAAAATTTGTTCAAAATTTTGTGTTATATTTTCTTCAAATTGAGCAAAACGTTTAAAAAAATTACTCCAATCTCATTTTCGTTGAACTGTGTGTATTTTCGAAAATTATAACTTTCAAAATGTTTTCGGCATCGTCCTGCTTCTAAATTATTGAAAACAGATTTTTGTAATAAAAGCCGTTTTTCAAAGATCTTTTCAAAGCAGTTCTAAATTTATTTTACTTTACTTGTAAATTTTAGAAGTTCACAACTGAGACCTGTTCATAATCAACAGCCAAACAAACAAATTACGTAAATATTTTTTATACAGGATCGTCGATCTTTCTTTTTTGTCTTAGAAAAGGAATTACGTATCAAGAAAACTTCCAAACCAAAATACATATATTCTTACACACACCACAGCAAAATTACCCTTTGTACATTAACAAAATCAATATAACAAAGTTTCTCTTCTCTGTTGAAGTGAAAAAAATCGAGAGGTCAACAAATTCAAATACAATTATTCATTTTTCAACACTTGGACAATATAAAGAGAGCACCAAAAAAGTTTGTAATGTTAAAGTATCATGTACTTTTTGAGCACTCATTACAACATTCACTTAAATGGGTTTGTTGCTCTCTGACTTTACTTTTTAGTTATGCAGGGTCTAATGACCGCTATATACACTGAAGGATGTTATGACACGCAACCAATTGTATTAAAGGGATGGCTTGGGGCACTACAGAAATGTCAAGAGCCTCCTACGTCTTAGCGAACTGGGCGAACTTGAAGCTTCTCGCAGTCATGGCAAGTTCGTGGCGAAAGATAAAGAGGAAAATACAGGAAAGAAGATTATTAACGACCTCTTCATGGGGCCTTGACTCACCCAACGGCGCGAAGCTTGCGACGGTCAGCGGGCTGGTGTCGCCGAATATACGTCTCCGCGCAGATCCAGGTTCTTACACGGCAATGTAGTGTAAGAAAATGGACGCCCGTAAACCTAGGCGCAGCAGCTTCAGTGTCCGTTTCTCGTCGTCGTTCTCACCACGCGCACCACCACTTCCCAATAGCACACTTTTCGACCTCCCTCTCTCACGTCTCAAAGCCTTCTCTTGCTTCCGACCGCGTAGATCGACACAGACACTGCAATTCCAATATCTCAGAATATTTATAAATAGGGGTTTCCAACCTCTAGGGCAATGCCCGCGCTATTTGAATGTAGCGTTGGTATCTCAACCACAGATGGGTAAAGGGTTCACTTTATAAGAAGTCAAGTAAGATTCTTTGGAAAATTAAGAGCTTTCACGTAATTTGCGTGAAATATACGCGATTAAAAAACATAATTTTCTCACAAACGACTCCAATTTCTTCTCTATTTTTCTAGAATAGAGCCAAGTACTTTTAAAAAAGGTTTGATTTGCGTTACTCTCTCTGAACCTTCGAAAATTGAAAAAGTTACAAAGACTTCGAGAAATCGCCGTTGCAAAGAAATCCACATAGTTGCATGTTCAATGAAACAAAAATCTGGGTATTTCTCAACTAGGGCTGACAAACGAGCCCTGAAAATTTAATACTCTATTAATTTTTCAAAATTTCTGCCCATTCTGGCATTTCACTCTGTATCTCAAAATACGTTTCACAGCAACTCAACTGTACGCTTTAGCAACTCGCCCCAAAAGTATCACGTAATTGCCACACAAAGTCATCAAAAAATATTTTCTCGTGTCCACGAAAACACACACTCGTGTTCACGCAAAGCTGAATGCGTGTACGTTGCATACAAGACAGACCGCAGCGCCATGCTCTCTCAAATTACATTGCACTCGCAACGTGCAACGCATTATTCCGTATCCACAGTGCAACGCGCGGAGCAGAGCGGTGCGCGCGGAGCGGCGTGGGAGCGAGGGTATGAGCGGTGGCGGGGGCGGGGCGGGGGCGGCGCCGGGTTGGCGAGGACAGCGTGGCGAGCCCTCTGTGCTGTGTAACTAGCGGCTGAAGCCTCAGCTTCTCCGCTCCGCTGTTAACCCGGGACAGCTCGTCTCCCCAGGGTATCGTCTCTAACCACGGAAACGCTCTCTTGTTTTTTTCTATTCCCTTCTTCCACCTCTATTTTTATTCCTCGTGTACCCACCGCTCTTACTTGCCCTTCTATACTAATTTACGATGTGCACGACAGCCGGACAAAGTACCTTTCTAACGACCGGTTGACTGGCGACGGCGGAGGCCGCAGTTTCCAATCAGGGAGAGAGCTGGGCCTATTATAAATTTACGACCGAATGACATCTAACAGTGAGCGAAGTTCATTTAAACGGATGCCGCCACTACGGAGAGGGTGAAATTGCTATGTCGAAGCTCATGGAAGAACAGATACACAGGCCTCTATATTTCTGTATTTCCACCGGGGAAATTCACATACACTGACGTTTTTGGGCGGCGGGCTATTTTTGTAACTGTTCCTGGGAATACAACCCGCCATTTCAAATCGATAGAAACGCAACCACCTTCAATTCGCTACATGTTCACTGTCTTAAGTATTGTGCTACTGGAAATTAAAAACTTCTCAATTTAAGTGGACTGTGATATTTCAGAATTATCAAATCTGAATAGTATCTCTTAGCAACGACAATAACTATCACGTTTTCCCGTGATCAACACAATTAAAAGTATAAAGCAGAAAATTCAATATTATTGAAAGAAATAGAAATCAAGAGCATATGTTTAATTAGTAGAGAAACTAAAACTGATTTTAATGACAGTCAATACTTTTCGATAAATATTACTGAAAACGCAGTGGTAACTAGAAAATTCCTCACGGAAAGCATGAGAGTCGTAGTTATGTTCATATTTGAGGAAGAAAGTATTTACACCCAGAAACGCTGTTTACACCAAAGACAGCACAAACATGTAATTCAGATGATACGTTTCATGCAGTTCAGTGATGGTACGTAAGACTGAACGGAGTTTAGACAATCTTCGTTTACACTTTGCAATTTGAAAAAAAATTGTGGCAGCAAAATACAAATCACAACGCCTAAGTTATTCATAATCCATCGTCATGTTATTATCGAACTGACTCATAATGCGGGATTAAATGTACAATCTACTCGCTAACGTTGTGAAGAAATACGAAGATTTTGTCATATACATAATAGACTCTTAGCCAGCCTTTCTCACTTGCTATGCGACGATCACTTGCCGTGTGACGCTTTGTAATGCGCCACAACAATAATAATCCATGATTTAACATAAGAAGCATCAGTACATACATCACACGGACGTGATTATCGAAAGGAAATATAATGTACGGCCTAGTGTACAAAGTCGCTCCGCGTTGTGAAAAAAAAGTAGATTTTGTCACATTAAAAACACATAGCCATCCTTCCACAGTCGCCGTGTCCCACTTTGTATTTCGCGTTCGTCCCCGAGCACCGCGCGGCGCAGCGCGTAGGGAGTGTACACGACGCTAAAACCACCTCTGGCCAGATTTTAAACCTCAACCAAATCTCAGGTGCGACGGTTCGCTCCCTCGCTCCCGCAGTTCTTATTACTCGGTAAACGCGGAATATTTATTTTGCCCACTCCGTTTGTACCTCCCCTCCCCACCGCCGTTCATATTGTTAACGTGCTTTAAAAAGCACATAAATAACACGTTCTTCAGAGAGTTAGTCATCGCATTCGGAAAGCCTGAGTATTTCCGGTAGAGTTGTACGAATATATGGGCACATAACTGTAAACAAGCGGTGAATAAGGAGGTCGCGCGGGCTCGCAGTTCCAGCGAGCGAGGAGAGCCATGATAAATTGAGAGGGAGGCGGGGGAGAAAAGACACTGGTGGAACAGAGAGAGAGAGGGAGAAAAGCAGGACGCGAGAGAGGGAATGAGAGAAACTGTGTGTGAGAAGCAAGAGAGTCGCAAAGGAAGCATGCTTACCTCGCAATCACAGTCACACACACACACATACACTCACACACGCACACATGCACACACACTAAGCGTCTCTCACTCCTCTCTCTCTCTCTCCCACCCTCTCACACACACAATCATACATTGTCGCGCGGGGAGAACACACACGAGTGCACGAGCGTGCGTGCATACTAATAAACACAAGCGCATTCACACACCCTCATGACCGTGCACGTTCACACTCCAAAAAAGACAAAACGCACGTGCAGAACCGCACGTGGAAAGAAAAGCACGTACGGGCACGTAACTCCGGCGCGCCCGCCGGCACACGAATGGTGGCCCGGTATTGAGATTCCGCCGCAACAGAGGAGAGAATTGCGGGCCATTGCACGAAATAGACCGGCGAGGTCTCTTGTGCAACTTTCATGGAAAAATATCTCCGCCCGCTGCACTATGACTCAACTACAAACCGGCCTGCCAGAAATATGAGCGCGTCCAGCTACGAGCGGCGTTCGGTCAATATGGCGGCCGCAGCCGCACGTACAAGAAAGAACAAACAAAACGTTCAGTACGCAACTTCGTAATTAGGTATAGGCTTTCATAACAAGGTATCCACTCGAATTAAGTAACTCTGGCTTGTATTTCATGCTAGGGTATTTTCTTGAAGAATACAAGCGATTACCGATATTTTTATTACAGTACTTGTGATTTCATAGATCCATAAAGAGGAAATCTTTTAATGAGATTATGTGTACACACTTTGCCGAAGGAAACAGAAATTTTATTGAAGAGATTCGACGACACATTACTGTCTTAACGAGCGGGTTTCATTGTAATAATAACGTAAATGAAGATTTAATGAAATGTTAAAAATAAGACCGTTCTAGATAAAAGTGGAAATGATAAGAAATTTAACACAAGAATGATATTCTTGTTTCATATGTACCGCCTTTTTGACGACTGTAAGAGGAAAGCTATTTTACTTATACATGTTTCAATATCCATCAATTATTATTTTCTACACTTCTTTCATGTCAGAGTATAAGATAATCTATTAATATTGACTGCTTCTAATATTTTCCTCTATCTCAACTGCATAATGGGTTCTAAAACGCATCTTCGTAAGTAGGCCTGTAAAAGATCTTTTTACTCCCCATCACCCCGTTCAACTTTTCTTAACCAAAATAAATATTTAATTGCAATAAATCTCCAACTTCGGAATCAGATAAAACTTTGTAGGCAACCGGAAATCTTAAACTAAGCCCTTTTAAAGGGTTACAATCAAAATATCCTCGTTCAGATGTTTAAAAGGTTCAACTGATTTCCGATCCTCACTAAAGAAAAAAAAGTACTCCATAATTCACAAATATAGTCTCGCAATAAATGAAATTTTCAACGCAAATAAAGTAAAATTAGAATGAAGTGAAGGAGAGGCCTACTTTAAGTGCAGAATATATCGCAATTTTATTCTGACTCAAGAAATATATTTTATACGGTATTCACAGTTTCGGCCATTCCAGGTGCAGATCATTAATCACGACAAAAAAAATCAACGAAAAAACTTCGTCGAGAACATAAATATGGGTGAAAATACTCCGAAGACGGTGTTGGTGCTTTCGGATTTTCAAAACTCAGGTGGAACGAATTTTTATATTAAGAGAAGTGAACGTAGATTTTTTTTTCAAATTTTTAAACGTATGCGACAGGTTTAAAGAGAAGTGCACAGGAAGTTCTAACAAAATTCTAAATTGAAAGAATGCATTGGTCTGAAATAATGTTATCCATTATTTTACTATTTATATTTTTTGTAACAATTAACAGTAGGTTTATCAGGTTACTTCGAGTAATTTCAAAATATTTTAAAAATATAAATACACTTCAGCATTATGATCACGAACTAAAACAAGGAGCTGCAACTGATGATTAAATAAAATGATAACTATGGCATTTTGAAACTAATGGTACTATAACATCATATAATGTATATCAATTGTAATTATTATGCAATATTATAATGCTATGTGGATCCGTGCGGAAATGCCAAACCTTTGTGCTCCACTACCTGTTTTCGCAGCAATCGACGGGTTACTTTACATGAGGATCGTGAGCCGAACGTGTTCCAGGCCAAGAAATATTTCTCTTGGCTACGATATATAAACTAGACAATATAGCGATTAAGAAGGGCAGTTTAACCATCCCGCCACCGCGTTCTTTGTCAGTTTATTTGCCCAGACGTATCAATAAAAGAATTGCCTTTCAATTTTATGAAAATTCCAAAGTTTAAATGTCGCATGTGCCAATTTTTTTTATTATTTTGTGCTCTAACCTTCAAAAAGTTTGAAGGAAACTTGTGATTCTTGAACAACACTTTGTTGCACTTCTAACTTTTGCAAATTTTCGAAATTAAAGGGAAAATCGGCTAACGGTTTTGACGCTAGCTATGGTCACCGACGGTTGGAGAGATGGACGGACGGAGATGAACGGACGAACGGAGATGGACGGACGGGCGGAGACAGAAGGACGGGCAGAGACAGATGGAGAGAGACATACGGACGGAGACAGACGAATGGAGACGGACGGATGGAGACGGACGGACGGAGACGGACGGACGGTCGGTCAGACGTTTTGCAGTCAATCAATTATTCGGTACTACGGACCCAGAAAACATGAATTATCACTACTTAATGTTTAAGAAGAAGTAATTTACTAAATATAGCTATAGAATTGATCCACTTTTTCGTTACCAAGGCCCGGCAATAAGAGTTTTCCTGTAGAAAAATAGTAATCTTCTGCACCCGAATACAATATTTTCTCTTCTTACGAAGTAAGGCGAGAAAGTAAAAACTGTAGTCAGTTTCAGTCAAAATCTTGTTAACGTGTTAGTGGAAAAGTGTTTTAACTCAAAATGACGTGATAACTATTCACGTTAAAAAAAGAATGTGCTAATTTAATTTTTTGTCATTTACTCCAAAATACGCGTCAAACACATGGTAGATTAGAATTCTGCGACGACTTGAATCCTAAGTGTTGGTGTATGATGCGATTCCCTAGAATTGAATATATAATTCTTAAACCTCAAATCCCATCCCTTATTCTTGTCTCTTTCCCAGTGAGATGTGTCAGCGTGAACAAAACCTGGAGAGCGACGTCCGAGCTTACGAGTCGCAGCGTCAACGACATTTTGAGTCTGACTACCATCCTCGAACGGAGGATTAGCCCAATGGGCTCGCGAGCTACGCTCGCTCAAAATTATGTGGAATGACAGATAGGGGTTCATGTCATCAGGCTAAGTCACATCAGCGAGATGGATGAGGGAGAGAGCTATGTATCACCGTTACCTCACCAGGAGTAACATCTCAGTTGGGTGGGTGGGTCGGGGGAAAACTTTAGGCACCGACACGTACATAGACGAGACGGAGACTACAACAAGAACGCAATATTTCACGTGATATCTAGCGGTGAAGTCGGCGGGGGAGAGTTTAGATGGCTAATACAAATCATTTTGTGTATTATGTTCAGCAGATTCTATGATTCAAACCTATACGCGGCTTCTTGAAGACATCATAGGTCATACATGAAAGAGAAAGGGTTTTTCAGGTTTCGAAATAGTTGGTGAACGAGACCAAACCTAGCACGTACTAAGTAGAAAACAAAACGTTCAAGACATATCCAAGGCAAACATTAGGTGGTAATATTTGTAACAATTGAGAAGGACGAGAAATCTAGGATCGTATTCACCTATTTTCCTGTCAAACTCGACCAAATATATCCATGGTCTACTGTTTTAATTGAACGAAGATGCAATAATTGCTTCTCATATACGAAACTTCATATTTGATTTAATTTTCACTGTCGAGTTTTATTATTGCTTTTAATTGTACGGTACAATTTCGGCTTGGTTGCGAAAGAACACTCCTAATGCAATATCTACTCGTATCTACATCACAATGAAAAGTACGCTATTCAGTACACCAGAAAGCGTGCTGTTTCCGAGAGTCAAACGTGGGTCGCAGAGAATATGACGTCCGGTCGCCAGCGGCTGCAAATCACGACAGGCCGTCTCTTTGCCGTTGTCGCCGCCCCCGCGCCGCCGCCGCGACCGCCGCCCCCTTCGCCAAGCTCGCGCTTGCATCACAGCCCCGCCACCGTCACCAACGCGACGCCGCGAGTTCAAAAGCTTCGTCGCTACCAAGCTAATACCGGGGGCAGTTTTCAAGGGCACATGTAAACACAAACACTCTTAATTGCGTGACACACGGCTTTGCAGCCGCCGTCCGTTTGTTTGTGTGTTGGACGTTCGCGTCCGAGAAGACAAACACCTGACGCGGACGCGGCCGCGAAGGTAGCGGCTGAATGACGGTGCGGTGACGCTGTAGCGTTCGCAGTTTCATTCCGTGGCGCGGGACAGCGTGGGGCGCGGCAGGGCGAGGAGGGGCAGCGCGAAATGGGACAGGGTGAAGTTAGACGGAATGGAACGGTGCGTGGTATGACGCGACAGGCGGGGCGGGGCGGGGCGGCGCACAGGACCAGACGAGGTGGGACGCAGTAGGACGGAATGTGGCAAGATGCGGCAGGGCGAGAAGGAACGGTGCTGCGTGGGCTGCGGCGGGGTGGGGAAGTAAGGAGGGAGGAGGGGAGGTGGAAATGGGTGGGGTGGTACGGGAAAGGGCGATGCTAAACAGAGCAGCCGGAGCGGCGCAGGGGGGTTTTCGCGGGCGGGGTCGTATAGGGTGAGGATGGGCGGGAAGGGAAGAGAGGCAAGGAAGGGAGGAATAGAGCTGGGAATAGAAGTACGTGGAATAGGTGGGGCTGACGAGAAGGGGATGTGCAGGGCGATGAAGAGGTGGGAGTGTACGGCTGGAATGGAAAAAGCGTGTTCGTAGGAAACGACGGCAAGGGAGGGAGGTGCGAGGAGAGGACTGGAGGGGATTGTGGGGTACGGAGGGGATGGTGGAAATGAGTTGGCAATGGGAGGGAATGGGCAAGGCGGAGAGAGGATGGGAGGAAATGAACGAAGCGCGTAGGAGATGGTAGAGAACATGCGAGGGTCTAGGGGACGGAAAGAAAGTGAGGAGGAGGAAGGGCGGAGCAGAGACTAAGGGAGGGGTGGGGAGTATGGGTGAGGTGAGGAGGACGGGTGGAGTGAGGAGGACGGGTGGGGTGCTCGGGTGAGGACGGGCGAGGTGGATCGACGCTTGGGCGGTTTCTTGCGAAACGGCCGGGAGGTGGCATCGGTCATTAAGCAGACGTTCTCGCGTGATGTGTCACCACCGCTGGCGCGCGACATTAAAACGCGATCGTTACCGACAATACGAGGTACAAATGCCGCCCTCCACCCGGCGGGCAGATGCTTTTATCTGCAAAAAAAACGACCTTCAAATAATTGCTTCGGGAAAACGTTTCCTGATTCCTTCCGTTCGGTGGGGAGCTTCACCGTTTCAACTGACGGGATACGCTACAGTACAATCACAATAACTGTAATTAGTCGCATCCTCTTCGCAATGAAGAAATGAATACTACATAACGTTTCATTCAATTAGTAAATTTTATTTCCATCCTCGCCTGCGGATATTTAATTTGGTACTATTTTTTAAATGAATTTTAGGCTGAATATTAAGAAATACGATACAAATTATTATAATATAATAAAGGAAAATGAAATAGTTCATAGATATATTCATTACAAAATTATATTAACATTCTGCAGTTATTTTCTTCTCCCATAAATAAAACATGTAATCTCACATTACAAAATTAAAACGCTCTTATACACAATCATTTCAAATTAAATAATCACTACTGATTTGTCGGTCTGATTTCAATTTCCTTTTTGAAGTTTTGTCATTACTGTGTTGAAAATCCCTTGATTCTATCTGATCATTTCCTTGGCGGGCGTGGAAGCTAACCCCTCCCACGCCCCAATGAAGTAGTATTGCAAATCTCTACCGAAATATCCCTTTCCTATCGTAATCTGAGACCTTATTTTGCCCGGACGGGAGACACGAGTGGAAGCCTTCACAAGGAGGGTGATGAGATATGCCACATGTTACATGTAGTGTTAATTTCCAACAGTAACTGTAATCCTTCAAAATTTATTTATTCCTTTTATTTATATATTTTACATAAAAACTGTGTGACTTACAATGGGAAGAAGTGTATTCTGGGCACGTTTTCTTAATTCTAGGTTCCCTATCGTAAGCGATATGCAAGTTGAATTCTAAATACTGCAGAAATGAGCGTTTTGCCAAAAATTGATTAGAAAATATTCGTCGTGATGTAATAAAATCTAGTTTCACTGCAAATCAGCTATAGATTTGCGATCTTATCCTCTATCATGTCCTCCGTGAAGGAATAAATTTCCTGTCGCAACAACATAGAGAACAATCATTTGAATAACTATATTTCCCACTGAACTCTACAAGAAGCAATACAGGGTTCCATTTCTAACATTCGCTCAAAGGATCACGCAAACTGGACGAAAAACCTGTCCGAGATGGGGGGTCATTGTCACAGAATCTGAGCTACAATACTTATTACAGGTGGTTTAGAATTGTAGTTAAAACGAAAAATAATACATTAAATATCATTGTTAAAATATTAATACTTTCCTTTTTCATGCTTTGAATGGTCACTAATTGTATAGAAAGAGTTATCTAATAGAAAAGATTTTACTTGGGACTTAAACTTTTGAAAAGATTTTGTTTTATGTCATTTTGAATAAGTTTCAAGCAACGTGTCTGAAATATTAGGATAAAGCAGAAAAAAACAGATATATGCAGTTATTTCTTCGCCCTATCTTCCATTATTATTTTATCTCATTGTTCTCCGTCGTGTAGGCCTTAAGATTTTCACTTAACACTTCCGATGTGACACCCCTGCATCATAAGGCGTTGCTATTCGTGGGAATTACGTCAAATATTACTTTTTCACTCGTAAAATGTGGCACCGCTGCTGTAAACATGTTTTAAAAATTGTTTCATGTGTCAATAATTACTTTCATACTTTGTTTCTTTCATGCCCAACTTTGTTCAAGTATGTTATTTCAGTATCTGGCATTGAACGTACCAATGAAACGTAATAGATGAACATGTTATACTTTCGTTCAAAAGTTAACAACACCCAATGACCTTGTATGTTACTTCATACGTGATATGAATTGGTCTTATTGCAGTTCTAATATATAATCGCCGTAACACATACTTTGCAGGTTTTGAAGGTTCTAGTAGATACATCTCAGTACAGCTACATTTTATACGTTTTTTTCTAATATGAACATAAATGCACATAGATAAATGCACAAATGCTAAATGCAAAATTGCAGATCATTCCCTATTCTTTTCGAGAATTCTGTCGCAGAATCTTTTACAACTACATTTGATTCTTCGTCGGATTTCTTTAACATTTCCATATTTTTCTCCCCTAATTTTTGAAGAGATTAAAACTACACAAACTCAGTCTAATTTGTGTTCACATCTACTTCTGCAATTACTCTGCTTATCGTTTTGTATGTGTTTCTATACAAACATTACAAGACGACTGTTTTGTATATTCATGTTAATAAGGTGTTTGTAAAGTTTAATAAGAATAAGTTTTGGGTCACATTCATTTGAAAATCGGTATTTGCACACTTATGTAAGAACGTAAGTTGAGAAGTCGAACAAAATAACGTGAATTCATTCTTTAGCATTACTCACAGTTTTTGTTTTCTCCGTATTTACTTAAAATTTTTCAAGTTTAATAATTTACGAGGCTATATTGTTCGCAGGTTTTCGCAATTTTTTTTTTAATTCGATAATTGGAATCAAAATTGAAATGAAATTTGCAGCAGTTCGTAATTCTACTGTTGACCTGAAGATGCCAACATCAGTGTTGCTAACGTCTTGAAAATAAATATGGCGCATTGGGCGGAAAATCCCTTTCGGTACTGGAGATCAATCAACGCCACCTACATAGATCTACTTACGAGGAGTTGGTTTAATTCCTGACATTATCACTAAGATCACAGCGCGAAAACTCGAAAAAAAAACGCGATTTTTTAAATTTTTTTTGAATCTTCTGGCCGGATCCGAAAACAAATTATCAGCTCACCATCAGAAGATAGAAAAGTGTCGAATAACACTTGGTAATTCTCGATTGGTGTACGGAAAGTGGTCTAACCGAGAGTGTCGGATTCGCACATCCGATCATACAAACATCCACGCACTCGGAGTTGCCCAAATACCGTATAGGTATAAGTACAATGGAATGAAACATTCCCGAATGTACTTTAGTCTCGCAAGTTACTGTATTGATACAAGCATGGAAGCAATGACGATACAGGTTGGACGGAAAAGGAAACGGGGAGTTGTTAACCCGTTGGCGTCACATTTCAATGCCACTGCATTTATTTTCTGAATTAACTAACCTTGCTCTGAAGACAGTTGGCGTAATACATGAGGGAAAATATGAAAAAAATCATGAAATAAAGAGTTTTAATACGACTGGCGCACGACCTTACACACATATACACACACATACGCAACCACGCTTCGTTATTTTCATTTCTCGACGCACGCATGTCGCACTGAACACATTCCATCGCACACGAACATGTGCAAGACATGCAATGCTTCTTGGTTTTCAAATCTAGCTTTACCGACGGGCCACCACTTGTGACGCTGTGACGCAGTTTTTTTAAACCGTTAGAATTTTTATTAACACAATCAATCGATTCACCATGACACCCACATTAGCATAGCAGCAGCTAATGTGACTGCAACATGATGGAGCACCCACTTATTACGAACTTGGAATTCTTGAATCTTGAGGGAAAATTAGACATCACCTAACTTTTGCAGAATGTTCCGTAAGGAAATTATTTTAAGAACTCCCATTAACTATTAAACGTCACTGCATTCATGCAAAGAATTCAGTGTATCAATACATCACATTAATCGACGACTTATCTGTAAGAAGGTAACGGTGCAAGTTAGCTGTCAAGCGCAACATCTGGGTTCCGTATTGTATATGCTATCAAATATGGAATGTATCTCAGCGGTTGTGTATTGTGATATGAACTTGCTCTTCGAGCATCGAGGAAGAGCTCGCAATGCAACGGCAGCGTATGCACAGCAATATCTGACGCTTCATATTGGTGACAGCTAATGTGGGTGCAACATGAACCCGCTCATTATGGACTTGACATTCACGAGTAACTAAAACGTTTGATTCGGCATGGAGAGCCAGTTAATTAGCCTGCGATGTTTCCTGATTTAACACCTTTGAATTACCTCTTTGGTTACAAAAAAAAGTCTACAGAATGCAGGTGTGTAAATGTAGATGACGTTGTTGCACGTTGAACGCCGCTAAAAGAAGTTCCCATGAAACTAAACATGTAGAAAATCGCTGCTCACGCACTGGCGTGCAGTAACTGAATGGAGGTCTCTTCGAATTAATTAGAACATAGATATTCGAATGCAAATGTGCAGGCAAGTAGAGTTCTTTGGGCGGGAAACAGAAGAAATCAACAGATTTTTGGGGTTTCACTTCTTGACTATACTAGTAACTTCGTTGTAGTCAGATTCAAGGCATACTGTAGTTGTGTAATTTTAGTTTGTGTTAGTATTATTTAGGTGTATATTTGTTACGTCATCAGCTGTTTCGTTCTATAGAATATCATGACTATTGCAACTAAATTTTGTTCCGTTCCAATTATGTTCGATTTTCTTTTCATAGCGTCGAGATCATGGGACAACAATGGATCGTGCTGTCTCGCAGAGTAACAAATTCGAAATAAGTTTGTTGATAAAGTGACCACCAGTACATTTCTTTATCTTTTACACTTAACTCTGTACAGTCAGTGACATAAAATATTGTAGTTCGCTCTGTAATATCCGAAACCTTTTCAGTGGCCCAAAATCAAAATGTAAAAATGATGTCAATTTTTTTGACAATTTGCAGTAAAAACGAAAAGAGACAATTTTCAGGATATGCCATCAACGTAAATATTTCTGAACATGTGCCTTACAAAATTGCATATATCACATAAATAATCGACTGTCGTAAAATCGTAATGACTTAAAATGTTCACACTGCCATTCTCAACACATTCTTAGGTTTTTGTTCCACCTGGTCCTAGTCATCCTTTATTAATATCATTTTGGGTATAGAATTTATACTTTGACAAAATGTCAGACAACAGGAAATACTAGAAGTAATTGCAATGTGTTCAATAAATAAAAAACAAACACTTGTAGATTATAAAACTCCACTTCTCGGATCACTCCACATAATGAAATATACAATACACAAATTACGAAGCAAATAGACACAGAAATGCAACGAAAGATAAATGGTTATTCCTATCATAAGTAACTAAAAATTTATTTTTCTGACATGCACTTTCGACGATTTAAGTATTATAACATTTTCTTGAAAATATTAAAGTAGCCACACTCACTTGTTTTATTCTGCGATCCATTCAAAATTTGCAATTAATGGGGTCCTCTTAGTACTTTTAAAAATAGAAGAGGTCAAATTGCAACATAGAGACTTTGAGAGGAAATTAGATAACACAATTTTTTTCCTTACCTGATATTTCACTAGTCATATCATCAATAGTAAGTATACTGAAATTATCCCTTTCAGCAATGGGGTTATTTCAGTATTCTAATAGACCAAGCAGTAAAACTAAAAATAAATCAATCTTACAGAGTATAATTTTAATACTTTATAAACAACACAAGACTCAAAATAAATCTAGAATTGATAAAAATACCAAAACAAAAAATTCCCGAAAATGAAAATATATTCATACGGCTCTAGAGTTGAGATATGGAGATATGACGCAGTAAGAGTCTTAAAGTGAACTATATAGCGTCATCTGCTTCATTGTTCAGAATATTCCATTGTTTACTACTTCTTTAAGACCGCTCGTCGTTTTTATTATCGTCCTGTGGAGGTTTTCCGCGACGAATGCTCCATATCCACTTAAATTTTGCGCGAGACTGCACAAACCTGAAACGAGGATATACTGGAAGAGGGAGGCACAATTTGAGTAGAGAATTGTGAAAGAATGGACACACGCAGAACTTCAACATATATTTGTGTATGTCCGCTAAAACAACGTTCAGAATGGTCCAAAGCCTGGAGTTGCTGGAAAGATAAGTACGTCAAATGATCAGATCACTGAAAGAATTCATAACAATGATTAACCAGTGATACAAGAAATTTCATTGTACCTTCAATATATGACAATCCCACCACGTATTTTGAACATGACAATCCTGTCATGTGTGTGAAATTTTATTTAAAAGACTTCTGAACAGAATGTAGCAATTTTTGAAAGTAGAAATATTTTGATGCATAGTATCCCGTGCATTGCGAGGGGGAGGCCAAGAGGCCTATTGCTAAACTATTTATTTTATTTATGTGTTTATCGATTTTAATAAATTAAATATTTAAATATCATTATATATGTAAATTTAAAAAATATCTAGTTTCTCGCTTTGATGTTTGTATTGAATGACAAAACCTTTTATATTTCTATGACAAATAAAGTCAAATGTATCTTTATTCAATAGTAAGGTATTACACTATACTGTACTAAGACTTACAATATTACAAAAATTTCCAAAATATTCTGAATGTTCAGTTTTAGAGAGAATGTTCGCGAATAATCTTATCCACATTGAGTGTGTAATATTCAAATTGTAACACATACTTGTCATAAATTTCATGATAAATACATAAAAAAAGCATTTCATGAACATTATCAATAATTTAGAGCATAAGAAACACTGAAACTAAAAAAAACTAATCTTCATTTTCTTCGTTAAGGGTACTTTTGGTCTTGGTATGTCGGTACAAGAAAACAGCTCACAACGGAAAATAATATTTAGGCAATTAAAATATCAGAGAATGAAATACTCTTCATTTGCAGGTAGGTTTCCTAAAGCCAATGAGAATTCGTACTACACTGCGCTTTATGCAACTCTGCCCCTGGCAGAGTATCAGCTGTGATGATGGGGTATGAAGCTGCGCTGTATCAGCTGTGCGCAACCCCCGGTCCGTCCATGTACGCGTGCTCGTCCCGTGCCCATGTCCTTCTACGCGTCTCATCGCACGCCTTCGCGCGGGAAGCCCGCTTCAAAGGAGGGACGTGCCGCCGGCATTTCGAGGGCGGAGGCTGGCGTACCCGGCGGGGCATCCAGGCCAACGCGGCACACGCCGCGGCGAGAACGCGTCTGCCCGATTGCGTCAGGTTCGGAAAAGAAACCCGGAAACAGGGGAAGAGTATATAATGAAGGCACTGTCAATCAAGGATATAACAAACACATAATAATTGATATTTACATACTGGTTAATTTAAAAGTGTGCAGTTGACGGATAAATTAATCCCCCTTAAATGTTACATAGAAACTAACTTTGAAGTACATGTAAATGCACAATTGGAAAATTATTTGTTTTACTTTCAAGAGTAATAAAGCGAAAATATATCACATTTATTTTGACCATGTTAGGTTTTTAAGAGACATATAGTGATAAGAAACTGCATTTTTCACTTCTACAATTAAGAGTATTTCGTAATATTAATAAACACTTTTTACATACACTCTCAATATGATAAAAAAACAGATATTCTACATGAATTAAGACTTAAAAGTTATTTTGTTGTTGTTCTTCTTCTTCCTGTTCTCGCAAAGTTCGCAGTTACTACGTTTTCAAAACGGCTCCCGTCTTATTCTCCCTGATTGGATTAATTTGATTCTGCTGTAAACCAACAATAGTACGATTTGTACAAGAAGAGTTACGTGGTTATTATTAAAGAAATAATCTCTGTCCTTAAAAACGAATAAAAAGTAGCCGATATAATAATCCCCAACATCACAGAGTTATCAGGGTCTTCTACAGCGCAATTATATCTCTGAATAACGAATAAGCAGCTCATGCGGGTGTTTGCAAAATGACGACTTGAGTGTAAAATCTCGGTTCCACAAATTCTTCACAACGCTACAATCAGATTTCAAAGCTTCGAAGAACGCAGTTTCACCAAAATTGGACCAACAAAGAGACCCATTTTCCGTGAAAAAACGCTTACTTTACAAGAGACTCCGCAAACATACGCATCACAGCTTTCCAATAACTGTAAATTTACGAAATCCATCTCACAGATACATTTCTTGTAAGTCTATACCCACGTTAATCTCTGAACAATCTCTGAAATGTAAAGAATGTTCTTTACATTTCACTTTCCTTTAAGACGAGATGCACGTTTTCTCTGCCCAAGGAAAGTGCCACATCTACGTAGCATTTAGCGGCCAAATGCGAATTATTTAACGTAATATAAAGGCTGTCGTGTGAAATATCTTATAAAATGTTTACTTCTAAAAATACACTTAATTTATACATGAAGACCTTGGATCTAGATAGTCCTATGATTCATAGAATTTGTCCGGAGAAACAAAAAAATGAAGTTTCAATCCGTCGTCTCTCGCCACAATATATATTATCGTCATTTTCTACACCTCCTTCACAATAATTATAAAAGATGTACTAATCGATATGACCAGTACGTTTTTACGATTGTTTTTATTTTTACGAAAATGTCACATAGGACTGTCTAAAGTTGAGTTTCTTGACTTAACTAAACTAATAGTACTAATACAGCATGTACTTTCTCATCCGTTATTTCACCCAGAATTTCGCGGAAAGTACTAAAATTTTCGAAAAATTGTACTTAACCTTATTTCAAACTCTATCTTTAAGAAACAGATATCGTTCACGTAAAAAATCTCTATCTTTGCTATTTTAGTTGTAGGAAGACTCCGAAAAAATTTTGAACCTATGCAATTACCAAAACATTAGTGATTTTAACTACCAAGAGAACTGCACCTTTCTCTTAAATGTTCAATAACACAATTTAACAAAAAACGATGCAGATTTTTTTAATTTTGAAAATGCCACAGAGGTTCGTGTAAAGTGTCCCTCAAAATTAAAATATTGGTTTCAAAATCAAGAGGCCGCGACACGAGCCAGATGAATTATGAAAGATATTTGTTGGACAGGCAGTCGTTTTGCTGTCATTCAATTTTTCGGTATCAATGATCCGCAAATAATAGATTCTGGATACATCACGTGTTAGAGTATTTTCCCCTTAAGTTTAGCAACTGAGTTTATCCACTCTTTAGTTACCAAGGCACTGTAATAAGAATATTTATGCCGAAATTCGCCGGTTAAGCAGAAAGGTTGATTTTCTAGTCACTTGTGCATTTTCGGTAACAAATTTGATTTCTTATATCCCATCTGCCCCCACACGTTCATTATGTTCCTCCATGAAAAAACATCAGAAAACAAGCTTTGTTTCTGATTTATTAAGAAAGGTGTTATTACACTTCAATTGCAGAGACCACGGATAACGAATATTTCATGCCCATAATAGTATATACATCACTCCCTCAAATCATCTCTTAGAATACACTAATTCCTTACACATGAAAAGAGTTTTTGAAAAGCCTGAAATTAAAGAGCAGCAGCTGCGCACAAACAACAAGGATATCAAAGACGAAGAAGCAATGCCGTTTCTCAGACAAAACACCAAGGAAAAATTGAAAACTAGATTTACGCTCTCGTCGGAATAATAGCAAGCACCCCACAAAAGCACTTCGCTCACTTATCTATTCAGCTTCGTCTTAGTTTTAGTTGCATACTAATTAAACCAATTATCGCTGCCTTGCGGCGGCCGCACAAAAAAATTCTCCCTCGGGCCTGAGTGTCGGATGGTCTTCGCCCTTCTACCCCCACTCCTTGTCCCGCCCATTACTCCCACCACTCCCCACAGTCGCCGCCGCCGGCAGGCGCGCGCGGCGGGCGGCGCGGAGCGGCGCCCGGTGAAGCACCGGCCTCTTCACCGCTCGCCCCCGCCTCCCCCGGCCGCCCTGCGCTTGCGCAGTTCGAACCCATCCCGGCAGCCGCCACTGTCTGAAAAACAGCCGAGCCGCCGCAGGGGGTCAGTGGTTCCCGCTTCCTGTGAAAGCCTCAGATCGAGGCCTCACCGGAGCAGCGAGGCGTGTTATAAGAGAGGCCCGCGAGAGATTAGTGTATCGAAAGAAGTTTTGTTGCAGCGAAATTGTAACGGAAGAAGCATGCTGAGGGAAGCAAGGAAAGTATGGCTGGGACTAGGAGCGTGTGCTGGGGGCTAGGGGGGGAGCGTGGCTGCAGGCATAGGGGAAAAGCGTGGCTGGGGAAAAAAGCGGGGCTGGGGAGCGGGCATGGCGGGAGCGGGCGTGGGGAGTCGGGGGCTGGGGGACGGGGCTGGGGGAGCGTCTGGCTGTGAGCCGCTGGCTGGGGAAGCGTGGCTATGGAGAGCGAAGCTGAGAGGCGACAACTGAGAAAGTAGCTGGGAGCGTATTCAGAAGGAGCGACTAATGATGAAGCGCAGTTTGAGACAAACGTTACTCCAATTTTCCACTGATCACCCCGCACCGTGATCTCTCT
>BOPP01000161.1:1896426-1910505 GCA_017312745.1 Gryllus bimaculatus | reverse complement strand
GGGGAGGCGCAGGTGACACAATGACACGTGGATAAAGGGTCCTGCCCACTCGAAGTGATCGCGTCGCCGAGTGTTGACAGTCGACGGTGATGAGGGCACGGCGCCGCTCGAGAGACACCGTGCGACAAAAGGGGGCGCCCAGAAACGAAGGGCTTCTTTATTTGCATGCCAGAGCATGGGCGACCGTAACATCCCCAGTAACAGTACGCTTCCATTTAAAAAAAACACCTACGAGAGAGTTGTTAATAACACAATGCAGCAACTAATTTGAAATGAATAAAACAATAAGCTTTAAATTGCAGAAAAAGATTTAACATTCGTTTTCGATATATCTGATCAGTAAAAAATCATCCAAAAATCGCATTGACATTCTTTCGGGAAACATTTCCGTTTTACAAAGTATAAATATAACATTTCATATCACCATCAATGTAATGTAAATTACGCTTTGACCTACAAACGGCGAGTGAGGCGCTAGTGCTTAAAGTATCCGTTAAGAATATTTAAAGACATCCTACTCTTTTAAGGAAAACAATGTGTTCTTTAGGATTGTAAGAACCTTACATAAAATAATCGTGCATTAAAACTTTTAATCATCTGAGAGAACCCAATTTTATTTAGCCATGTGTTGCGCATACTTCTTGGTATTGACATAAATTCAGAAAAATAAGTAGATCTTATTTACAAAACAAGGTCCTTCAATTTAAAAAATCTAATGGCAACGAAATATCTTGAAAAAGTGTTCGATAGAAGATGAAATGAAACGTAAAAATTAAATAAAAGTGACTTCTTTTTATTACTTCAGTGTTTAAATATTGTCTGAAAATTGTCAAAATATTTGATGGAATTTAATATATCATTAAACTTGTATAAGAAATTAAATAAGCAATGACTTTTTTCCAATATATTATATAAATTTAGACTGATTAATATGAAAAAATTTCTTTTGTCTTATCGCTGCTGCTGGTATACTTCATAAAGACATTCGGCCGATATACAACAATTAACAGATGTTCTTGAACATAGTAAATTAAGGAGATCGCTGAGGTTTATAACCAACCAATTCCGTTATTTGTGATATCGGCTGTATCTAGTGCACCTTTTAGTCATTTCACTTCTAATAAGAAAACGCCACACAAATCAAAAATAGTATATTTCCTATGAGCATGTGTGCTACACACTATCTTTATGTACAACTCCTTTGTTTCGCTTGTTCTTACGCTGATCGACCAGAGTGGCTTTTCGCTCCTGTAGTTGCATTAAGTCAATAAAACAGTACCATATTACACAAAGATCATTTATTTAGACGAGTTTAATCAGTCTTAATGATTTATGTGGATATTTACACTTTTATTTTCATTCAAATAGTTATTTAACTGATTTATTCAGCTTAGCGCTCTTTCTATTAGCGCGTTTTGTAAGGCGCACACCAAACCAAAATTTGAAACTTTACGTCTAAGCGGCATTTTCTTCGCTCTTCTCTTCAGGCGATCTCCCTACCCCCTCTCTCGTCTGTGCGTTTCCCTTGCGTGAAAACCCCCTCACGCACCGCGATGCAGAGAAACGTTTGACATTGCCAATTTCCTGGACGCATGCATGCGTGAGAAGGGCTAAAGAAAAGAAAATGGATTCCGCCTGTATGATGTCTTTTCAGTGTACCCTTTCACCGCATCATCACTTTGTTCCTCGATGAATGCAACACGGAGTTTTTGACTAACGACAGCGATTCCGCGAAAGAATCGATCTCAAATTCGATACTTTAGGGGAACATGATGGATTGTGGCTCCATTTTGAACAATAATGTTATCGACATCAAAAGTTTCTTTAATGCTTGTTATTGAATTAACTATGCATACAGAGGCTTCGGGATTTACGTATACTACGAGTATTTGAGTACGAGTCCACTTATCATTGGTGCTAATATAGGTAATTAGGTATGTAGTGACAAATATGATGGCAAGGCTACGGTGAAAAACAATGCAAATACGCACGTCATCTCGTTTATTATAAACAGGTGAAAGGCAAATAAAACAGAAATCGTGGAAAATTTTATATTTACTCTTTTTTAAGATCGTAGTTGTAAGAAAAAATGAACATGAAATTGGGGCTGGTAATAGAATCCATGCACGTTTACACTCGTTTGCGCTTGTTTCAAATGTAATGCAAAGTAGAATACATTTGCTTTCGAACATCTGACATCTCGGATGAGGATCAATAATCACTGAATAAACTTTGTACGTAGACCCGACTCTTAACGTGTCACGATGTTGACACTGTAAGCACTTTGCTTCCTTCATTTGCTCGCGTTGAGTAATAATCCTTAAGAAACACGTTCAAGGAGAAAATCCAATTCTGTCTTATCTATATTATATATTAATACGTAAAGAATTAATTCTGTTCATCGCATTAACAATATAATACTACGTACCATGTATTAAGAATTTTGCTTTCCGTTAAAATATCTGCCCAATCACGAGATTTCATTCTACAATGATCAACAATTTCCTTTTATAAGCATACCAAGCCTCAAATCTCGACTTAAGTGTTCAGGTGAAGTGAAGAATTCTTTCCTCACAGCTTTTCTTAAGTATAAACATTAAATAATGATGTAACCATACTTCAACGGACATTTTTGTCACACTTCGCCAACGATTAGAACACAACTAACATTGAGGTTGTATACTTGAGGTATGATGTTCATAAAGTTCAACTTCTTCCGAAGTTGGAATGGCTTTACCTTTCTGCAAAGTACACTAGGGGTGAATTACGCACTTCATTTGATCCAACCAAAAATAAATGAATATTTATTATAAAGCGTGTGCGGTTCGTTCCTCGCAGGTCCAGGACGAAGTGCTCCGCTTTAAAAGATCATTAACTTTCATCGCGGGACTTTCTGCGTCGCTTCTCTCAAGAGATATTTCAGAAAATGTTTTATCGATATTTTTCGTTTACTCTGGAAATCTATTACAATACATTTTTTTCGTACTCGGCGGTAGTAATTAATTTTTCAACGTTAAGCGAAATATTTGCTATTTCACGGCGTCCGTAACACGGAGTGTTATCATTAGTACGCCAGCGGAGCAAATGATTTTTTTTTCAAAATAATTACTCGTTCAAGCTGAAGCTTGGGAGAAAACAATCATTGCATTTTACCGACTCATGAATGTCTGGTGTGGTATATATTTTTTAACAGAAAAAATAACTGAAAAAGGTTACTTTCCTCCTTCCCCTCTGATTTTCAAGAAAATTGTAACAACAATAATCCTGAAGATGAATGCAATTGCCTATGTTGCATTTTGTAATAAATAAAATATTAATTTTTATTTTTAAGAGATCTTCTGATAATTAATGAGCTATTGGAGACAATCGTCCAGAAAGTGGAAAGTGGAAAGAATCGTCCAGAATATATGAAGAACATTTCTAGCAAGGAATATTTTATCTTAAAATAACACAGTACTAACAGACAAAAAACCTTTGCATGAGAAAGTGGAAAAATATTCTTCGGCTAGAGGCCAAAACACCATGAAAATAATTGAGAAATGTTGATAACATATCTTAATAAACGTGATTCCCGATTTAAAATAAGACTTTATTGTACTATTTTTCAAAAGAACAATTTTTCTATGCAGTTACATCAATAGATCTGTGTGTTTATCCAAGTAATGCAAAATAAAGTTCAACACTGTATGTGATGTACTATGTGGAGAATTGTAATCTGAGCAGGGTTATTTTTTTTTAGTTCTAGGATTCTAACCCTTACTGGTATACAAGCTGAATTACGAATATATGTGGAAACATTTTGGGCAAGAACTGGCAAGAAAATAGTCGCAACTGTGTACTAATAAAACTATTCGCAAAAGCAATATGTCAACTATTTATATGCCAAAAATTATACTTCAAATGATCGCCAAGCTGTCGTATGCGGAAAAAAATCAAAACGAAAAAATTTCTCGCCTTCTTTTGACAAGGTTACGCCACCAGTTGGTACATGGTTGATACGTCATACGAATCACTGAAGACAGATCGATTACTTTTATTTCGATCGAAGAACCACTACACCAATCATGTTGGAAAATCGCGTGAAAGCAAAACTAAGTTTATTTTAAAACACGAATTTCTCCATTCCGTATTGTGAACTTCTTGAACAGCGACTGCGCCTGAGAACATATAGTCAACAATGATAATTCCCGTAATTCCAGCAAGTTACCTCCAGTAAAAAACTGTAGAAGCCATTCATGTAACAGAGAAGAATAATCCAAATTAGCTACAAGTTACCGTATGTGACTACACGCGAAAGGAGGCAAAATGGAATCTCTCGCCACAAAACATGCTTACATAATAACAAGTACGATCAGCCTCACGTAGAAACCACAACCGTATTAGATAGAAACTTACACAGTCCCACTTTTTGACGTTTTTATTCGCTCTCTCGCCGAAAGAAAAGACCTCTGCGGCTGAAACAACGGACCAGGTCCCCTTGCGTCAACCTCGTTTGTGCTCTGTGAAAGATAAGATCCCTCTTCTAGCGCGTTGTATTCGCGGTCCGACTGGGATTTGCCGTCACCCGATGCGGCACGGCGCGGCGCGGCGCTAACAACTCTTTTCTCGCGTGCAAGGAAAACTACCGTATTCGGTTACGCTCGGGCGCTCCGAGAGGACGCAGCACCGCGAGATATTTTCGCGCGCGTTGTGGGGCATCACGTGATGATCCCTCCAACAAAAACAACTGTAAATAAGTTTCTCTTTCATGTCCGCGTATTATGTTTTCATCTTGCTCCTTTATGTCGTATTCGCTTTAGTGACACTGACCGGTACTAAAGCGAAGTACTTTCTGAGGAAGAGACCCGTAACATAGGTAGTGGCGCGCTAGATTACCACTTGTGCTGGGTGTGCAATTTTTGCAATCTAATGGACATAGGTAATTTTCGGATGATATAATTTGGCAGCTAGAGCTACAAAATGTAACGGTATAACGCCTCCATCAAGTATAATCGGGTAGCTGCTTCGCAGTTTATTACACGCAACTGTCGTAAAATTGAAGATATGAGTATCTGTGACAAACGCACACTGTGCTCGAATTTCGTTTGGATACTATCTCTGATGGAGGCTACTTGTCATTTTACGTTTCAGACTTTCTTCTACAAGCTTTAACATAACGTTTTCGATGTGCAACTCTTTATTGCATGGATTAAGTAATTGAATAATTTCAAAGAAATCTTCTACTTTTAACAGTGTAAAGTGAATGTAAATTATGCCACGGCATTCCCTGATAATCACAGACTGATAATATAGTGTACTTTACTAATGCAAACACAAAAAGTTTGCACAAATTTCACATTCGAAAAATACATACAACCGCTTTACATTAGCATCGATATAAGTAGCTAATATTTGTCACTGTTTTGAATGGGGATGAACGTTGAAAGTAGACATGCATTTCTTTACGATAAAACATTGGGAGATGACGTTGCACAAGGTTGCACAACTGATAAAAGAATCGTCCATGTATCGATGGCTCATGATAAACATGATAGTTCTGGAAGCACTGATTCGAAATTATTACAAACTAACCATTTGCTGTTTGGAGAAAAGCAGCAAGCAAATTATTGAAAATATTTTTTTTGCATTGAATATTACGAATAGGTAGTAATATGTCACATGTAAAATCAATCTAAACTGTCAGATTCGAAACTTGTGTACGGAGTTCATAGTACAATTCCTTACCTTGATCTGGAACCTGAAGGAAAGTATGGCCAGTCATTGAACTGACCCCCACTATTTACTACTTCTGATGTCACGCAGACACATTAAAATTACTATGGTCTCGAGATAAATGTTAAGAAAAGAGTAGTGTCTCACGTGATACGGTGCCATTCTCATATTTACTAGTTCACGAATTCGTTTCTCGACCGCAACACTTTTTATCCATTTTTGTCATATATTTGTTTTGGAAATTTGCTGCGCTGACACAAAACTGTTTTGTATGATTCGCGGAGGCCAAAGGCTTAAAAATGTCTCCATCAACTAGAATATGTGCGTGCAATGTAGAGTGATCTTGGACCTAAAAATTTTATGGTATAAATGCATTTCGATAGCCTAACGGATCTACATGTAGCCACCAAAAATGGTAGACGGTAGAAGACATTACGAACCATCTGAAATTAATAACAGTGTGTTTTTCACCTCTGGTCGTAGTGAAAAGTGAGTATTCAACTCTTTGCCAAAGCCTGCCATCTTCAGGCGATCACCAATGAGCCGTATTTATTCTCTAGGTTCCAAATGAAGGTACAGAATGCTAATATGTGTCCGGGGTAGCGTAGGAAAACAACAGTTCGTAATTGACAGCCAGTATACCTCATATTTATAGGTAGATAAGATCGATGATGTGGAAGGTTTGTACAGACTTGTGCTGGGAGTTGTATGCTCTTCAACAGACTATCTTCTAGTGGTGAGCGCCATTTGTGGTGTTTTATTTTCTTTACGCTCGTCGCCCTAAGAAAAAGACAAATGAGAACCTCCATATCGAAGGACCAGCTCAAGCTCGAAGAATTCACATTAATTAGTTAATGTAAAAATTAGGCGATTGTATTATTTCTTGGTTAAATATATTTTTTACATTACAATTATCTTTATTATTAGTTTTATATTTAAACTTCCTCTGTTGCATCCGGGATTAACTCTGACTGATGATAACTAACGATAAACTACATTAAATTACAGTTTAAGTAGATTATAATTTCATGCATAATATCGCTCTGAGAGTAATTATGTATGTGCGGTAATGTTTGTTATCAGTTAACTGAATGTATATGGTTTATTGTACAGTGTATGTACAGGTACGTGCTGCCCGCTCGTGCACTAAATAGTATCTAATAAAGTGTACATTTGAAACACAAATGTTTATGTTACTTTAAAGCTGTGAAAAATCTCACAATTCTTAATATAGATCTACCACATAATACAATTCCCCTAGATGAAGAAATTGACACACTGTGCTGGGAATCGGCTTTCAAATTTTTATTACTGACTGTGGAATGGTTGGTGGAGCTAGAGTGTTCGTGGTAGATTTCTAGAGACACTAACTTCTTATATAATGTTAGCTAAGCTCGCTTATTGGAAATTAAAATGAATAGTAAATAAGAGTACATAATAAAAGCTTACAACATCGCAAAGAATTGACTTAGTGTGAGAAGCGCAACACGGAAATGGGCGATTGACTCATTATCTAACTTTAAGATCTTTATTGAACACCTTTCTTGTATCGGTCTCAAAATGATTAGAGAAGATCGAGAAAATGTCGAAATAGAAACCACCAGTTTTCCAGCATAGAAAATATTTTGTTTGTGACATTAAGGCGCGGGAGGAGCTAGATTTATTAATTACAGAAAAATTAAATAATTATCAAAATGTAGCTGTGACAGAATGCAACGTGTCAATTTTCCGAGAAAAAATATCAACAACTAATATAGAAATAATGTTTCCGATCTGAATGTTTACTGGATTATAATAATTTCATCCAACGTAACGTCACTCATTACTTTAAATAACGGGAAAAAATTACCTTGTAGATTTACCTTTGATATTTTGTCATAAATACAGTTACGTGAAGTTCCGATTTTATTCACGATAAAATTGTGCAAGCCATTGTGTAAATTCCCATTTTTATGAGCCCAAATGAACCAGTGTATCAATTGACTATTACACATATTTTAGAATATGAACACACACATACATGTATTTTATAGATGAAAATTAATACAAAAT
The DNA here is from genome assembly GCA_017312745.1 of Gryllus bimaculatus. Lineage (NCBI taxonomy): Eukaryota > Metazoa > Arthropoda > Insecta > Orthoptera > Gryllidae > Gryllus > Gryllus bimaculatus. The sequence goes on along the minus strand of BOPP01000161.1, from coordinate 1,902,741 downwards.
TGATTAAACAAAATTACAGGATAATTGCGAGTTTCATTTGCATCTCGAGGGAAGCAAATACTTCACATAAATTACGCCGGGTAGAATATTATATAATATTATCCGTATCAGTGTTATTACTAGAAATAACAATTTAGTTTGCAACAAATTGCTAAAAACTCCATCATATACGAATGTGCGTCTGCATGTGGTTGCCCACGGGCACATACTCGAGCATGTTTGTGGTAGCAGGTGCACAATCGTGCTGCAAGTGTACGAGATTGTCAGTGCAAAACTGCGTACGCCAGTATCTTCCCAATGTAGACTGAAAACAATACAGCCCCAGAGACACAAGTGGCAAAATTTTTCATTGTCAGGGTAGGAAGGAAAAGTCTTAAAAATACCTAGCCTATATGTATTTTTTTTCATACTCCAGGAAGATCAATAAAGAAATAATTTTCAGTAATACAAATGAAATCGTATTTTCTTCTAAGAATTTAGTAATTTCGCAGAAATATGTACACATGCCAGAAATATTCAAACGGCGAACAGAGCAGAATATTTTCGCACTGCCAAACGTAACATCCATCACAACAAAAACATATATTGAACGCACTCTTCAAATATAATACACTTCAACAAATAATAAACACATGTATTACACACGTTATAGAAAAATGGACCACCTCATTTATCTGCGGTCTCCCGCGCTGATAACGGCATCGAGGTCGCAGAGCGGTCGCGGCATCTGTCATCCTGTGTGAACACGCGAGATCATTTAACGGGCCGGGGGAACGCGGTGACATTTAACGCGATTGTGGCAACTGCGGGAGGAATCACGTGCATTTTTCCCCGCTTCGGTGGCCTTCAAGCAAAATAAACATGACATTTCCCTGACGGCCAGAGCCCTGGGACGGCCGGGCCGAAACGGCTGCGGTGGTGTAGGGAGGGGAGGGAGAAACGACTGAGCCAATAGAAGGAAGAAAGGGAGCGGAGGAGATGAAGTTGCATAGAATTATGGGGGTAGGCAAACGGAGGGAACGGTGGTGCGAGGGGACGGAACGGGGCGTGGATGGGGAGGGTGAAATGAAAGGGAAAGGGTGCGGGATGTGAGGGAGTGGGGGAGAGGATGGATAGAGGCGGTTGTGTAGTGAGGTTCTGCGGGATTGAGCTGGGGCTAGAGAGAGTTGGAGTGGGGGTAGGGAAAATGTGGCGACCGGGTGGGAGTGGAGGCGGGGCGTGTGTGAAGAACGATAGTGGATACTGCGGTGGCATTGGAAATATTCGAAAATAAATTTGATCAGGGGGGAAGGGTAGAGGGGAGAATCAGAATTATTAGCAAACCTCAAGAGCAATTTGTAGGTAAAGTAGTATCTATATTTGAAAATTATATCAAAATATATTAAATCTGACACTCCATTCTTTCTGGAATATTTCGCGCGCTGAAATGCTCACTACAATTATTTATTTCCATGTAAAAGCTTTATCATTAATTTATCAGCAATTAGTTGAAGATGTTTTTTAGATACACGCAGTCAAACGATATTGATTAAAAAAATTCCTTGCAGTTTCAACAAATAATGGTGCATTGTAGTAGCATTAATGACAGATGTTTAATGATTTAAATCAGGTTTTATTCACTGCTCATTATCAGAAGACATTAAATATCACTGCAATTAATATCTGCAATTCAGTATCAATGCATTTATACAACATAGTGAAAAATTCATTTGCACAAGGCTGAATGCTGCTTGAATGCAAAAATCTCATATCAGAGGCGTTCATTTTCCATGCTAAAGACAGTGATCATGCAGGTTGATAATGGATACGTCAAGTTTTCAACTAATAGGTTAAGCTAATTTGACTTTCGCGCTTTTTACGATTCTACCAATGTGAGCACATCGTTTGTCGCATGATGACATCAGTGTCCATTAGATACAACGCCGGGTAATTATATTTTGAACTAGTGGAAATATTCCGATGTTGTCCGGAGATTTATCACAATCATTTATGTAACGCAGCAAAAGGAATGAATTCTATCTGGAGGTAAATGGAAGCAATTTTATATGTCCCCCTCGCAACGACTCCCTCCAGCCGGCCCCGTCCGACCCCTGTTCCTGTCCACCTCGTCCCCTCCCATTCCGCTCCGCTCCACCCACTCGCTTTGCCCTCGCAACCCCGCCATCTCTCCACGTCCAACCTCAGGCTACCAGTCCCCGACCCGTCCAGCATCGCCTCGTCTGACCAGCCTGCACCCTGCACCGCTGCAACGCATTTCCTTGATACATAAATATAGTGCCAGTTGCATGAAATTGAATTTTGTGACTAACACACATACACACACACACACTTGAATAAATATATACACATATATCATGCCATGGTGTAACAGTCTCAGGTTATGGGCTGGAGGGTGACCTGTCACAACATCTTACGCCATCTATTTGGCATATTCTACCTGTGAGAAGCTTTCAAATTGTCAATCAACTATATGAAATAGGATACCGCAGTGAAAAGCGACAATTGAAGACTTGAAATGAATAGAGATATAAGTGCCATTTTCATACTTTGGAGAAAAGTGAGTATATATATTAACACACGTTAAACCCATTGGCACGTACAACTCTTGCCATTTATAATCACTTCCTAACATTATCACGAAATGCGTCTGGACTTTGGTTCTTATTTATGTTATTGGGCTTGATTCATTCATCGTTATTCGGGTAAAAACGTAAGTTTAACAAAAATGGCACTTACGTCCTTTTTTACTTCAAGACTTAAATTTTTACCTTTGGCCTCATTCGGAAATCGAACTCGGATAGCGGCGTTGAAAGCTATTACGCTAGCCATGAGCCACTAGGATGAAAGTTTCTATACATACCTGGAGTCAGGATATTTTTCTTTGTTGAAAGAGTCTGGAACTGCATATCCGGCGACGGTTGTAGTTGTAATGGGTTTATGGGGTGAATGTGACATAATCTTGGTTGAGGCGATGGAATTGAAGAATGGTAGTTGGCTGAGTACATGGGAGGATCGTACTGATTTGAAACATTACGTACGTATCTCATTAAGTAAGACATTGAAGTACCTGTTTTGTTCGCCACGCTGTAAATCTATGAAATTTTTTGAGTTGTATAAACCTGATAAAATAATAGATTGTTGGCAGCGCGAGAAAGTAATAATAATAATAATAATAATAATAATAATAATAATAATAATAATAATAATAATAATAATAACATTTTAATTTTAACTTAATAATAAAAAATCGTACAAACTTCTTAACACGAACAAATCACAAATTCAGGCTGACTTCCGGTCATCTCTGAATCGTCATGCTACAATACCGCCTACTGCTAAACACCTTAAGACTCCCCGCAACGCACCCCATCTCGGAACCTGCCTTGGCCTTCAACCCTGTGCCCCCTCCCTTGTCCCCCACTAATGCTCTGACTCCCTGGCCCCGTCGTACAACCCCACACCCCTGTCCTCATCTCGATTCCACCCTTTACCCCCCCCTTTCCGAACGGCCACCATCCCCGTCACCCTGCCAGCAACTGGTGCTCTATGACGTGTGCAGGCACCGTCGGCACAGACGCCGCGTCCACAGCGAGTTACAAAGGGCTGCGCGCTCAACCGCTCCCACACACACGTGCAGAGTCCCAATGTTATTCCAAGCCCGCCTCCTCGTAGTGTTGCCTGTTCTGTGACGCGCTTAACAACGGAAACTTCACCCTTTGCTTCGGGTTGTCACTATGTTCATTGCATTCGCCCACTTCTCAGTTAAAAGCGTCAATTCGGTCTTCGCCCAACCGCGCGCTCGGTTACGCGTTCCACGACCTGGCGCTGTTGCCGCCACCGATATTGCCACACTGACAACAGCCTCTCTCTCTCTCTCTCTCTCTCTCTCTCTCTCTCTCTCTCTCTCTCTCTCTCTCTCTCTCTCTCTCTCTCACACACACACACACACACACACACAGTCGCACCCGCCACATACACACTCACAACCGCCACTGACACACACACTCACAACCGCCACTGACACACAAATACACACACTCACAACTGCCACTCATACACACACACACACTACTGCCACAGACACACACACTCACTACGCTGACACACACGCACTCACAACTGCCACTGACACACACACACACACACAAACACACTCACAACCACTGCTGAGTCACAGACACACTCACAACCGCCCCACACACAGATTTAAATCCGTCATATATACAACTTCCCACTCTCACAACCGATAACGTCATCTACACTTGAACCTTCACTGACATTTACGTTCGTTCTCTTTTCTTAGTCTTCGCTTATACTTACTAACTAGCACATGAAGAATGATTACTGTGCATGAGAGCCACTTTCTATCCTTCCTACACATTGTTATATTTGCCTTATATCAAGTAATAAAACGCCATTACTTTGTCTCAATAACATTATCATGTCTTCTTGATTTCTTTACCCTATTCGATTTTTACTGAATCATTTTCTCTTCTAAAGGATACAACGATGTCCGACATGCACCACTCTCACAAAAAAGCGAATAGTTTTTCCGAGCGGATGATCATGACAATACGTCTGAAAAAGTGTAAAGTGTTCGCACGTGGTAATTGCCGAATCGGAGAATACAAGGGCAGTTGATGGAAACCAGTTAGAGACCGAATTTCCAATTACACAATTTATATACCTATTAGTCATCGACTGTTGCGTTCGCGATGTAACACAAAATCTCTTGTATTGTCTGCGCAACACGAGACCGCCTTTTGAGGACAACGAGGAGGTAGTGTGCTTATGAATCAGAAATGTTCGCCGTTTTCCAACTTTCTCTGCGCCTGGTAAAATCGACTCGCGGTATCGCCTTCTCGAGACCAAATTGGTTTCTGATGCGACTTCAGTGAAATGGAAAAGTTCGTCCATATTCTAGTGATGGCACCGTTTTTTCTAGTAAATAAACAACTTGTACGTGAGTTTTATACGTTGAATGTTGTAATCAATCATTTATTCATAGATATCGTCGATTGAAATCATCATTATTAATTATAAATTATAATTTAATTATTTTATATAACATGGTCATAATTTACTTTCAAAAACTTATATTCGCTCATTCCTTTAATATTATCCAAACATTTCATTTGAGGAAAATAATATCTTCTGGATGCAGTAATGCTAACGATCGAACGCACATTACTAAATGAAATAAGAATAAACTTGTGGCTACGTTAAGTGCTAAACAAATTTAGAAATATAATACAAAAAAGAAAATATATCTCTGGAGTTTGTTAAATTTTATACGAAACAAAATATGTTGGAATGCACTTCATAGTTCTTAGAAATCGTTTCTATTTGACTTCTCAGCTTGGATTTTCCTTCGTAGAGCTTCTGAAAACCGTAGATTCTAGGAAATGTACTTCACATTCAGTGTCATGCAATTTTTCATTCTCCTACACATGTCATAATTCTGATCACGAACCAAAAGCAGATTGAGTCACAAATGTCAGGTGTAACAACATTTGGAAAGTAGTGGGAATAACTCAAGATAACGATTAAAACCAGGCGAGAGCAACGTTATAGTATATTTCCAAACATGAACTTCTTCAGCCCATCCCCCCGGCAGAAAATAGTGCCAGACGACTGTGAAAAAGGCGCAAGCCTGCGAGCAAGTAGTGGCCGCAAAGCACTCAAGCGCTCATGATGAATACATTTTCTTCAGCACATACCGTCAACCACTTCCGAAAGAGCGACTGCGGCTGAGACTATACGGGAGTAAACACTGGTTTAAGGCCAGAACGTTAATTCCTCGTCAGGCATTTTTGCCACCTTTTCGACAATTTGTCAAACAGCATTAGAGGTCTCACATCCTTTCGGATATACCAGATAAAAATACACACTTCAAGGAAGATTTAAGTTGAGAGAAATACAGTTTCGATGCGTCTCAGTGACGGTAGAACGACAATAGCAGCAAAAAGGTGAAAGAACTCATGTAAGACGCCCCATACCAAAATTGATAATTCGTATTGTGAAAAAAAGCTTTCAATTAAAGTAATATAAAATATAGCGTTTACCAAAGAAACGCCTTGGGGGAAACCTCATACTTGTATCATTCTGAATCGTTCTACGAGACCTCAGATCTTTCAAATAATTAACGCGACGGTTTTTCACTGTTGACAACGCAAAACGCGTGTAGCACGGGAACCCGAACACCTAAAGTAACGCCATATCCACTACGGTGGAACGCCTGAAGTCCCTTTCCGTCCTCAGATAACTCGAGATCCCGCGCCTCACGCGCAGCTTTCCTGAAGCCTCTGCCCCCCC
>BOPP01000161.1:1859570-1895508 GCA_017312745.1 Gryllus bimaculatus | reverse complement strand
AAACAGGAGCTTACGCCCTTGTCTCGCGTTGGGTAGGCGCGGGCTGGGGAGGGGGGGTACGGGAGGGGGCACAGGCGACACGGAAGAGAGCGACGGAGGACGCAGCGACGACAGAGGCTGCGGAGTCAGGAAGAAGGGAAGAGCGCAGGCTTGCGCGGGGTGAGCGAGAGCTGCGCACAGGGAGCTTGTTGAAGAAGGACCGGGAACGAGAAGTAAAGGCTGCGTTATGTAGACCGAGTGACAAGAAAATATGGTGTGTGATGCAAAAGAGAGAGTTCCCGGAGAGAAAAAAAGGATGGACAAATGAGCGAGGTTCAGGGGGCCAGCGAGAGTGGGTGGGAAGGGCAGAATGTGAGAAAGCAGTGATCGAAGTTTCTGAGACAAAGCAGATAGGTCGCAAATTACTGAGAAAATATGTTTAAGATTACTGACTGAAGATGTAAGTGGGACTCTAAAGGGTAAATTAACCAACCAGGGAAAGAGTATGAAGTGGTACGAAATTACAAATGAATAAAGAAGGATAAGTAATGAAGAGACATAACTTCAGAAACGTATGCCGAAGAACTACTAACGATGGAAAATAGACGAGATGAAAAAAGCCAAGAGTCGTCCTGAAGCGTTGATGCTCGAGATTTCAGCGAGGGGACTGCAAGCTAGGCATGTCCAAGGCAGAAACACGCAAATGAGCGGCGTGTCAGCATATGGCAGGCAGTGTGGAGGTCCTGTTCAGGGGAAATGAGAGGTGAGGGCTCGGCGTACATTTTTCTAAGGTCTCGTTGCCCACGCCTCCGCCCGCCTGCTACGCAATTATGCTGAAACACTACCTGTAGATTCGTTTATCTCATTATTTTTAATGAGGCGCGCGGCGCCTCCTCGGCGGTGGTGGTGGCGGCGCATCTCTAATTGCAGTTTGCCTGAGTAATCTGAGCTAATTGCAGTGTAATTGATTCGAATAGTTTCGCATAACGAATACTTGTAACGGGAACAATGCGCGGCTGATTCAGTGAGGAGCAGAGGAAGGTAGAATTAGGTGGTAAGGAAGAGTAGCGATGAGAACGGACTAGCAAGAAGGCAAATGGAGTGGGGGTAGAGAGCAACGGAATATATGGAAGGAGGCAGAGCGGGTTGGGGCATAATAATAGGGGACATACTGTGAAAAGTGGGATCGAAGGAAGGAGTGGGGCAGACGGAAGGAGTGGGGCAGACGGAAGGAGTGGGGCAGACGGAAGGAGTGGGGCAGACGGAAGGAGTGGGACAGACGGAAGGAGTGGGACAGACGGAAGGAGTGGACAGATGGAAGGAGTGGGACAGACGGAAACAGTGGGACAGACGAAAACAGTGGGACAGACAGAAAGAGTGGGACAGACGGAAGGAGTAGGACAGACGGAAGGAGTGAGTCAGGCGGAAGGTGTGGGACAGACGGAAGGAGTGCGACAGACGGGAGGAGTGGGACAGACGGAAGGGGTGGGACAGACGGAAGGTGTGGGACAGACGGAAGGAGTGCGACAGACGGGAGGAGTGGGACAGCCGGAAGGAGTGGGACAGACGGAAACAGTGGGACAGAGGGAACAAGTGGAAAGAGTGTGAAGGGGTGAGACATAATTCCACCAGTTTGGACGTTTTGTGACTAAACCGAGCGGCGTGTTAGTAAGAATAGAGGGAATGTAATGAAGGTAACTGAAGCGGTAGCAGTGATGTGGAAGTGGTGATGAAGAAGTTGCCCATATGGAATTCATGAGTGACCCGGGCGATTGAGAACGACAACATTAAGAAAATGACGACTGTTTAAATGCACCAATAGAACTTACTTTGGGAGATCTGACTTCTTTATCACAGTACTTTGTCGTATGACAAATTAATTGCAGATAAAAATTTATTATTTACGTGACTAGTTCGGAGCATTGATAATGCCTTAAATTCATACGACTTTCGTAAATATGGTATAACAGAATCTAAACATTTATTCGAAACATTTTCTTCCTCGACTGTGTTACACTCAATAACAAGTTTCCAAATACTTCTCTTGTACGTTGGTGCCGTATTACTCAACACGCTCACATTATCTTAACACTTACATCAGGATACAAACCTTTTGAAAGTTCGAAATGTGCATTTAGAGAAATCGAAAAATGAGAGAGATTGTAAACCGGCAAAGGTGGCTCAGGGCATCAACAGACGTCATCGCAGAACTCTGTCGGGGAGGTCCTAGGGTTTGCGATCCGGCGGTGGAAGGGTTTTCGATACTCGCTAGAGAGCTAGGTCGAATTCAGCCGCTGTCTGGATGAGAATTTTAGCGGTTGGCTGCTCTGGTCGGTAGTTTTCCGTGGTTTCTCCGATCGACACCAGACTATTGCCAGAGGAGTACCCTAACAAACAGGCTACGTACTGCGCGCGATATTTTCTTTTCTTTGACCTTTTCTCCCCCTTTCCTATACACACACTTACTTGCACTACCCGACCATACGTCGAGAGAACGGCTTGTCCCCGCGGGAGCGGTGCCACACTGGTGGAAGATATCTTGTTGGGAGATATTCCTGTACGGCAGCGCCGGATCTTACGTACGACCTGGGAAAGGCTAACGATCTTAGCAGTTGACGCACCCGGACTCAGCTTTTTATCTGCGGAAAAATCCGAAGAAAACATTGTGGGCCATTTTTGAGAAAATGTTGAAAACCTTGAGGTTTCACAAAAAGAATTACCTCAATTTTTTTTTGTAATTTAAAATTTTACATTTCAAACATGCAGGCCCTCGAGTTCATCCATTTCGATCGATTCGATTTGGAGCGGCGATTAATTGTTAGCATGGATGTTTTGTGGGCGATGTCGGATGTGACCCCGTGTGCCATGGAGCCTATCTCGCTCTGGGAAAAGCGGCCGTGCACCACCACAATTTTTGCACCCCCCTCTTCCCTGCGCATTAACAAACGCTTCATTGCGAACAGATTCCTTGCTAAATAGTTCTCAATGGTTTAATACACTTCAATTGGGAATGTCGTGGACGTAGGTTCCGTTCAGGGGTTAGAAGGGGGAGGGGCGCCACCTAGCACCTGGTCGCGTGCGAAGGGAGAGCTGATGGGAAATAGAAAGTCGTTCTCCGGAGTTATGTAAAAGATTGGCAATGCTAGTGTCGGCGTCGTGGCAGCAGTGATGCTGCGCCGACACTGACCCCTCCCCTACGCCGAAAAAGTAAATACCACCATCGCTTTGTGGAGGCCGCCAGAAGCAATCGGCTTCGCAGTAGTGGTCGCGGATTCCGTCGTTTATACCTCTGGCGTAGTCCCTGCCGCCGGCTAACGAGGAAGAATGTGGCGGTAAATCTCGGACTAAAACCACCGGCTCCGCGCCGTTGCCCTATGAACTGCGCAACATAAGCGAGATTTAGATCGCTTCTCGATACCTTTCTCCGCAAATCCACATCGTCTGTCCGAAGTGCGTTCCGCCAGTGGAGAAAACGTACTCTGACTAACGCGCGACGAACACAAAGTGAAATTAAGACATCGTTTCTACAATTTTAAAATCATTTAGTACAGAAATCCATCAAAAGTATCCGCGTGTAATCGAAATACATACTGCAGTTGCGTTTGATGCAAGAGACTGTATTCGCAGAGGTTTAATTTCAGTACTAACGATCAGAGAGTCTCTCCAAGATCCAATAATGTCCATTTCTGCAAATGAAATTCAATGTCCGTTTTGATATGGACTCTTGCGAGTTAGCCCTGGAGGGAGTAATTTCATCAAGTCAGGCGGTAGCATTCATGTGATTTCTCCTAAAGAACGATTTTCACTAATAACTTTGCATTATGGCGTAATCCATTTCTAAATGCCTAAAGGTAAAGTAACAATCACTTCGGATAAAATTACCATAATATTCAAGCAGGAAGTAGCAGGTTACGTTAGGGGACTGAAGTTCTAGTATCCAAAACTTATATGATTGGAGGTCGGTTTGTTAAGTCACAGTTTATTTTCTAAACAGCATTTTGGGTATATATGTTTCATTACAAACAAAAAGCGTGAGTATTTTTTAATAATATAAATACGGCTCAAACGATAGTTTTTTTTATTAAATTTATTTTATTCTAAGGTCACCACCAAGGTGCTTTACAAGTTTCATTACACTTAACTGTACATGGGAATATCATAATAGAACATTTACTTTATATGAGGAATCCTCATGAGGCACATCCTAGTTGATGTAGTAACTGGTAAAAGAAAGTTATAATTCGGTGAATTCGTTTAGTTTGTAGAAAGTTGTGTTTTGTTATTTTTCTTTATTTTTCTATTGCTTAAATTAAGGTGAGCGAAATTTGTCTTCAGGGAATTTGGAATTGATTCTGGTTTTGTTGGTGGGGGTGATCCTAAATGAATAGGAGTGTAAACTTAGTATTTTGTTATAAAATTGATATCTCCACATGATAATGATGAATTATTTATATTTTACTTATTATATAAATTTAAAAAATGAGAAAATGTTTGCTAGGAGACCTGTATATTGTTTGAATTGTTAATTTGTCGAACTGCTCATTTATCCCTATTCGTTCGAGTTTCTTGTTTGTGGAAGTGACGATGGGGTAGTGTGGAATATTTGACTGGACCATAAAAAGAATTCCACCGGATACTTTATTGGCGATTCTATCGTTCCGATAAATTCTAAAAGCAGGAATTTTAAATTTTGTGTGTGGGTGTAGATGGGTTTCCGTTAGGCAAGCAAAAGTTATTTTAGTAGCCTTTTAAAAATATTTTGAATTCTATTTGTTGAATTACTCTACTAGCATTCCAATTTAAGATGTTTGGTTTATTTAAATTATTTAAATTCATTAGTGAGGATTTCAAAGAAAATTGATTTTATTGCTGTCTGAAGGAATTCTTGTTTGAAGCTTCGTTTGAAGTTTCGTCATTTTTTGAGAGTGGCACCTCACCGTGTCTATAGGTACTCAAATGAAAGTGATTTTTCTTTGTACGAGTGGTTCAGAATAAATGTAATAAAAGTCTACGACATTCACGGGTGGCAAAGGTGATCACTTCTTGCTAATCAACATTTGGTAGGAAATCTCTTGTAACGAAATTACACATTTGAAAGTTTTGAAAGTGCAGTCCTGAGTAGTAGACAGATAATCCTGCAATGTCGTTTGGCGGGTGCATGAACTCAAGGGTCGACCTGCACACTACAGGTGATTATTTTTTTTTTGTGTGGTATTTTTTGTTCGCGTTTGGCTGCCTCAGAACGCGCAAAGATGTGTACGTGCCGTTACCACGCCTGCATCAAACTTAATGGCAGTCCCTTCGTGGTAGACATAATAGAAGCTGATAATAGATAAATAACAGAAACTGAAATAATTGTAAGAAGAACAAGAACAAGCAGAAGAAATTTATATAACAATAATAATAACAACAATAATAATACTAATAATAATGATGATGATGATGAAAACATTAACAATAATATCAGTAATAGAAAAAAGTGGCGACAATACAAAATAACAGACAACTGAAAATTAATAGCCATAAATATCTACATGAAATTTAACATCATTATATTTGACAATATTAGAAGAAAGAACTTTAAATACTTTGCAGGTACGATATAAACGGTATTAAACGTTTTGCTGAACATTGACATGCAGAACTCTTACCCAAAATAAATGATAGATTAAGATGAAATATCGAAATAACAAATATAATTCAAAACTAATTGTTTTCGATTTCAGACAGTTTTGAAATCCAAGTATGGTGCATTTGACAGAAAATCTAAACCGTGACTAAGATGAAAATGTTTTTCATGACATAAAATGAAACAAATATTTCTGATTATTAACTGATGAAATTATTTTATTGTATACTCATGCATTCACTTCCAAATTCTATATGTATATAAAAGCTATATTGTAAAGGGGTCAAAGTTTTAAATTGCTGTGAAATTAAGACTGTTGAGTACCACTACATCACGTTTTTTCGGGTTACATCCCAACACAGCACTCAACACACGTATCTAGACAATGTCTCCAATTATACGTATGTTTGTTCTGGAATTGTCGCCTCACACAAAAGCGATCGCCTCCATCAAGATTCTTAATTAAAAGGGTCCGCAGTCTTGGTGTGTTAAAGAGTACGTTCTACCTCATCATGACATCTTCCGCGAGGGGCAAAGTAAAAATAAATGTTTGCCCCCATGATTTATTGCACTTCAAGAACGTAAACTGAGGCACTTTCAGGACAAGAACGACAGATCCCAACCGGTCTCCCATTTTCAGTTAGATGTAAGAGAATTAACTCCTACCATATACCTATCATGCTGGAATATCAAATCATTTGGTATATGACAAGACTTAAGTTCAAAACTTTGTCTGGAGTGAAAATAAACGTGAACGGAAACAGAAAAAGTCGTTTTTCTGAAAACAAACGTCGGTCGGGATTGATTCCATATCCATTGATTCCATCTGTTAGAAATGTTTGAGAAAAGTTTCTTAGATATGTAAAAACGTCAAACACGCATTGTAGCTGAGTGTATCTCCGACGTGTCAAGGACCACCCTTCAATCTTTTAAAATTTTGATATTTGAATATATTAAGTTAATAATTTACAGACGTGTTTCTTTTCAAAAGAAGTAGGCATTTTTACAGATAGTCCGATATTCTTCGTAGATGTTTAACCAATGTATTCTAGAACGTTATTTAATGATAAAACTAACGTTTAGGTTTCTTTTCAGAAATGAACATTTTGCAACATAATACTTCCAAACACAACGCAGACATTAAATACCATATGATGCCAACGGAATTTAAAGCAGTCTCATCAGAACGTTCACAAAAATCGAAAAGGCACTTTTTGAAGCCACCTAATTTTATTTATTTTATAAAGGGTTTATTTTGTAAACCAACGCTCATAATACACGAGTCCATCAGATGAACAATGAAGATATGACCTCCGAAGAATGGATCCTTAGAATATGCAAAAATGGTATAAGTACTCAGTACAATGAGCAACCTATTTAAGAAAATACATTGAAAATCCGAAGAGAAGCGATTGCGAGCATGTTATTTCCTGCTGTTGTTTTCTTTTTTTTTCGAAGCAAGAGGTCTGCAGGCGCCAATGACGTCCCGACCGTCACGGCGCGCTTCGCCGCTCAACGGGCTGTGGCCCGCGCGGGCCACGGCAGCTTCCGGCGGCCAACGAGCGCAATCCGGCGGGAGCGGAGCGACACGGGGCGTGGCGGGGCGGAGCGGGGCGGAGCGGAGCGGGGCGCGGCGTGAGACGGCGGATTAAAAGACTGGGCCACTCCTCCTCATTCCGATTGTATCGACTTCTTTTGCATTTCAATAGAGAGTGGAATGTAAATGAAGTCCCACCGCGCTAGAAGCCACCTCGCGACCGGGGGGAGCACATCTTCCAGCGCGGGAGGCGCCGGGGCGCCGGGGCAGTGGAGGAGGTTAAGTCTATCAACGAATCGTCACGAGTCTGGCACGACCTTATCCTCGCGGGGCCGGTGGAAGGGGAGGGGGAGGGGAGGACCAACTACCACGCGTGTTCGAACACGCGCCGAGCGTACGCGCGCACGCTCAGGGGAGTCGAGAGGGCGGGGCGAGCGTGGGCGACTTGGGCCCGCGGAACGGCCCGCACATTCCTCGCCGAGGACGTGCGCCCGGGGGGACGATGAGGCCGGGCGAGGACGGCGGGGGCGGGGGCGGGGGGCGGGGGGAGGGCGGGCGGCGACGCACGCGGCGCCAGACCGAACCGCCGCGCCCGGCGCGCCGCGCTCTGCAATACCAAAGCGCCCTCGACGCGCGGGGGTGGGTCCGACCGCCGCCGCCGCTGGAGCTCGCGCAGCATCCGCGGCCTAGTGCCTCGCGCCGCCTCGTGTGAGCGCTCCTCACCCCCTCCAATTCTCTCCTCCCCCCCCCCGCGCCACACCAAGGAGCGGCACGAGCGGGCAGTTTAGCCGAGGAAATAAGAGACAACTTGTTAGGAAGCCACTGCGGGTGACAGGGTGAGGAAATTTGGGGAAGGAACGAGAAAGAAAACAAAAGCTCTTTGGCCTTTTCAACTCACTATATATGAAAACAGGAATCGGATGACGTCGGTAAGCGTGCCTTATAGTTGAATCGCGTGAAAAAAGTATTTTTTTTCAATGCGTATGAGCTACACTTTTGATTGACGGCTATGCACCTCTACCATAACCATCGGTTACCGCTGCACAACGACTTCGCGTCGTCCACCGAGATTCTGTGCGATGCTCTCCTTCATTAAATTGATAAATTTTGTGCGATTGTGTTACACGCATATAATGATGGCGGTGACGGCAATATCACCAATATTGGCACAGGAACTTCGAAATGAAGTTCGACAGACCGATAGAGGGGCATCACATTTTCCTTTTATTCAGGAGAATTTTAGAGGTTTGCTACTCTGATCTGATCCAGTTTTTCGTTACACCTTTTAGTATTAGTCGAATTTCCGAGGCAGTACTTAACAATGGCCAAGGGCGGAGCAGTACTAAACATGGGCAAAGAAACGCGGTCGATCTTCCCTTTGTCATGTGTCCTTCTTATTCCTTTGAACACAGTTACATTGCATTACACTACTACATCCTTAGTATACCACACATGTACGACAATCAGTGTGTTCCGTCTGGAAGCCTTTCCCACCTGGGGCGGCACCCCTGATAATGATACCGGGATTTGAAGAGCTTTGTCAGCCTACGTGTAATTCTCTACCGGATCTCGAATTTTGTTGGAGGAGGAACAGAACTCCCTTCGCATGCACAACACGTACAGCCGAATTACTCAAGTGGATGTCACGTCCGGAATCAATACTTTTACATATACACACACTATCACACACACACACACACACGAGCTTCTTTTATCCATTTTAAAATTCCCACTAGATGCTGATTGTCAAGTGCTCTGGAGGCCTGAGTTGAAAAAGAGTTGGCGACAATGCTTTAAGGCCATCATTGGTATTACAATCGCGTAAAGAATGGAAACTATACTTCTTAGCCCCTTAAAGCAAGGTTTTCGTGTCCCAAAGGATGGAGAACGACTACTTTTTATTAAGTAGTATTGTAGAAAGCCTGACCTTTTTGATTCTACTATTACATTTTTGGAGATTTCGCTGTTGTGGGGACCGCTACTCCGCAACATGGGTTGTCAGATAAAAGCAATAACTTTAAATATTTGTAAAATAAAATTGAAGGAATAGAGAAAGAAATAATATGGCACGATAAAGTTAGACTATTTAATTTTATGTGAAATTTAAACTCAACGCTTAGCGATTTAAAAATATTTACTCACTTGTTCAGGGACTTCCATTCTATGTTAGAATACAGCATCAAGCTATTTTAACTTTTAAAACAATTCTTTGCCAAGTTCGGAATGTTCGCACGGTCCAGATAGTTTTATTATTATCAATGTTATCTCTAACCATTTAAGCATTGCCAATTTTTGTATTGAAATAAGTGAACGTTTATTTCGAAAGGGAAAGAGAGCACGTCGACAATAACTACTATTCAAATTCTCTTGTTTCCATCAGTAAACCAAACTGCACAGTTGGAGTGCCGTAATTTCTCAACAGATCACTTGATTGCCTTCCTGTATTTCTCTCACCATTCGACTTCACAAAGGGGTCGGCCATTCGCTCTGGCCCCGCCTTCCGTGAATGTAGTGCGTAGCAGTGTTACGCTCCCGTGCAATCGATATGCCCAGAAATTTACGATGCGATCCGCTGCAACTGTCCTTCCGCTGTTTCCATTTAAATTACTGGGCAAGGAACGCCGCCGCCGCCCGCCCCGACCAAATGAGCCTCCGGCACTGCTGCAAAATATTCCCTGCAACATTATCGTCGTTCCTTTCCGGCACAATGCTCAACCATGTCTTCTTCGATGAAGTCGAAATGTGAATCGGAGAAGAAAAGTACACGTTTACATGTTTAAAATTATTACACATTACAAGGTGTACGTTTTACCTACTTCCCCCAACATCCTCGAACTCTTTTCTTCCGTCTTTTTTATCATATATTCACCACATATTTAGAGAACATCTACTTGGCTTGAAAAATTGTGAAACGCTAATCTAGTACACTTATTTAATAGTATGATCACACAGTCAATATTGTGAAACAATAACATTGCTTGTTTAACATTGTATGATTTTAATTTGACGTTCTGTCAATTCGGCGCTATCATTAATGACAATAACACTGTAAATATTGAAACGTAATTTTTACGCGTCATTGCGAAATTATCTGCTTCCTCCCATTTTCAGTTACAAATACTGATACATGATACACTATTGATACTCTATCAGAACAAACTCTGACATTTGAAATATTACCACTGAACTCAAATAGACCGTGAAAATGATTACAATCATTAAATACAGTTTCCTAGATGCGATATTACTTCATCATTTAAAACTTCACCAAAAATAAGAATTTTTAAAACGACATATGTTTGTAACAATTTGAATATATCTATGGGTTTCACTGTATAGGCTACAGGCATCAGGTCTCTAAGCAATTTGAAACACTGGATTATAATATTCCTACAGAATTATTCAACGAAACAACCAATAATTATCACCTTACTTTCTCGTTTTTGTGTGGATATTTTTCCACAGGAGAACCATTGTTGTGAATCTCTGTTATAAAAAATGGAATAAATATTTTTCCTAAAAGTAGTAATTTTTCTCTTTAACACATTCAGTAGCCAGAATCCCCGTTATGTGCGTTCTTTATGCCAAAAAATGTCAAAATGTTGACGTGTATGACAAAACGTGTTTGTCAACGATATTTGTATTGTTTGTCAACAATATCAGAAGTTACAAATAAATCGAAAAAGTGTGTACTGCTGTGCACTAGTTTGTACTGATGTAGCACCATTTGACACATCAAAACAGCCAGTGACAAGCAAGATTCTTCTATCCATAGCCATCGGTGTAGTGTCCAATCGATTTGAGGTTTACGCATTTCAAATTTATGCTATTTTAAAATGTATTTTTATTTGATTATGATTATCATTATACATATTCAAGTGAAATATTTAATGACGTTCATTAGTGCAGTAAATACTAAAAACTGTATTTTAGATTAGATTTATTAATAATTCTGAAATTAAGTGTGGGAACTTGGTGGCAGAATACACTAACTTAACATAACAGAACTTAAAAACTCTACAAACTTAACAAAATCACATGAACATTTCACCGTGCAATCTTTCATAGAACTCCACTTCAACCACTTCACGCACTGCGATACAGAGAGCTGTAATGTCTTTCTTACTCATTCGTTTCCCTGTTACACAACGTCACTGCACTGCACATAATAATAAATAATAATAATAATAATAATAATAATAATAATAATAATAATAAATATAACAATAATAAATATAATAATAATAATAAATAAAAATAATAAATATAATAATAATAAATATAATAATTATTATTATTAAATAATATTTTATAATAATAATACTTAATTACAAAGAAGACATAGGTATTACACCTGAATTTTATTAAATATTTTATAACATATCTACATTCAAGAAACTAATTATTTTTAAATTTGCTCAAGCGTTGAGGACATTTTGTGACTGTACATGTAATGTCTTCTGGCGAAGGAGACATGAAAGCTTCATCCTCTCGCTTTGGGATCGCACTGACAATAGCCTCATTTTATTTTTCCCTGCAATTCCGTTTTCGTTTATTGCCTACTCTTCGGACATAAAGAGAAACTTGCCGTTGAACGTCTCTTACTTACGTCCCACGCCATAAAATTAAGTGACAGAAATCGATAGAACTGGTTAACGCGCTTCCCCTTCCTGTTTGCGCGATTGGATCATCTCTGAACTTTACTGACCATCCGCACAAGAATGAATCTTAGAAAACACCTCGTAAATATTGCGACGGAAAATACGAGCGACTGTTCTTTAGAGGCACACCGAGCGTCGTTGACGCACTTCATTGTGTCCGTGAACCCATCTCATGGCCCGAAGACATTCTCTGGACTAGAGAGGTATGTATGCATAAAAAAATCGGAAATCTGCCTCCGTACATCAAGAAGTGGCCTATGGCAGCAGCTATGACTACTAACGTGCTTTATTCAACGGATTTTAATCTGAAATCATCACGCGATTATTAACAAACACATCGCAATGAATAAGAACACAAAACTATTAAATCTCACAAGTAAAGAAAACAAGAAAACAAGAGGCGAATTGGGATTCATTAAATTAATCCTGCAAAATGACATCTACATACTGTTTATTGATATATTTATATTTGTGCATGGTTTATGATCATTACCTAATGTAATTAACTTTTAACTTCTCCTCCTTCTATTCCTTCTTTCTTCTTATACTAATGGGTTTCCATCCCCATTTTAACTCTATCATTCAAATTATTTATTAAAAAACGTGACTCTTCAGCAGACTCTGTTGTCTTTGGAATCTTCGAGCCGATTTTTTCCATTATCTTGGAGAAATGTTTTGGTCCAATACATTAGTTCTACAAAAGCAACAACCAAAAAACGCAGACTTTCCTGGCAATTTTCACCGTGTAGAGAAAATATATGGAAAGATCAGAGCACGAAATGAATATCATCCTAAATTCCGTCGGAAAGAATTAAGACGACGTCAAGACGCAAGAGACAGGAGAAAAGCTTATATGTCCATAATGCACCTGTGGGTCGAATTACAAGAGATGGTGGCGTTAGAAAAGTAGAAGAAGGGACGGAAGATAGATAGATAGATAGATAGATAGAGAGAGAGAAGAGAGAGAAAGAGAGAGAGAAGAAGCTGACGAAGTTAGGTCAGCACGGCGAAGGGAACTTTTGTGAAGATGGGAGGGGGGAGGTGAAGAGGGGACACTAAGAGATGACCAATGAAGAGGGGTGAAGAGGATGGAAGAAGGACAAAGAGGGACGAAGGACTGGAAGAAGAAAAGGGAAGTAGGGAAGGATGAGGAGTAGAAAAAAGAGAGCGTGAAGGTAGTGGCGGGAAGAGAAGCGGATAGAAGAGTCCTGTTGAGAGGCCTGGGAACCGACCGAAGAGATGTGGACAATGAGGAAAGGGCGATGAGGAAGTGCGTGAGAAGGAGTGTCGTGCAGTCGGGGAAAGGTGAGCAGGGAATAACGCGCTGCCAGAGGGCAATTGTTAATTATCAAATTCCTCCGCGGGGAGTTTAAAAACAAGTTAATGACGGCGTATATAGAGAGCGGCGCAGGTGGAGTCGAGGGCTTCGAACGGTGGCGGCGTCGGCAGGCGGGCGGGGGGCGGGGTGGGGAGGTGGGGGAGGTGGCGGGGCGCGCGAAAGAAGATTGGACGCAATGGGAACGCGGCGTAACGCACGCGCGTCGTGCGTAGCCCGGCTGCGTCGTCGTCGCCGCCACCGCTCCGCCGTTGTCGTCGAAGAATGGGCGCGAAAACGAGGAGGGAAAGATGACACGGCGAAAGAAGATTATGGAGATGCACAAAGAAAGGATGAACTCGACTGATTGGACGCGCGCCGAGCACGTGGACGTCGCAAAACATAATGGAAGGGATTACGGAATGGGAGGAACGAGTGGCGGGAGGAGGGTGGGGCTAGATTGGGGGAACTTCAGGACGGATCCCCTTGCGAGCAAGGCAGTGTTACGTGAGTGCAAGGGGTGCCTGAGGGCATGGAAGAACACGCGACTCACCGATGAATTTTGCAGGCGGGGTTCTTTCTCGCCCACATGACGAAATATCAAATAAAATGTGATATAATTTCGATAGCATTTATATAACTTTACCATCTTCTCTTCCTCATCCTTGTTCTCATTGGTTCTTTTACACATACACAGCCAAACACACACACACACACACACACACACACACACTACTCCTTCATGCATACATTATCAAAGATATTGGGAAACGGGTGGGAAGCTTAGAGCATGTACCGCCGGTAACCCGCTAGGGAGATACTTTGAGGACGAAAACCCGGCTCGCCGCAGACGTGTGAGGCGCTCCTATGGGAGGTGCCTGGATGGGGAAATCCCCGCAAGCAGTTCTGTAGGTCATCGCCACCTATTCGCTCTAACATGCACTACACTCATGACTAATAACCAAAGTAGTGGACGCGCACGGAAAGACTAAACATTCACTCTGTCAAAGAAACCACGTAAGATATAGGTTTTTGTTCCGGGATATGAAGGAAACATCTTCAGTTATTATGGCAAACCTCGCAGGTTCTTAAACATTGAAAGAAATTATTTACTCATTAGCCTCTTTTATTTGCAAGTCAGTAAATTTTTACAAACCAAGATTTATAAGTAATTTGTCATTACTCAATGAGGACAATATTAAAAACAAAAAGCAATAAAAAATTAAACTTGATTCGAGACAAATTTTTGAAACCAAAACACGACCTACACGTAGCACATTTGCCATCGATGTTGCTTATTTTACTCATCTATATGTAGTCATAAAGTGGCTGCGTTGTCAACCTGGCGTAGTTTGTTTGTTTATGTTTTACAACGGGCAAATGGAATCTCCGAAACATATGTCCTTTAGCTACCACAAATTGGTTTATTTTTTACAGTTTAAAGCGTCTCCTTTCATAGGGCTTTCCTCACAAAATTAGTTATTACTTGTACAATGCGCCACACCGGCGGTCACGAAAGGCATGTTCATCTCCGTTTCATAATAAACGCATTAGTATCGGGGATTAAAGTGTTAAAACGATTATTTGGATTCAAATAGTATCAGCACATTGAATGAATATATCGGTTTTGTTAATACAACGGCGCATTCTCTCGTTTACCACTGTTCCTCACAAATACACCGGCGATAAAAGGAGCAGTGAACACAGACAAATTTAAGTACGGATAAAATCAGTTGAAATGAAATTCGCAATGCAAAAAATATTAATATCACTGCGCACGCTAAAGTGGTGTATCATTACATATTCCACGCAATATATGAATAAATTAGAGTTAATAAATAAAAACGTAAGATAAAATAGTAACATAGAAAAATAAAAAAAACAAATGTTAGGGAGCTTTCATTAAAAGCAGATATTGTTAGCTGAAATTATGCTGATGAGGAAAGCTGAGTGTTTCGAGAGCAATAGATTTGAAAGGCAAATTAATGTTTCAAAACTCTGAACTTCTTTCGTTCGTGATGTACAGTTTGGAATAGGCCATCCTAAGCGCAACACGTCACAGATATTTGTTGCTGGTGAAACCAAAGTTCGGAAAGTCGCCTCTTCCCCTCTAAACCCAACCTCACTATGCTTTGCACCCTCGAAGTCCTGTGTTTGCTTCAGGGAGAGGGAGTCCATTGTTTAGAAATATGGAAAGAAGAGTAATTTTGCGTGACGTCAGTGACACGTTGTTTCCAACAGATGAAGTGAAATTAGTGTACTAGGTTGCAAAAACATCTTCCAATATGCATGCGCTAAAATTTTGATTGGCAGCTGTACATCAACGAAACTCATGAACTGCCTCCGGCCACTGTTGCCCAACGTAATCCCACCACGCGTTTCGTTTCGTTGATTCTGATTTGATTTATTTATCGTAAAAAACAATAAAATCTATGTGACGTGTTGTGGAAACGTAAGATCTGCGCACGTTTTCTTGGGCTCCAGCATAAACAGTAGATTGATGAATTAAAATACAAATAAAGCGTAGTTAGAATATTTCAATACTGAAAGTTTTCACACATGAAGAATATAACACACATGAAGAAGTTTTCACACATATTTCCATCGGCCAACGAACTGCCTATTTAATTTTATTTTACTGCTAACAAAATTTCAACCCAGACACCCGGCTCAAGTTCTAACCCCAACTAGCTCAAGGAGAGCTCAACAAAACGTGAACATTATGAAGCTACTGGCCGCAAAAAGGGCATCATTTACATCATGGATCAAGGGAAACTGTACGAAAAACATGACCGAGATGGCATTATTGTCCCAGACGCTCTAGTACAGAACTCGTTACAGGCATATTTAGTATTTTTAAATTAAAAAGTACAAATAGTATTTACTGCATTTTTAATAATATTAAATTTTTTGTTATGGTTAATAATCTTTAATTATAAATAAACAGTTACGCAACAGAAAATATTTGACTCCCCATTTTAACTTGTTTATTGACTTTTAATTGTTTAATGTCATATTACAATGAGTTAAAAAATAATGTGCATATATTATATGTAGATTTCTTGTAGCGAACTGTTCATATTGACATGTGATGCATATTATTCATACTACGCCTATTGTATTTAAAAACATGAATGTTTTCATCCTTAATTAACCCTCTATTCTATTTGAAAACGATTAGGTCATGCATATATAGCGCAAATCGTGTGACATGAGCCCAAGACGTGTGACTCTAAGACGAAGAAACCACGCTCACTGAAGATCGCATTTATATTTAGAGATCATCTAGAAACAAAAAACAATTACACCCTTCGAAGACGCTTTCTATGCGATACATCTCTAATAGGTACGTATAACAGCACATCATTTGTAACAGATGTAAGTAGATTCTAGGTGACAAATAGAGTAAACATGAATTAGCTTGTGTGGTTACAAGCCCCTAACTAAGACTTCATAAAGTCGTAAGTCTTAGGTTCCAGTCCAAACCAGCCTCTGTCGGGACATTGGCAAAGAAGCGAGGTGACGCCGCTGTCTCGTTGAGAAATTTAGGGGCCTGCTGCTCCGATTGGTCATGTCAGTGGTTTCCTTCTGTCAATTCCACGCGAAATTCGGTGCAATGACTTAATTAAAATAATACCTCAAGGAACTTCATTTCAAAAAAGCCGCTCCCTAGCTCTCCCTCCAAACCCTTCACCTTCTCCCTCTACTCGCGTATCTGATGGCCACGATAGAAAAATACTGCTGGATCGCATTCATAACCCGGAAACTTTTGGTTTTGTAACGACACAACCAAAGAGTACACTCTTATGCACAAAATGTTACGAGAGAAAATGACTGCACAGCCGAGTACCGCACGAACGGCCGAGGCCTCAGTCTTCACAGGCCGGTGATTTCCGGTGATCTGTACGCGGACCTCACGCAGGGCACTGCCAAGGGTCTTTGAGGCGGAGGCATATTCACTCCGCACACGAGAGCTTCGAGGGAGAGAATGTTTGATTTATCCAACAAGTGCATATTGTAGAGCACAAGCAGCTTTGAGGTACAAAAAGAGTTTAGAAAATCGGTTAACAAGTAAAAAACGGTAACAATGGAAACGTACCTTCATATCTACCCTCGTATTTAAATAGTTATTTAAAACGTAATAAACCTCATCAAAATCTTATTCATATTTATTAACGGACAATTATCTTGCCATTCAGTTTTTAAAAGCTGCAGTTACTAAAAACAAAGAATATTTGCGGGCAATATTTTAATCATTCAAAGGCCTTTAAAGGATGTATGCAATTGCTTGTAAAATTTCCCTACACCGAAACAAATCTTCGCTCCAGAAAACATTTTACAAATACATAAGTGTATTTCACGTTTAGAAAAGTTTTAAGATTTATATAGTGGAGGGAATTCAGGAGTTTCCTTAGCAGGAAAAAAGACAATCTTTCAAAACTAAAAACAACTGTCTTTTACATAATTCCAGAACTTATGGTCATTATTCCATTCTCTCCAGGCCAGACTGTAGACATTTGTTCCATATCTAAATAATACAATAGGATCATTTGTGGAATGTCACATTGGAGGTTGTTATGACCCATCAGAACGACACGCACTCGGCAGTCTCCATTCCAGCAGTTATGATAACCGTCAACTGGGCATTTGGCTTTGAACACGCTGAAGACTTCGCCATAAAATCAATCACAAAATGTTAAACATATTTTTGGAACGATTTTTTTACTCGCCTTGCAACCTATTGAAAAAAGAGGAGAAAAATCAAGGCAGTGCCTGAAGAGGGCGATGGCCGATTCGCAGGCACTCGGCCACTTTGGGAGCGGCGCGACGCGAGAAGAACCGGTGAAAGGTTTTTATATGTACTTCTTATACTTTGTGTAATTCTACGAGTGTCGCGTCTTTTAGAACTCGAGGGGAAATATTGAGGAAAAAGAAGCTGCCAGAAGGGACAGGAGGCGGTTGCGTGTCGCGCGAAAATGCAGCTCCGCTTTTTAAATACGGCGACGACGACGACGACGACGAGACGACGACGAAGAAGAAGAAGAAGAAGAAACAGAAGATGATGCAGGAGAAGAAAGAAGAAAGAAGAAAGAAGAAAGAAGAAAGATGAAAGAAGAAAGAAGAAAGAAGAAAGAAGAAAGAAGAAAGAAGAAAGAAGAAAGAAGAAAGAAGAAAGAAGAAGAAAAATCAAAGAAGCAAAAAGAAAAGAAGTAAAAATCTCCACAGAGTTTGGCTGACGTTTATGGCTAGGTTCATGAACTCATCATTCGTTGTACGAGTCTGCGAGATGTAAAAGTATAATGTATCTTTGACTTGTTTGCTTTGAATTTGTATCAATGTTCATTTCAAAGCTCGGTATACATGTACAAGTGAATAATGTCAGAAGTAAAAACATATTCGTCGCAATGTAAACAGTAATTCCTTCATTGGTTGGTCTCAAATCCATGGATAATCTTATGCCGCGTTTTGAATATTTAAAAAAAAATGTCTCAGCTTTTCAATCACTATTATTGCACAGCTTGTGTATTACAAAAGGGTTCATGTACAAAGAGAATGATATATGACTGTCGTTATTCGCACATTAGTTCCGATTTTTTTCGTTTTCGTAGTTTTTATCGAAAGCAAAAGATCATTTCTCCGATTTCATTATAGTTGCCAATTTTAAAGCAAACTAGCATAAAATATGTGTTCGTCTCATTGTGTAGAACAAGTGTTGAATTCAACTGTCTAATATAATAATTAATATACCTCTTTTATATTAAGAACAGTCATTGGTTTAAAGAAAGATATTAATACATACTAAAAAGGAAGCATTACATGTGATATTGCCCTAATTTTCTATGATTCGACATAAAAAAATTGTTTTCATTTTCAAGTACTAGGGTATTCAATGACAATAATACTTTATATAATATATTGATTGAATATTATAATTGGTTAATTTCCCTCGTAAGGTATCGTCGTCACATTGATAACATTATTGGGACAATTTAGTGGAGTGATATCTGTAGTTTTTAATATACAAGGAGTCTAATCACTACCATATCTGACTGTTAAATTAATAATTATTAAACTATAGTTAAAATTAATAAAATAAACCAAGTGATGTTACACGTACATCTTAATTATAGAACTTTTTAATATTGACTTTGAGAATATGCAAGTACACTGACATTTAACTTTCGTTTTGCTGTTTTTGGAAGACCATTTGGAGAACAAATTATTCACAGATACTTTCTTGTAAACTAGTGTGTTTAAGGAAATTAATTACCATAAACGGAATTCAAAGGTAAATATTGATTAGAAAAGCTTGCCATTCTGCAGTTACGATATCTCCCATATTGAAATTTGCGAATAAGCCTGTCGTTAAGAATCAATTCAAGTACCCGGGGATCTACGTATGTTTATAATCTTCCAGAATTTTTCAAAGTATTGCTCTGTGAATTGTGTGTTTTTGAAATATCCAGATTATAGACATCATTTTTCCAGATATTAACTTGTACGGGTGTGCGCGAATTTGTTTACACACTACGCTTTCTATTACACGCCATTTCTATTTATTTTATTTCATGTTAGAAAAACGTTAAACACTGTACATCACGTTTAAGAGAATTGCGATATGCTTCTGATTAGTAATTCATATTAATGCTGATTGTTTCTCATGTACGATGACCATGGCGGACACAAAGTCTGGCTTTGAGACTCAATTACTTCTAATCCGCTGTTACGCGTCTTCCTAGAAAGAAGTATAATTTTCTGTGCGTTTTACACACAGCCACGTTTCAATTGATTTCCAGTCATGAAAGAGATTGTAACGTTAAACGTTGTTTGACTCGGCTTTGAAATTCAGAATGACAGATCTCGCAAAATTGATCCAAAACCGATGGCGCTTCTTCAAAATCGCAGCATTTTCCCGAGCGGTGTTCGACAGTCGATGACTGTAACTCACTCTGTGCGTACGCTCAGAGCACATGTTTAAGCATAAACCAGCGAATATTCATCAGACGCCTGACGCAATGTTGTCATTTCAGAGCGCGATCGGAATCAAAACACAATTCAGAAAAATAAGAGACACGCCGGCACGAGGCTCGGTGCTGTGCATGTATTAATGAAAACGGCACATTGAAGCCTCGGTTGTCAGGCACTCGGGTTGTAGCTGCCACCTGGCGACTGCTCCAAATTCATTATGACCTCGGCGCGCGGGGCATCCGAGTAGTAGGGTTTATTTATTTATTTATATATTTATTTGTTTATTTGTTCCACGCTCCCTCATAAAAAACCTGTAACAATTTGACCGGTAATCAAAGTAAAGACGATCATGATGGAAAACGCAGGAAATGTAGTAATGTTTGGGGCAATTGTAGAATTGTTAGAAAATTCTGTATTTATTACGAAACTGTAGTTTGTGCAACGTGCATTCTGGTTTTTTGGTAATTCTATAATCATGTGTTTATTGCAGTGTTTCCAGAGTACTGCATGGGGTATGATAATAAAACTGCCATTAGTGCAGAAGTAAAAGCGCGTTTGGTTCGCCAGATACCTTAAAATCTTGACATCTGATTCTTGAAGTCATTAGTTGTCATGCTTTTTGTCGGTTTGATACTTTATGCCGCTAGAGAGTTATGAGTTAATAATATGGATGACATTAAGAGGAAATGTGATTTTTTGCCTTTCATTTTTTGCCTTTCATTTCTTGTATTGAAAACTCTCACGCATTACACTGGATTTGAACCTAAACTTATCGTTCCGCGCATACCTATTGTCGCCGCACACATAACTAACATTGTTCACTTCAGTGAGGTAGATTACATTTGAAAATTATGATTCTTACAAGTTATATTTAATAAAATATAACTAATTTTTTTAAAAAAACAACAGAAAATTGAAAATCTAAAATAGTATAAATAATCACTATTGAACAATCCAGGATACATGGGAGAAATAAAATAACGGGTATTGGGACTCAGGGTACCAGCTCCGATACAAAAGGACACTTTTTTATGTTTGGATATGCTTCCTAATGATTCGTGCTGCGTCTGGCTACGATACGAAGTATCTAGAAAAAGCGTGAATGCTTTGTATCCGAATGAACAGTCATTAGCCGCTGAAATGGTTTGAAATTGGGCGGGCGCTTTCGAGGTTTTGTGCACAAAATCCACTGCCTGTTTAAAACGAGACAGATCATGAATTTTGGACTCGCGTTAATTAGGGGGTACCATGAAGTCCCTGGATAAAAATGCTTAATGTTCAGCTTTGTTGATAATATGCGCCTCACCTTTCCATATTAGCCAGAAAAATAACAGTGATGATCAAAACGCTCCAATATGCAAACAAACGCCTTTTCTCCAACTTTATTGCTCCACACACATGCCAAAGCTACCGTCTCGCTTTTATAGATACTCAGGTCTGTTCCCTGTACAACACAGTACTTTTAAATCAAAAGGCAGTAAACAGTATAAAATTGTAAATATTAGATAATAAGTCATAATATTGCACCAAACAAAGTAGACTAATAGCAACATAGGTGAAATCAATGAAATAAATGAGTATACATTAACAAGGTCATTTCCCGGAGGTACGACAGTCAATGTTCGTGAAAAAAATTCTTATTATAAGAAATCAATTTCAATATGCCCGAAAATAGTTCACTGTCTCTTTTTCGTTGCTATCAATTTCTGTAATATTTTCCCTCTACGTCATATATAGTTTTCACTGCTTTTTGACTGAATAAATCTCATCTAATCAACGTTTAAGGAAATAATACGATATTTTGATTTACGTTCTTTCTTTTTGTCATTACACAAATACTCGGTATGCTCTGTTCT
Source organism: Gryllus bimaculatus (assembly GCA_017312745.1). NCBI lineage: Eukaryota > Metazoa > Arthropoda > Insecta > Orthoptera > Gryllidae > Gryllus > Gryllus bimaculatus. Next base: position 1,873,562 of record BOPP01000161.1, on the reverse strand, counting down.
TATCTCTTCTTCACTTGACAGCCTAAAAATACGACAAACAAAACACCTCTATTCGGCATTTCAAAAAATTGCACAGGCACGTCGAAATCCAACACTTCATAACCTTCTTCGCAGGGCTGAACCTTTCTTCAGCTTAAAGCCAGTTGCGCACACACACCGTTTTTCAGTAACCGGGAACTACACACCGTGCCGCCATGCCAGCTGTTCTTTTCTCTGCCACGCCACCATTTCACTGCCAGCACAACGAGGAGACAAACGACCGCTGCAAGAGAGACATTCGAACCAGGGACCCTTCGGACAGAGGCGATGAATCCCCTCAAGTGCTAGACACCTCGACCACTTGCGCCGTCCCCTTGGTAAAACAACGAATGATAAATGATTTGGAAAACGGAACGGGGACAGGGGGCTGAAGCTCGACAAAACGTTGGAAATTGCAATACGTGAAGTGTGAAAGGCCACCATCTTTCCGCTTTGTTACCCTTCATCTCTCCAGTCCTTCCCGTGTTAAATTGCATGCATAGCACAGACGGCGTCCAACTCTCACAACATCCGCTGGGTGAGCTTCGTTTCCCAATGTCACCATGCACAATGGTAGGGAATATAACTAATTACAGATATTTGTTCAGTATGTTAGTGTGTTGAATATGGTTTATTACACATTTACATTAATATCTTACAACAAACTATTTCCAAATATTATAGTTTTGTTGCGTTTGACACAAATATTAGTCGTCGTGTAAATACATCGTGTATAGTCGTGTAATACCGCAAAACAGTTTTGGCTTGAATAGCAGATGGCAGTAGACCAGTTTTGCATAAACATCATCTTATCGAGTGAAATGAAAATAAAGATATTAATCATGATTTAAGATACTCTTATTAAAAAAACTAAACTTGAAAAATAGTAGTTTGCTTAATGTTAAATAATCACGATTCAATTGCACTACATATAAACAAAATCTATCAAATTCAGAAAATAATAGTATAACTTTTAAGAGAATATTCACTTATTCTGTTGTTAATTTTATAGAATTTTGTATTGTTATTGCAGGCAAGTCGTTGTGCTGATTTCTTAAGTTCTAACAAATAGGAAAGTGGAACAAAAGTTAATTCTATTTTTTTACAGAGCGTGAAAAAGTGAATTAAAAACTCACAAAACAGGAGAGACAAGCTTCTATGAATCGAGGTAGACAACTACGTCATCAATACATATTTACGCATTCTGCGTTTCAGGTCACTCTGCGACCCTCCTGGACCAGAAAGCGTTGTCGCAACGCCACCAAAATTTTCCCCCTTTGAATTAAAAAGTTTATTAATCATAATATATTAAAGATCCTTTTTTATATTTCATTTACAAAGTGTTATGTCATGTGTATGTTAGGAAATATATGTAAACATACACAGGCTAAGAGAAAAATTAAAGTGCTAATTCTTAAAGATATGCATGTAAATTAATTTATTTTCTATTACAATATGTAACTTCAAACACCATTTGTAACTAAATTATCTTGTATTGAAATCTTATGTTTGATTTTTGCTTACTTTAATATTAAATTTAGCGCAGTTTAATTGTTTTGTTTTATTCTATACATGATCAAGAGTTTCCAATTATTTTACCTAACTAATCATGTAATTGCTTCTGGGTGCAAGATTAGAAGATCAAAAGCGGTTTTCCTCCTTGTTCACAATGATATTTAATGTGAATACTAATACAGCTATTTTCTTACTTTTGGTCAGTAATTAATGTAAGTTCACGCCTCCTCAAACGTTACACGCAAAACCAATTCCGATTTTGACCTAAACCTAATCCTAAACAAAGATCTTCCTACTAGATGCATCCTAACAGATGAACCGAACACAGAGGACACCGCTTCTAATATATCTCGCATCACTGGGGAGCATTGCGCGAAGTGCCTGCCTTCCTGGCGGTGCGAAGGCACACGCGAACTTGTGTTAGGTGCAAAGGCAGCAGCCGGGGCACGAAAGCAATGCAGGCGGCGCGGAGGAGCACAGGCGGACAGGAGCGAAACAGCTGAGTGGGACAGAGCGAAGCAGAGAGGGTAGGATAGGAGATGGTGGTGCGTATGGGGCAGGATATGCGGGTAGGTGGATGAGTGTAGAGATAGGTGGGGCGGGACGTTGGTACGATATGCAGGGCGAGGTGGAATTGGACAGGGCAGCGCGCGGCAGGGTGAGGCGGAGATGGGTAGGACCGGGTGCTGAGACTGGAGATGATGGTGTGGAGTAGGATTCGGCGGAAAAACGGTGTTAGGGGCAGCCGAGGAGCATGCGTGGACGTGGCGATGGCCACATGGCTGGCGTAGCGGCAGGGACAGAGCAAGGACGGGGTGTGGGCGAGGCGCGAGAGGGGCGGGGCGGGGCGTAGGCGAGGAGGCGTTGGCGGGGCGGGGGGGGCGTGGAGGTGCGGGGCGAGAACGGGCTACGTGGGCCGTGAATGGCGTCGTGAGGCGAGCCGGGCCTGGCGGAACGCCTCAAACGCAGACACGCAGGGAAGCGCGCGTGCGACACAGAATGCACTGGAAGGGCACGACGAGCGCGTGCGGAAGGGCACGCCGACCAGCCCGAGCACGCCGTCGCAGGCGCGCACAGAATACGGCACAGACGCTGCCAGGTGCCTAGACACGCAGGCAGGTGCCGCCCTGCCATCTCCATTCCCTAATCATTGGAATGTCTTTTAGAAAGAAGTATTGGAATATTGCACCCAACACTAACTTGCCGTCGTGTTCCAAGTTAGTACGAAGCCACCATATTCCAAGTAATTTTTATTTACCTTTCGTCAAAAAAACGGTAAACACTGTTTGAGACCTACGCTGGGAGAGAGTACATTCTGTTCACGTTTTGTTGAGCTTCGCGATTCCTGTCTTTCCTTTTTAGTGTACAAATTTGACTTGTTAATAGAGATAGTAACGAGCGTTGTTTGCATTTGGTGAAAACAATGTTATCTCCCAGTCAGAGAAAACTATTTGAAAAAAATACTGATATCTGATGAACAGATCATTTATTCCATCATGAGGTTACACGAATTCTGCTTAAGGATAGTTGTCTTCCAAAATCTAAATCTCTGTTTGATAACACTTCTGATCTGCGAATGAAAAGGCACAGCAAGGAAGCATTTCCATTTGCGTGAAAAAGAAAACTATAAGAATCACGTGGATGTCTCTTGATTAGTCTCAGTAATTGTTTGTACAATCTAAATGTCTGTGTTATGTTCTAGGACAATTTCTAAAATATTACGTCGTCTCGAGTGAAAATATATATTCGCAAAATACACAACGAGCTCTGTGAAGGGTCACTGAATTTGTGGAAGTTCTGAATGCGTAGTATAGCATACTTAATTTAGCATTAGTTTGCGTTAAATGCGAGTTTCATCATAAGTTAGACGAAATCAAAAGTAGTTTCATGTATGATAGCGGCGTATTTTTTCATTTGCTCTTGTATCTGATTTTCTGAGAAACTATTTCTTTCAATAACTTCTAGCTTGTTTTTAAAAAATCTGAGGTGTCCAAAACGGCTCTACTGACATTTGCAACTAATACATCTTTCAGTCCCTGACTGAAAAGGGCATATCTTTCACGTAAAGAAGAAGTACTGATGTCAAAATTGAATCTTGAGGAATTTCGCATTCAATTGGCAGATTCCGATAGAAGAGTAAATAAGGTATTTCTATCCAACAGAGAAACTTTTTATTTTTGCTGTAGTTCGAAAAGCTGAGAAATTATATCGCAAAGTCACATAAGAGATTGCTTTGAAAGCCAAATTATATTATCCAAGGGATCGTCACATTTAGAAAGATATAAAATAATATTGATAGGCTTTTCCTATTATCCTCAGATGAATAAAAACTTAAAGAAAATATTTCGGTTTCGTTGGATTTCAATTTTCTGATCTACGATGAAAATTTTAATTCGCATTGTTTTCACTGAGCATTGCTTCCAGTCGCACATAAAGTAGTGTTTCGAATACTTAAAAAACTTGGAAAATGAGGACTTGAAAAAGTTGTAGACTAATGAAAGTTTGCAAAATTTGCAAAGTTTAGAAAAAACGACCCTCACCAGTACTTTGAGAGGTACGAAACCTCCCTTCGAAAACATCAAATGTATGTCACATTAAAAGATAAGGATAATGGGTATACACATTATTTTTATTTCCTGTCTCAAATATTGGATTGTAATATGAACATTTCTTGCAGGGCCTTGCAGTCGTGAAGCATGAGGAAGTGTTGGTCGGGCAGAAATTACCGTACTAAATAGAATGAAATGTTATTCATAATCTATACGTAATTAATGTTAATAACATGAAAATATGTGTAAATGATATTGTATTAATAAAAACATTTTTACAATTTTATTACTGTTAATATATTTTCATTACGTCATTCACGTTGCAATGTAAATAATATGCCTCCCTACATGAATTCAATAAATAAACACGTGCCACTCTGCTATCACACAGTATCTTAAAACCGGATGGGCGCACAGAAAAAAATATATTTGGTAATTAACTTCACGCTTCGTAAGTTGTATAAATTCTTGCAACAACGCTCGATTCAGAAGTAACAAATAAATTGCGAAAGAATCGCAAACTGTTTTTAACATTTGTTCTCTCACATCTGGCTCTGCGTAGACTCCGTATTATATGAACCATCCCCGGCAGAACGAGAAAAAAAGATCTGTACGTTTTCTGAAGGAAAAGTTTACAATAATTATTATTACCGTTGAGCACACATGTATAATACATAAAACGTTTGTGTACCACCTTTTACAATGAACTACAAATATAAAAATTTAAATGATTTCCACCAAACATATACATAAATGAAATAAATATTTAAAATAACTGATACAATTGTGCAAATGACGTTTTGACCCAATTTTCTGTCTGTTTAAAATATTTGTCAAACGTGTATTAGAAAAGAGATCACGAGATAAATGAACACATTTTTAAGCACACGTAAGAAGTGGACAAACTGTAAACAGAACAGAAGTGTGATCATATCAGAGAAAAATAATTCGTTAAGATAAAATGTATTAAAGTTTCGAATACATGTACAAATTAACGGAAAACTTTGGAGCCTCTGATCATGTGAAAAGTGAATATGGTTTCGTTAAATACTAAGGAACTCAGCTCAAAAAACACCTTCGATTTTCACTAAAAATGCAAATATTTGATTGGATTATTCTTCTTATTCTTAGAATGCAACACATGCACAATTCTTAGAATGCATACCGATTCAAGTCTCGTACTATGTGCGTCATTGCTTGTAACACAAATAACGACAGGCGACAGCAAGGCTCCAAGAAAGAGGTTGCTTTCCCTTAAATATTTGCTACTCAGCTGTTGCGAGATTTTATATCCTGCACTGTTTCCCCGTATTTACTATTCTGTTACAACAGTATACGTGAAGACTTTGTTATACTACTTAACTTGTTATAGTGTTTACAAGAGTATTTTATTTGCAGTTCTTGAGCAGTGTGCGTGTTACTTTTCGAAAACCCATTTGGCGTGGTTCTGTTCAGCCGCATTTTCTGCTGCCTCACGCCACTAATAAACACGTCATTTACGTGAGCTAAACTGCCTCGTCTTGGGTCAGTTACGGAAGGCGACGAGGGCGCGAGGGCGCCTCTCGGGAAGGGGGTTTAGGCTTCGTGGGGCTTCTCGGCTCGTGGGCGGCGGCGGGGGCAGGAGGGTGGATGGGGCGAGTGCGGCGGGGGTGGCAGCGGCGCCGATGCTTCCTCGTAGGATGAGCTCCACTTGCTTCGCGCGTCTTTCCTCATTTATTTCCTCCGCGAGGTCTCGGTTTTCTCAAAATACATTAAAGAAAAAAAACCTCGGTGGATTCGGCGGTGATGATTAAATGAAACGAGTCGTGCTACAGAAACGCATATTCTCTTCGCATTATTTATAACGTCTCCGTATTGTATATTACAAGCAGTCGCCCTCACTCGCTTGGCTCAAGGCTTCAAAATCGTATTGTTACTACTTGGCTGTACCGGAGGCGTACCGGAGGCGTACCGGAGGCTGTACCACGTTCTGTGGACCGATGTCGACGTTTCTGCGACCTTCTTCAGAGCGAAATGTGCGAAATAAATTAATGTAGGTTATAATTTTACTTTTGTTTTACATTTTATATCTTTTCTTACAAACATAAAATAGAAAAACTGCGAAAATTAATAAAACAAAACCTGCTTTTAAGAAAATGAGTCAGAACGTGAGATTTTCTTAAAAACGAAGTAAAGAAGTAATCTTTTTTATATTTTTACCTTCTTTTTTGTTGATTGTAAGGTGCAAATTCGGATATAAATGTCTGAAAATTGTTGAAACGTCTTTAGCATAAATGAAATTTGCAATAATTATTAAAGTCAATATCCTAATGCGTAATGTGGTTAAAAAATGAAACTTATATTAGAAGCGTTTTTTTTTATTTCTACGTAGTACTCCGAGTAAATTGATTTAAATTAGCACGCGGCGCGTGGCGCTTCCCAAGCCAGCGAGTGTTTCGACCGTTCCGTGCCGCCGCCCGCGTCGCCGCCGGCATCGCCGCATTCAGCCGCGCCGCGGCGTGGAGCGGCCGACACCTCAACAGGCTGGCGTGTTCCACCGCCCACCAGCGCGCCCGCCTTCCTTATCACCCATCTCCGCTCTCCGATTCCTCACCTGTTGGATGCGCCGGGGCTCGGCGCGGGGAGCTCGCGCACCTGGGACGCGACGCCAGGAGCGCGATGCAGCGGGGAAAGCGACGGGCGCCCAACACTGGGACAGCGCACGGGACGGACCGGGAGAGGTGGCTCAGGGCATCAACTCTTGTCACTGCGGCGCCTCTGACCGAGAGGTTGGAGTCCAGACGGTGGCAACATTTTAGACAATAGCTTGTCCGTTAGGTCAAATTCAGTCGTTGTCTGGGGGACAATTCTAGCGGCCGGCAGCTCTGATCGGTAGTCGATCCGTGATTTCTCCCATCCACACCACACAAATGCCGGAGCAGTACCCTAACAAACGGGCCTCGGACCGCGCGCGATCTTTTCCCCTCTTCTTTGTCTTATCCTCACCCCTTACTTACACACACTTACACTAACATGCACTACACTACCACACATGCTGAGAGACCGGTTAGGAACTTAGTGCTTGTCTCCACCCCAGCCGCCGATGCCCCGCTGGTGGGAGATACCGGTTTAGGGAAAACCCCGCCTGCCAATGGTAGGTCGCGCCGGATATCGCCAACCACCGGAGGAAGACTACCGTCTTCTTCCGAGGAGAACATGCACTACACTAACAGGACTAATGCACTCAGCCTTTAACGCGCCCGGAATCACCAACAACCAATCAATCACGGCACATGGAACGGAGGCTGGTGGCGGTTAAGTGGGACGTGCGCGAGTGCCGACTAAGCGCGTGCTTACTACGCCCGCTGTATGGAGGCCCTCAATGATTTTTAACAAAAAGTATGTTGCTTCAAGAATCTGAAAAGAATTTAAAATGTTTTTAATTGTAAAGGTTGTAGTTTAATTTTAAATATTGAGAAAAACGACCAAACAGATTACACTTTAATTTTCCACCACTAATCCTACACTACGTTTAACAAATAACAAAATTCATATTACATAAAAGATAACTTTTTGAAATTGTGCAACATGATTTACAAATTTATTAAATGTTGAAAGATGAAAAATAAATAAACAAACTTCATGGTGATGGCCATATCAAAGAATTTGCAATAATGATGAAAGATTGCACTAAATTCTAAAAATTATAATAGAGAAAGATTTAAGCTAGCAATTGTTTCATTAATTCTTTCTCTCTAATAGATGACACGACGCTTAAACAATGTCGCAAGTCCCTTTTTCGGCAAACACTCTACTTTCGTATCTTTCAAACAAACAAACAAAAATAGCGTGGTAAAACTACAAAATTGATGATAGAGATTTTTCCTTCAAACGGAAATCTGTTCTTTAAAACTAGATTTTGAAATACTGTAAATGACATTCGCTGAATTTTTGATAATCTCAAATGCAATTGTTCATTTTTTAAGCGTCGTGATGTTAGAGTATATATTTTAGGCTGTGGATTTGGTGTAACGTGAACGGTATGCTCACTCCTAAGTTCTAATCCCAGCGTGAAGAAAAAATTGCTATTTGGAAGCATCTTTTGCAAGGTTATGTAGTAATATATTGCGTAGACGTTACAAATATTGCAAAAGAAAGTATTTCCAGTTGAAATACGACAATGTTTATATTCCACGTATTCTCTAAATCAACATAATTTATTACATATTTAAGTATTTTAGTAACACAAATGTTCACAACCCACTTATTTTAAAATGAGAGAACATCATATTATAAAACATAATGAACATATCACACAATCATAATCAAAAATTTTGTTGATTTTGTTCGATGAAGTTAATAATAAAAATTAAATAGTTTTAAATTATGCTGAGAAATTGTTCCTTGTGTATTACAAAATTCGCAGTAGATATAGAATGGTAAATTCTTTTCCCTGCAACAAGAATTTAAATAATGTCTAACATATTTTTATTTGTATTTTAATTTATTTGTAATTTTGAGATTTGTAAAATTGTAATTTAGTATATAGATTTCAGAAGAAAATCGCAATATAACGGAAATGTTTAGCAAATACAAAGTATGGTGTGTTTGGTAGTTTTTCTCAATATTTGAAAGTAATTTAACTGATTAAAATAGTTCATAATACATTCGTTTTAATTGGATGTGTGATTAATTCTTCAATATTATTAGAGATTCCCTTAGTTGTTTTAGGTTTTTGGACCCTTCATGTCCTTTCCAACCCCGAGTGGAGATTAACATGCGTGTGATGGGCAGATTGGGAAGCCGTTTCTGAAATTTCATGAAATAAGCTTATGCTATACGTGATCTTTGGATTTCTTGAAGGGTTCACTAGGCACACGAGAACAACGAACTTTGGACATTTCGTGTCTAAAACAGTATATGTAAAGCTTGTTGTTTATGATCACATTTCGGTGGAAAATAACTTTCGATATGGGAGTAGCGGTTTTATCGAAGTTGGAGGGTGTTTTAATTCTGACCACAGGCGTGTCTTTTACATAAGAATTGCGATTTACAGGGAGGAATTCTTCAGGGAAACAAACAGAGAGAGAGAAGCAATTTGACCTAAAGTGTGAAAGGAAAACACCTGTATATAATAACTGTAAGCACAGTTGTAATTGTACTTCCCCTGAGGTGAATCCTGTGTGCCAAGCCTTGTTTGTGACTCCCCTCTAACCAAGATGGGGGTCCGACAGCAGTCTGGTGTGGGGTGTGGGCGCAAAAACCGAATGAGATCTGAAGTCGAAGGGCCTTTGATCTGCGACCGCGGGCCATTTCAACGACCGACTCCAAGCGCCATTCGCCGAAAAGTGAAACATGTGTCCCGGGCTCAGGAGCGAGGGGCTCTCATGGTTGCTCTCAATGGCACAAAAACAAGAAGCACTGCCCAGTGTGCGGATGAGGGAGATTCTGAGAGAAGGGGCTGGAAGTCGTAGCCAGGTCGGCGGAGACCTCTCGTGACCTTCACCGCGGGGCACCCTTCCGCAAGGGAGTCGCTCTCCGGGAAGGTCCTCGCGGTACGAAATAAAGGATTCGCTCTGTGAATGCAGATGCTTGAAACGCACAGAACGTTCGAAATTAGAAACTCTTTGATCCGCACGTTTCCGGCAGTCCCTCGTAGTGGCGGATCTGAAATTAACGGGAAACTGTCCTGGAAGTAGACAGGCCGGCAGCGGCGGCGCGGGGGAGGCGGGGGAGGCGATGCGAACGAGAGGAAGCAACTTCTACGAGCCCATTTAATTCGCAAATCACTCCGCGGCGACACTCTGCGTCGACCATGAAAACTGGCCAACGCTGGAAACTCCTCCACCCTTTCAAATCCTCTCTGCTTACAATTATTCGCAACGCACTCGAACTTATATTTCTAGCGCTTTCAACTCAATTACCTTACTCATATGTGAAAACACACCCCGAGCTTCGTAGCTAGCAGAGCAGAAAGTGTAGCCACGTCTACTTTCGAAACTAGCTTTAACTGGAGAAATTCAGAAGTGCTGCGCTTTTAGCGAGTCACTTACAGACCTTTCACCTATCCTCTCCCACTCTTCCTCCGTCTCCCCTTCCCCCTTTCTCTATCATGTGAGTAAAGAGAAAGTCTGGAGGCCCGCGGCAGTGTCTTGCTCAAAATGTTCGCAAGGTATAATTGCTCAACGAACACCAACGTTGCGACAGAGTTTTTACTAAAATTGATCCTAAACCACTACATATTTATTCCCCGAACACATTTCACATGCTTGAAAATCACATTGATTAAACGTAATCCAAAGCATATTATGCGCTGCAAGGTGAAATAACGGGTCACTAAGAAAAAACGTAATATTTTATTAAAGGACATTAAAAATTGTGTGCACAAAAAATATAGTTAATGATTAAGATCATTTTTCCACGCATTGTTGTGAAATTCCGTAAACATAGTCTTAATCATTCTAAATATGACGTGTATGTTTCTCTGATATTACACTCTCCACTAAAAAACGTTTTACACTTGGTGTGTAAAAATTACACCTGTGTATTGTAATGCTGTATATGAGACAATGAATTTCTCTCATTTTATTACATGAATCATTTTTCTCGGCAGAGAGAAGCAAGGTATGTAACTATTATACAAGATTTATTGGATACAAGGACGGTTGTGAGAAATTGTTTGCAATAATGCAACTTATGTACTAGTAGGATAATACTTTCAGATATTGGCGACTTTTCAGAGGAAAAAAGAAAAAAACAGAATTATTAAAGATTATATAATCTTTGGACTACAGAGGAACTGTGCTTGAAGGAATGTGAAACGGAGTAAAGTAACTCGTCCATGAAGAATGTGATTTATTTTCTGTGACTCTTCCACTCATGCAATTAATACAAAAGATGTTCAATAATGCATTTGGAATACTCCAATCTATGCCGTGTATCTAAAATAGATTTTGTTTTGTTTTTTACCCTCTACCAATCATAAGTTGCGAAACATCCATGGCTCTTGGGAGGCTTCGTCCAATGAAAGCGTGAGTTGAATAAATAATTTATGTTGGCGCATTGTGAAACACATAATTTCAGTCGTGAAACAGTCTTAATAAATACCATTCTGAAACTCATTACCTATGATATTTTGTTGTATTTTTCGTAAGAACAGGGTGAATTTCTGTCATTTTATTACATGAATCATTACATCATCACGGACAAATTTAGTGCTACAACCGAAATATTCTCAACGCTAACACATATCTAACACGCTGTCCCCATCCAGAGCTTGCCCTCAAGTGCCTTGTGCAACACTTTTCTAATTTACTACGAACTTTTGTATCGTTTCTTCGCAAAATTGTGTAAGATTGGTCTAAAGAGTTGCATGTAATTTGCAGAGAACAACAGCGAATTACCTCTCGAGCCTATCTGTTCGTACTACTTGTATTCTTCGTAATCCATAATACAATAGCTAATGTTCTTTTATTTTCGGGTACAACTCAACCTTGCTGGCTAGTGATTAGGACGACTATTATTATTTGTCCGTTGGCTACGTGTAGCCTTGTAACACAGCCAGTTATCTGTCTGGTTATATACCTGATTTAGTCACTTATTTGTAAGTATCCAAAATGGCAATATCATACAATTCCTTGTGCAACACTTGACAAACCAGGTAGATTCTTTACACAATTTCTGCGTTATGCATCAAACACGATCTCAAAGAAAAATAATTTTCTGTAGAACACGGAAAGAAGAATTGCTATTTCACTTCGCAGTGCCATACATATGTAAATTTATTTAAATTATATGTGCTGTATTTTCGCTATAGATCAAAATCAATGCATTCTTTGGTTGCGAATCAATAGTGGTACCTAATATACGCATTCGGCAACAGCAGGAAGTTATATTATGTACAATGACGCTAAAGTAAATTTCCATGAACTGGGTCCTAACAATGCATACGATCGAGAACTGTTCAAAACATTTTTTTTTTCACTTCGACAGTCATGAGGTTCAGTTATTGCAATATTTTTACGCAAACGCGTTGTTAACTTGATACACATGCGAGCGAAAACTGGTGCTTATCCGTATATTGCAAACAATGCGAGAAATAGAAAAGCTCTTCAGACAAATAATGCCCGGCACGATGAAGTGTGGAATTCATTTCATGGACATATTCCTGTTTGTTTTCACATATCTTGTTTTTAGAAATATCGAACGTTGCGCGCAGACGGAACGAAAATTCAAGCCGGTTACACGCGCGTACAGCCGTTAAAAATGCATAGCAAACACTCCCGGAGCCTCGCAGAAGCAGAGGTCACGCAAAAGGAACGAGTAACAACGAATGAATACTTCGCCGGCTTTAAAAAAAATAACCATCGTATTTTCCGCGAATATTTGAGAGAGAAAAAGCGCTAAATTGTCGCCTGTGCATAACACGTGAGACGTGCAATTTGTTTTCCTCTTGGAACTCAACAGAACAATAAACACGTGTTAAACGGGAAATATTACAAGGTACAAACTCTCAGAATAATTAAATCAAATAAAGAATAATGTCAAGAACCGAAAAGTATTCTGTAAACCGGAGGTGCGGTTAGAACTTCATTGTGTGGAATAACAAAATGTTAAGCGAACTCATTGTTTACAGTCTGGTTCGCAATACTCGATTTCACTCAACAGTTCATGCGTATGTTGGATATAAATGTTTGTAAAGCGAAGATTGAAAATGTTTCAGTTGATTAAACAACCATCAAATTAAAACATATTTTAACATTCAATGACATCGTATTATAATTGAATGTAGTGATTGTTCTGATGAGTTAATCAGATCTTTTAATGAAATGCGCAAACCAAAGAACAAAAAGTGAACAAAACACGACCGAGCGCACCCAATTTTCCAAATCTCTGGTGTAGCCTTAAATGTTGGAATTATTTTTTTACCAAAGATTTTTCTCACTGCTATGAAGGAAGATCAAAAGGAAAGTTAGAGTAACCTTGACTTCGACGCGAGTAATTCTGCTACACGTCAGTCAAAATATGTCATTTGCAGAACATTGTAAATTTGTTAGACAAACGAGTAGGAAAATTTCCCAGAAGTAAAGTCAATGCATTTGCCATACCAATTACTTGTTTGCAACGGCACTTGATACTGACTTCCTGAAAACTAAACATTACACATTGTTACTGTTTTCACATATGTAAACAATCTATGACTCCATCTACACTTTATCGTTCCAAGATAAAAAATTAGCCAAGATTTGCTCTAAGCAGAACAAAACCACATTACGTGAACCTCCTATTTAATTATACGAATATTTAATACTAATTTGTAGATTTTAAAGGCAAAAATACGACGAGAATTCAAAACCTTTATTTCTTGAAAATAAAACTCCGAGAAATTAATCAGTGAAGGAAATATGAAATATACTCACTTCAAAAACATTTTAAAGTCATCAAATTTTCGAGTTCATTACACAGAAAAGACGGTCGGATAGCACAATCTATCCAGCTGTACTACCAGGGAGATGGCATGATTTTTGTTACTAAATCCAGACACCTGCCACCGCTAAGCTAGTTTGCACATACCGCCCGTCGTCTAGAGCGAGACAAGCACCCTTCCCGAACACAGGAATGACCGTCCTCCAATCCGACACGCTGTCAATCGAGTATATCGCGCGGAAGCGAGTTAACGCGCGTGGAGCCACTCCACCTATCAAGGTCGGCGCTGCATTATTCGCACGAGCACGGGGCGGAGGCTGCAGATCGCAGAACGGGGGATGGAGGACGGAGAAACTCGCCTCGCCCGCAGTCGCGGGCGGGGCACGAACCGGCGACCTAAGGGGGCGTGGACGGAGCGGGGGCGAGTGCGGAGGCGGGGGCGGGGACGAGCACGCGGAGCGGCCGGGGTTCAAGGGTCCTCGCGAGGGTGCAACGTGCAGCGCCC
>BOPP01000161.1:1829729-1853280 GCA_017312745.1 Gryllus bimaculatus | reverse complement strand
CACGCCACTCCACTCGACTCACTGCTACAAACCACTACGACTCCATCCACCACTACCATTCATCACCACACTAACACACGAGCCCTTACCCACCGTTGTGCGTCGCGCAACTGTCCGCGGTCCGCGACCCTCGGCAGCGCGTCATGTCATCTGTCCCCGGCTGGAGCGTGCGTTCGGGCCCAGCGACAGCCCAGTAACGGCCCAGCGGCGGCGTGTCGTCGCGGCCGCATGCGTTGCCATGCGAGACCGCCGTTCTGTCACCCGCTCGATGGACGCGACACTGTCGCGCCCCCTGTCATCGCGCCCATTGTTTGTTTGTTGCCGAAGTAAGTCTCCGCGCCGCGGCGCTTGGGGAGGGCAGGCACGCACGTGGACCCCTCGATGCGCACGCGAAAAGAACCCCGCGGCGAAAAGTGACCACGGCGCGCCCTCTGTACACGCGCGTTTGCCGCGGTTTCAGGGGTAGGAAGTTCACACCCCAAACCTCACAAAGATTTTTGTTTGTATTTAATCTAACTTCAAAGAAGTGCAAAACAAATATTTGAAATGTACGAAGAGAAAGTGCCAAAAATGTACGAGGTTGCCTTTATGTGAGTAGAGTATGTGTATGGTATAGGATAGGTTGTATTAATATAGTTTCGAGTGGAGTATTACATTGATGTGAATTATGAAAAAGAATACATTATTTGTAAAATGTAGTGATTTAACATTCCTCGCCTCAAATTAAACCATTTTTTCTTATAGATGTTCAAAATATTTTTCTCCGGTTCAAGCAGGATGAAATTGTAATTGTAAACTTGCTCTGTGTTATATATTTTTTGACAAACATTTTTTTCTTTATTAAAAGACCCTGGAATTAGTGTGGCTACATAAGCTATAGTTATCTTTTTTGTGGTTAAATGAATGTGTATTTTGAGAATCATGTTTAATTTGCAAACCTGGTATCAGAACCGGAAATATACTTATTTATCATTATAACGTGTTGACAGTCGTCATCTAATGGACAACCTGAAGAAAAACATTGTTTAATTTTGGCAGGTTTTTGTGACCATTACTGGCCTACTGTCCACGGCGTAACTCTGAGCGGAACAATTTGTTGTTGTTGCGTGGGCACGCCGAGCTTCGTGGTGGATGTGGAACCACGCCCGCGTGCGAGTTTTTCAGCGGGCGAGGGTATCACACACGTCATGGCAAAATTTCAGCTCGGAATTTCATCGAGTCGGCGTGTGAAGAGGAGAAATTAAATGAAAATAAATGCTTCTTGTGGAGTTTTGATTTCTCTCGCAAGAAATGGCAAAGGCGAATGGTACAGTTCGAATTTGGACATGTTACTGGAACTCGAGTGATCCGATTTGTTGTGCATCAGTTTAAACGAAGAAATTCAGGCTTGTTTCTGCAATATTAAGTATGGTAAAGCTGGCTATCAAAGCTATTATGTGTTGTATTAGTATACTTCATATACTACTCTGACATATTTAACGAGTTATTCGATCATACATGGTTCTTATTTTTGAAAATATATACCTTGTTTAATCGCATCAAGACAGTTTACTTCGTCGCATTAATGTTCACAAGTTCTGATCATTCCAGAACTCATAACAGGCGGTTTGCGTTCCGGATATATATATAGTTATATATATGTATATGTATATAGTATATAGTATATATATACTATATATAATATAAAGTGGCGAGTGGTTGTGGCGGGTGGTAGTGGAGGGTGGTAGTTGTGGGTGGTCGTGAAGGAGGCGGAAAGGGTGATAAGGGTGAGGGGTTGGAGTACTCTGCCCCTTTTTCAAATTTAACTGCATCACACATTTTCAGAATCAACTTTCCATCAAATCATTCACCTATTCCAGTTATGACCATGGGGCTGATGCATTAGCATTGAAATAAAGAAAACACTGCTGAAGAGCGAACCCCAAAGTAACCTCGTTCCTCACCCCAGAGGGCCATGCAACACAAAAGACTGCGCGACTAGTCTAGTAGAAGGTCCCATTTTGTTCGTATTTTTCTTTCCATTTAATAAGGGTCTCCACCCTTAGTACCACCCTCAGATGATATTCGAGGGGTCATTTTAAAAACGGACATGTAACCATTTAAATTGAATTTATTTAATATGTACATTGCCTCCAATTATCGTATTTTAATGTTTCCATAATTTGAATGACATTTTGTCTTCCTACTAGAACATATGAATTTTAGCTAGGAGACAACTTTTAAAATGAATTAAAAATGTGTTAATGTTATTGAATAAATGTCATTAATATTATTGAATACATTTGCAAATAATATAATTTACAGTGTATTTACAATTATTGTAAATAGTTTTGAATTCTGAAAATTTTTAAAGGGGAACCATAGGAGTACAAATTTGTCTACGTTTGTTCTCATGGCAGGTTTTTAATTTAGAATATAAAAAGAACATTGTAACAACTTCCTGATAATCTCAGTATATATCGTTAAATTTGAGCAGCTGAAGCAAAACTGAAATTTGTTATTAGGTGTATTATAACTCACGGATTTAAGGAAACGCTACTAATCAAGATATTTTTATAGAACGTCTCCATAAGCAATGCAGCATTTGTATATACCGCAACGCGGTATCTTTTGGTAGTTTTGGCCGCGCGCAAGAAGGTTTCGCAATTTGAACTGGTGGAAGGGTCGGCAATTGCTCTTGTGCGTTTGTTCAGAATTCAGCCGCGCGGATGCCGGGAGTAATCGCACGCCTCGGATCTCGAAATCTGCAGGAGGCAAAAGGATTCAATATCCTTTACCACGGTGCGCGCTAGAGATGCACAACGTAGGTGATTAAGGAAAAGCTACGGGAGCTCAATTGAGGCAGTGAGTGAAAACGGCCTGACTGTCCCTGTAGCAAAAGTGGCCTAACAGGAATGAATACTCCTAGCAGACGGGCTCCTGTTATGCTCGTTGCCTCAATAGTAACATGTCCATTGCATCCACCATCAATAGGCAAAATATACACATGATACTTATTTATTACGGTGAAAATGTCATAGTACAAAATTATTCCGTAAAAACAAATATACGATATCAAATATAACGAAAATTCGACCTACAAGGGAGGGCTACCCTGAGAAGTAAGACCAAGTTCACTACTCTCGTGGTAGAGGATTGGAAGATGCTCTTTGCTTGCTGGTTTCATTGCTTTTTATTTTCTCAAACGTCCAGGGTAACCAGCAAAATAGTACGTTCAGCCAGAGGCTGATTAGTTTTCCGCCAGTTTATTCGCATTTACGGAATTTAACATATACGAAGGCCTATTGTTTTAACCTTCCATTGAGCCTTCAAACCCCTAGACAAGTAGGAGTATTTCGGGTTGTGCAGTGGGTAAACGCGTATTTATTTTATCATTACCTCTACCAATACCGACGTCATACCGTCAATTTCAGCTGAACTGTTGGCATGTGAAGAAGGCTGATACGATTGGCGCTCCTACCAAGTGAGACCTGCATAGAGCTATTCGCTTTCTGAAAGAAGAAGAAGAAAGCAGTGCAGAAGAAATTAACAAAATAATGAACCGAGTATACGGTGTATTCTTCACACAAATGAAGTCTACCTTCTGGAGATGTCCGTACGTGTCAGTAGTTCTGTAATCAATCACATCTGGGGCGACTTAGTGGCGAGTGATTTCCATCTATTCCTCGAAATGAAGAATTGGTTCAGAGACCAAATCTTTCAGACCAATTAGGAGCTGCAAAGCAAAGTTCATGCCACCTGGCATCAGGGGAGGAAATGTTCAACGAAGATAGAATCGAAAGGCTCGTCCACAGGTAAGACTCCTTATGGACGCAAAGATTCAGATATTGTCTGAATGTTCATGGCAATTAGGTAGATAATTAACCATGTTGGGTTTTGTCTATAAATTTATTTTTCTATAGGCTACCCTTGTCTTTTTGTTAAAGATTACTGTAAGTTGAAAAAAAGGCCTTCGTAGACAATTGCGCTGAGACCACTGTTGGCATTAATATTTCGGCAAGACGTAAAATGCAAATACGTAAATTATGTGGTCAACAGTAAATCAAGTTTGTTTCTCTGTTGTTCTTTTAGAAAAAAGTTCATCGCGTGTCTTACAAATGAAATTAACGTTCAACTACAGTTACAACAAGTTAAAATTGCTAGCAACTTCAACTAATACAGAAACGCATTTATTGAACTTACCAAACATGAATCTTTACTTTCAAGAAATACGAGAAAAAAGATAAACGATTATTTGATTGTATCACAGGATTACGAAAATGTTTGTATTTCCGAAGAAAAGTAGAGAGTTTTAAAATAAAACCCTCAATTTTACTATAAATATTATATTTGATATTTACTTTTATATTGTTTATATTATGCATGTGGAATGAGCGGCAAATATAGGAATATAGCAGAGTTGTCGGAAGCAAATTACGCGCCTTCAACGGCTAATAGTTCAATCTTAAAGAAGATTTTTAAATTAATACAGCCCGAACAAATGTAAATAATGTATCTGCTATCGTATTTAAATAAAACATTTTTACTTTTAATAGTGCAATATTAATATATTATTTTTATTTACAAAAATTAGTCATTAGTCAGCTAATCTGAAGCTACTTCAGGTTCTAAAATTTTCGCGTACAATATTTCAATAGACACTTCGAATACACTTTTTTTGTGATGAACAATGTTATCTCGAAATACAAATAATCACCAATTCCTCAGCAAATGTGCAGTTTATTCCTGATTTCTGTCAATAAATTAAATTACAAATTAACAATGAAATTACGACTTATAATTTATATATCATAGATCGCATATTTTGCTATTACCTTAATTATTGCACTGTAATATCAAATTGGTTTTGGAGGAGCAACAATAAAGAAAATAATAAGTTGTGAGCACATTTGTTGCAGACCACAAGACTGCGAAAATGACGCACCATACGAATCAAAATTCCGTCTTTGGAAGATTCTGATGCACCATAGAGCTCTCACCGAAATTGTTGTTCCGTCTTTTCAATTGACGTATGACAAAAACTCCCTATTTAATATCGCACTTTCATGGTTACGTCATCATTGTTTGTACAAAATCGAATCACGAACTAGACATTGAGTAAATACAATAATAACACGGACACACAAAAAATGGCACAGAATTCTAACATAGAGAAGCTGAGGTGACGTAATAACATCCACACAAAAACGGAATTTTCTTTGTCAAATAATAAGCACACTAAGGACACACAATTCTAATATGGAAAAGCGCAGAAGACGTGTAACAACGTCCATAAAAATCTGAATATTTTTCTGTCTTTACAGAAATGTTTAGAGTTATTAAATTATCGTACATGTTTTCAGTACTATCAAGACTGGATGTCGTACTTTCAGTGCAAAATTATATTTGCGTGTGCAGTAAATACTCGACACCTAGATGGGCATTGCTTATCACATTAAGAACTACGATAGCGAAAGAAGTAGAACGAATTTTAATTATGAATTAAAAACTGACTGTCGATGAGAGAATAACAAGCGGATTGAATGTGTAGTTAGGGAAGAGAAACAAAGGGCAAGAACTGAAGCCCGGCAACGAAAAGAACTACAGCCCTGTACTTTGATTCGTAAATATTGTTGATATTACCAGTGGTCATTGGAAAACAACGCAAAACGTTCAAGTAGACGATCCGAATAATAGTTTTTGCGCATCTAAGTTTTGCATGTTTTGTTTTTGTAAGGGTACTTGATTTTTGATTGATTACCAACTTTTGTTTATCCTTTTAATGACAGTATTGATTAGAATTCTTTATTCCAAATATAACGTATGTTGTTAGAAACCTTCGGACTCCATTACATTACATACCGTTCAGCTTTTAAATGCGTTGTCATGTGCAAAACATAAGCGTAATATTTAATAAAATGGAAAGCGGTGTTCTGTTTTTTATTTTCTATTGAAATTACACAAATAAATGAAAAGCCCTGACTGCGAATGCAAAGCTTCCAACTGGAGAGCTCGACCGCAACGAATTATGAATAGAAACCTAAGGTTCAACCTGAGCTCCAATACACAGAAAGGACTTCCTACAAGCTTTTTTTTGGGGTATTTTGCGTTTCGAAACAAAAACTTTTCCTTCATTACAAGCTCGGCTATTCTCAAAAAAAAAAAAAAACGGCGAGAGGAATGTTTTCGAATATTGATTTTAGATTTTACTGCGAAGTTTTAATATTTTCTAAAACATGTCAGCAAGAAATTCATATCCAAGTGAGACTAAATTTTTGGACGATATCTTACAGTACAATTTCTTCGATTGATTAGTCGGTTCTTGTACAAAATACGCAATACGCTCCTTTCGGATTACGAGGGTTTTTACCTCGAAATATTTTCTGTGTTTTTCTACAAAACATATGAAAAACAGGGAAACATCGTCCATCAGCCACCTTAATTAATTATTCGGCCACCTCACTCATCGATCGTGTTTTCGTGAAACCAACAGATATTTCCATAAGACCAGTCGTTAAGGTGGTCACCTGACCCCGCGGCCAGCGGTTAGATACATTTCGCAGAATTACCTCTATGAAGCATTTACCTCTCGTGATTTAAAGGGTAATGGAATAAAAAGGGAAAAAGCTATGCAGATAGGTGATCAGTATATTCTTGCAACGGCTCGGAGCGACATCTAGAATCGCTTAACAGGCAAAGAGATTAAATTAATCAAGTAATAAAATATTATTTAAATACATTTCTCAATGAAATAACAATGCGTTTGCTTCGACGATTACGCAGCATTCTCGTGAAAATCGCTGATCTTTGTGATGAGGAACTCGTAAAGCTTTGTTTTACATTTGTGGGGTGGGAGAGCTCGAATTGTTTGGTGGGCAACCGCCTTTCTTTGTTTCTGCAACAGAGAGTTCTGGAGTGACGAAAATTAAGACTGTCAGCACACATCGGCGATATAATCTAGTTTTTAACGTAAAGTATTTCAAAAACGTATCATGAGTCACCTGTTCTGGTCTTATTTTCCACCTGTTTCTCCAAATCCACGGATGAAACAGCAGCCGTTTTCGCGCGAGATGCATGCAGTTACGTAGATAATATTTACGTCACCGGGTCAACGAGTTTTGATATTTTACCAAGAACTTAATTGCTTTGAGGAATGTGTAAATATCTTCCGTTGGGACGCGCTCTCGACACAGCTGGTCCGATCGTTGATTCGTAATAACGCGTGCTAACAGCGTCTTAAGTAGAAATAAGTAGATTACCCCGTAAACGACCGATTGGCAACGTTTTATTTTGAATCCTATCGACTGCCCGCGTAGGCCGGGCAGCGCTGAGCTGCGCTGCGCTATTGGCATGCTGCGAAGTAGTTCCGAGGAGTGTGTTCTTAGGAATTGTGCTTGTCAATTATTGGGACTAAAGTTTGGCGTTTTGAGGAAACATTAAGACTATCTTGGAGGCGGCACGTTTAATATGCATAGACTTAGTTAATTTATACCAAAAAGAGGGCTTTTTTTAAGTGAGGTGTCAAATTTGAATTATTTTTGGCACCTACACATGTGTGTGTTAGTGTGTGTATAAACACTTTGCTTTCCCTCTATGAAAACTTGGTTATTGACTTCGGAGCACGCCGTGAGCGCGACCTCGCTCTCATGGTCCCTTTCACCGAAATTCTTTGTGTGAAACGTATTTTCCCACAAGATGTGAACTACATTTTGAAGACCACTTTGCTTAGTAGATATATTTGCGGAGGACGGAATAAGGAAATCGCGAGGACGTAAATAAGTGCCCAGTCAGGAAGTGGCCAGTTAGGAGTGACTAAGTGAGAAGGGGATTCTTAATGAAAACTTACATTCTAAGTGCAGAAAGACACAAATTCAAGAAATTATAAAAAAGGGCATACCTTTAGAAAGTTTCAAAACCTTAGCAGCTAAAGCGGGAACTGAAATTCTTAAACAACTTTAAAAGCTGCAAACATAAACATATTTGCCTGTATTTTATAATTCAAATGTATTTTGATGTGGAAGGGTTATTTTGTAGTTTAAGACAAAATTATTTCACGAAAAGCACATTTTATTACGTAACAATTAACACAATTAGACCAGGTGTAGCATGCGTTTTCCGAAACCTTATAATATGCATTATGCATACACCTCCTAGGCAGATCAGCGGCTTCTTAATTAGCGGATTCCTTTTTGCTGGAACCTTAAGTGACTTCTTAAGACAAATTTCACTGTGCTTTTATACAAAAATTAAGAACACAAACCATTTCTTATTTCTTTTCAATGTAGATTCTGCAAAACATCTCTGACCCCAGACAAAACCTTAAAGTACACGATTCATATTTGATAACCAAATTTGAGTACGTTGAGATTAATTTTCAAAAACGTGTCCACGTCATTTGCATTTTGCACTTCTCCCATCAACTTCATAAATCGTGAGCATGGTTAGCATTTTCGCCTCGTAGAGAGAGGAAAACCTTACTAGCAATAAAATTTGGCAATAAAATGTAATTTAACAGTAATTTAAGAGAATTAAACGACTCTACCCAGTGAAACGTTATACATCAAGAAATTTCTCATTAAATCTTTTTCATGACAGAAAATTCCGAGACAGAAATAAACAAGACAAAATTAAAATTCTCGTTTTATAGGCACTTCTTTGTTTCCTGTAAGACGTTAGAAAGATGGTCACCAAACACGTTACTGTAGGGCTGAGAAAATAAAGCAGACTAAACGAATTACTTCCAAACACTTCAGAGAAACAATCGTATTTTCGGCGCAGCAGACAGTTATTACATTCAATTAAAATTTTAGAAAAATTGCGTATTGAAGTAAAAGGTTCTGGTAATAATTCGAAAATGTAATAAACTGTCAAAAGGAAAGAACGAACTTCCATTATATTCAGATATATAAGGACAATTTAGAGTGATATGTAATAAAGAAGTCGTGATGCATGACAACTTTTGATTTAACATTTTCTAAATGATAACAAAACCGATCTACTTCGAGTAAAATGTGAACAGACTTACTCCACCGGCCAATCCAAAACTTCTGACTTGTCTGTGAGGATCAATACACACAGATGATCTTCGGTTGGATCCTAAAAAGTACTAGGAATACTGCTATACGACAAGAGTCACTTCCCGAGACATTTTGTTCGTAGTTGAGGAAGCTAAGAGGGTGGTAAAAGAAGCGTGTCTCTGGAATATGTTAGCGACGAGACGAGACGCAACATGAGTACCACCGGTCAAAAACTCACCGCCACCGTCACAAGCTCCACCGCCTCCACCGCCGCCAACCCGTACGCCCCCGCTCGCGCAGGCCTTAAAGAGGCGGGCGCGCCGGCAGGCGGCTGGTGCGCTGGCAGTTGCGGCGTGTCGAGTGACTCGCCGCCAGCTCCCGGGCATCTCGTTTCACTTAGCATGCCGCGCGCGCGTGCCCCGCCGCGGCCGACTGATCCTCCAGAAGCCAACGCCTCATCCCCACGGCTTCCCAGCCAGCGCAGCCCAGCCCAGCCAGCCGTCACCGACGCCTTCGCCTTTACAACGCCACGCTTCAACTTTCGCCTTTACCTACCATTCCACACGCTCTACCCTTAACCACTACACAATCCCAGTCATCAACATCAGAGCGCCCGTATCTTCACAATATAGCCCACACACCTCGACAACGCCGCCCTCGCACCCCAATACATCTCCCACACCCCAACAACACCGCCACCGTTCTCCCAACAAAACCGCCCCGCGACCCCCAATAACACGCCCACATCCACACAACCGTCCCATCCTCCACAACCAGTCCCCACACTCCAAACACAGCCCAACTCTCCCACAACACAGCACACCTCCACACACCCCCAACTCACAACCAAGCCCACCTCACACGTCCACACTCACAACACAGTCCCCAACCTCCACAAACAGGCACCCTTACCTCCACAACACCCAGTCCCAACTCCTCCACAACCACAGTCCCCACACCTCCACAACACAGTCCCCACACCTCCACAACACAGTCCCCACACCTCCACAACAGAGTCCCCATACCTCCACAACAAAGTCCCCACACCTCCACAACACGGTCCCCACACCTCCACAACACTGCCTCTGACCTCAACAATGCAGACATCACACCGCCCGCGATCTAAACACTGGACCTCCATTTTCCCATGAATGTAAAATTGGGCATCCATTCACAACATTAGATTATCTTTTCGCTCCTTGACAACGCCTTCTACCTCATCACGTCTATCTCCGGTTACTTCACGTTCTCACAACAGCCAAACACAACCAGCTATCATCAGCCGTGAACCTGTTTTTGTGCGACTGGCGGTGTAGACGTGGCAGTTTGAATGTGTTACTGCCACAAGTCATTGTCACTCACGACACCACAGTCATCCACGTCGTCACCATCACCGTCATAGCCACACTCATAGTCATAGATGTATTAGGCGCAAATATACACATTCACCGACACCAATGTCGTAGCCGTCGTCATACCTAACATCGTTCCTGCTTCAGCCATACTCAACTGCGTCGGCACCGCCAGCCCCACAAACGTCGTAACCGCCAACTAGCCCCACCTCCTCAGCGCTTCTCATGAGCTGCCATCGTCCCAATGCTCTCACCGTCACCACCACCGCCCCTTCTACGGCTCCTGGAGCTTGGCCAAGGGCGCCGCCCCCGCCCCTGTCTCCGCCTCGCTCCAGCCCCCGCCCCCTCACTGTATGACGAGCCCTCCGCGCCGTGTCCCGCGGAGCGCTCTTTCAGCGGCAGATAATTGGCTGGAGTCGGAGGCGGGGGCGGGGCGGACCGCCTTCGTGCTGCCATCGTGGCCAAGTGTTTGACACGAGTGCCAGCCCCCTCGCCTCGCGTGCACGACACCAGGCATCAAGATGTCGGCGATACCTTCCCGCGTTTTCAAACCGTCTCACTGCAGCGTGCCGACTCGCGATATGGCGGAAGGAACACGCCAGAGAATGCTGCTTTTGTTTCAAATCGTTTAGTCCACATTCCGTATTATGGTAGTGATTCACGAATCAATATACGTTTCACTATCTGTAATATTTGTTTCCCAGAGCATACCATGATTTCTACATTATTCTCATGCATGTGCGTATTCTTAATGACGAATAATACTAAATAATAACTATTAATGATAAACAAAGCATATGTTTCTACTTAGTAATTTGGTAACAACGTTATGTCCTGTCATACCATTTCATTTAATGCATAATTTATTGTACAATTATTTAATATATATTTTTGTTTGGTCATAGATACTTCAATTTATATTTATTACTTCAAAATTAATATTCCAGGCTGTTTTCTAGAGTGTCAATTAAAATGAAAAGACATGCTCAATTATTAATTTAGACGCAATCAAAGTTGTCTCCAAAACGAGACGTCAAGCAGGTATAAGCACATCTGGTTGAACTGTACAACATCAAAAGAAAATGTTTTCATTTAGAAGAAGACACACAACACAGTGAGACACCAATATTAAAAAAATTAATAGTCCAAACCTTGATTAGAAAGAAGCAGAATATGTGAGGATTCGATATTAATCGAAGGAAAGTGCATACTTTTGCAAATGCCGGAAACTGTGTTTTGTGTGTGTGTTTTTTTAGAGGAGGAAGATATTGTTATGATCTACCAGCTGCTACAGGATAAATACAGTTCAGACCTACTGTCTCTCCAGTGACTTTGACCGGAAAGTACAAGGGTTCTTGTCCCGACTGTGGTGGATTTTCGACACTTTCGACACGATTTTCGACACGTTATATAGCGAGGTCGAATTCAGTCGCTGGCTGGAGAAGAATTCGTGCTGCCGGCTGTTCAGAATGCTAATTTTTGGGGACATCCCTCTCACAAACCGACATATATGGTGCCAGTTATCATCACACAGCCACCTCCCGGAGTACAACATTCACAACAATAAAAGGATTAATGATCATAGTAGTTGACGTGCCCGTAAACAATCGCATAATCAGCACAAGGCTATTGTGATTCCTAATATAATATCAAAACGAAGCACTAAAGGGGAGTTCTAGGCATTTTGGAGGAAGTGAGTCGTTTTTCCATTGCTTTCGTCATCCACCCACAAAGGACTGAAGCACCAATCTCAACCTACGAGTAAAACCTTTCACAGCGCGGCGGCCATTATTCAGCACCACTTACAAAAACCCAGCTTCCCTTCTGCTCCAGCCCAAAGGACTGTGGCGGTTTTGCAGAAGCTAGAAATTGCTCTTGCATCCATCAGGAATCGAACCGTGCTCTTGCGCTTGGAAATCGAGAACGCGAAGCCATAAACCATCCATCCGTGGCGCTGTTTCTATCATTTGACTTATGTGCTATAAGAAGACATGCGAGTATGATGTGTGTATGTGTGTAAATGTACGTGTATATGTACGTACAAGATATGTATATGAGTGTGTGTATGGCTTCATATCCGATTGTATGTGTATGTATGTATGTATGTATTAAAATTTTTTGCATGCGCTAGGTAGTAATGATAGGGAAATTATAATGGTAACTTGATTTGCAAATAAATCTGTATGCACTGCTATATCTATATTCCTTCACCTTGCACAAAACACGCTCAATTGAGCAAACAAGTGCCTAATGTTATCTGACATCCAACAGTATCTTGCCCCCACAATATTTGGTCGCAGTGTTCCAAATGAACTTACGCGAGGACGCGCGTGTGTGTGGTGTGTTGCAGTCGGCCCACTAAACGTACGCATCCTGGGCGCGAGCCAGCCGCTGTCCGCGGGCCGGCGCTACGACCTGCTCTGCCAGTCGTCGGGGTCGCGGCCGCCGGCGTCCATCACGTGGTGGCGCAACGGCCAGCGCCTGGAACGCACCAAGGAGACGGTGAGCAGCGACTCGATCCAGCCACTTCACAAGCGGCCGTGGATCCCCAAAAGTTTTTTTAATTTATTGATTATTATTATTATTATTATTTTTCAATTTATTGATTATTTTTCCTTGTGGGTTCTTCACTTACTAGTTCTTTACTTATATATTACTAATTGATATTTATATTTACTGTTTTTTATTTGTTGATTTTTATTCATTTTTATTAAATCATTTTTACTTTCTTCTTTAATGTTGTCGGCGCTTAAAACACAATACATCGTATTGCTTCTTCTCTCCCCTCTTCTTTAAACTGTTACTTACTCCTAAAATTGAAACAAAAAATATTTTATTTAAAATACTAATTTCGCAATTAAAAAACAAACCAAAATTTCTAAAACTGTAAAATTAAACTATGTGGAAGTTGGTCAGATCATTTCCTGTAAAATTATAGGTTGGAGGATTTACTGTATTGTTTTTTAAGCGTTGTATTATATTTATTGAATGATAAAAATCGCTTAATACTGCAGGTCACTTTTGAAAGTGGTACAAAAGCTCTGCAAATATGTCCTGTAGCTCTGCAAGGGACACAAGAGTCCATTTCAACATTTTCTAACTGAATCAACACAATCTCGTCGAAAACCAGATAGACTTAGTGGCAATTGATTGAAAAGCTGTTTATAATGCGTGTTAGGTTTCATATTCAGTATTTTAGACCTATACAATATAAGAGATAACTAATGCATTAGTATCATTACACAAAGATTTTTGTCATTGATAATACAGTACATAGACATACAGAAACAGTTATCTCATAAAATGTTCTTTACGTAACTACTACAGAAAGTGAGACTTTGGCGAGCGAACGAAATGTTGGTGAGTCATTTTGAAACTGGCGTAGACAACTTTGCGGCTCGCGTAAGGCTACTTTGCCGTAGGCGTACGCGTAACCCCGTTTAATCAATAAACAGCGAAGTACTAGTTTCCTTACAAGAGGGCTGAGGAAGAATTTGGACGGCGTGGCAAATGAAACCGAAAAAGTCGCTGTTCTCGAGCTTATGAGCACTCCGTAATACTAATAGACACGTGGTGAATACAGGACTTCAAATATTTTGTTTCGCAGATAATGATAATTTGATACATTTCTTAACAAAAACGTACTTTCTCACTGTCGGAAGCACAGTGTCAACCGTTGATTCATTATCACGTACATTTCTGAAATATTTATTCTCTATGCTACACGATTGGAAATTTGTGGCCAACGAAAAGTATTCCGAAGTACTATTTTGAGTTATATTTTATGTCATTTTCTAAATAAAAGCGTGGTTTTGTGACGGAAAATTGTTAATTTACTAAACAACCTTAATTAGTTTCTTAAAATCAAAAAATAATTCCTTTATTACACTGAACTAAATCCGAAATAGGCGTGGTCACATGAAATAGAATAGTGCAGGGTGTATAATACACACTCCTCTTAAAAAAGGTATTTCGCGTCGAAGCTTCAGATTAGGTCAAATCAAAGAGTTAAACATTTACGTTTTCTTCGATTGGATGGCAAGGGAAGAGAAGACAAAAAAAATAAAAAGAAGTATTATGAACGTGTACTTTACGTTCATCTTCGTTTTTCCTTAGGAATCCCGTAAAGAGGAATGATATCATGAAACCATGAGTTCTATATACTGTGAACGATAGACAATAAAATAAATAAAAAAAGAATTTGTCTTCAGTCTGCAATAAAAATCGAGCACAGTCATATGAAATTTTACGACGCGAGTGCTAGATATTAAATATTATACACCGGCACTTTAAGTTGTATTTTTGTGTTCTTTTAATATGTATCCGTCATGAAACATATCGTCCAGTTCGACCTCGTTTCCTGATCATTAATAGTTCACATATTTTTAAGTGTTATTAACAAGAAATTAACAACAAAAGTCAGGATGGTAATTTTGAGTGATTTCTTACACTCGCGTGAGTGAGTAAAAATGAACGATAGTTTTTCAATTGTTTCAAATTTTTGCGGCTTGAGAAGGTATGAATATTTTTGCGCAGACCGCGTGATCAAAGAATGACTTTCTTAGAAAAGTTCAAGAAATTGTAAATGCCATCGAAAAATAACATTTATCCTACAAACAGACAGTCAGACACTTTTTTAATCTCAGAGCCCTTCTTTATTCTAATAATTAAGCTTTACTTCTAATAATGAGTAATTATTATTAATTATTAAACCCAGAGATAAAAAACTCATTTATAAATACAATTAGAACAACAATTAGGATCTCACGTAGTAATGCGAATCACTTATTTAAATACTTGAAATGCACGAACTCCAATACTTAGAATTGTACCTCTGGAAGAAGGAAACAATATTTTTTCCCTAAAAAAAGAATTCATATATTGTGCTTAATATACGAACATTGATAGTAAATTCACAAATTTTGTTTGTTTTTTCTCTCACCACAATTAGATATAATAAGACGAACTCACTGTCTCTTTATCAGTCTTCTCAACACTAGTTTGACACGAGGATTACATTCCGTTGTTTAGGAAACCTTCTAACGACAAAAAGGACTCGTTTTTTTCATTTTTCCTTTCAATTTATTTTTTATAAAATATAATCAATACGCACTTTGTCTCATCTACAACTTTGGGCAGCGTCGTAAGAAGCATTTCTCTGATAAAGGAGAAATGAAAGTCCTACCGCACACTACTCTTATTTCGGTAGTGCTGGAAGCCCATCTGCTATTTTACATCTCTTGGATCTCCTCGCAAACATCAAGTCGGATAATCACCTTCCTTAGAAGAGAAGTTGCAACATTTTCGAAATGAGACTTTTGTAACACATGGCAAGTACGAGACATGAACACGCATTTCGAAGTGATTTTCAAAGAAGTTCTTGAGGTGAAATCGGAGAACGTGCTGTTTGCAAATGTCCCCATTCTCAGTCACTCGTGCTCAGTTTGCTGAGAAGACTCGCCATTTAGCTTGGTGTCAGCGGAAAAGAATATTTTAGAAAATTTCGGAAGAAACGCAGAAGGAAACACATTCAAAATTGCGAAATAACATGTTTCACGAACGATTTCGCAGTTTCATGTAATACACATGTTTATTTATAACCGTTATAAATACAGCCAAATATGGGGTAAATTGTGAAAGAACACGTTCATACAATGTCACATAAAAACTCGACTTCGCTTCATCGTACATGTCAGCCTTCTTCCTTGGCGTCATTACCTAAGCCCCCTAACGACCCCAATAAGTACGCAACCGTAGAACAAAAGCGTCCGGTATAACACCTTAACGAGAAAAGTAATGCGATACAAACCATTTGCATGCAACTGCTTTGACCTACTTCATTGAGCGAGTGTGCATCCCTAGAACTGCTCCGTTATGAAGACCGTAATCCGGCATGGATGATTCTGGAACACACTTGACCCTAATAGCTGGCAAGGGATTGGCAATATGTTCACACCATATTCGTCTACAATATCTTACCCCACACTAGTACTTACTTTTTTTTGTGTTTAAATAAACAACTCTCCACTCAAGAGTAATAAATATCCACGGACATCTATAGCCATTTATTACATTTAATTAATAAAAGAATATAAAATCGTGTTAGCCACACTATACCTACCGGTATTAGCCACGTACATTGTTCATTAATTTATTAATTTTGTGTCAATCAGAGAATCTTTGACAACGCTCTTTAACTAACCAAATTAACAAAAATAATTTTTTAAAACTGAAAAATCTAGTATTCACAACTGTCTTTCAAAATCTATTTAAATCGTAGACAAATAGAGAAACAGGTACAATCAATTGGCAGACGCGCAGGGCACTGGCAACATTAGGCAACGCAGGTTTATTTCTTCATTTCTGAGGGCTTGCATGGTTAGTGTAACTTCCCATGGAAGCATTCTAATCCCTTTACTAAAAACGATATCGCTTATGTAATATATGCGCTCGTACATTTCGTGTAAAATGACCTTTCATTTAGAATGTCCCAGAATGCCCCCACCCCACATTTCGCTTCGGTCCTTCTGGTAAAATGTACTCAAAAATTATTTTTTAAGAGTGTCTCTAGCTAGTTTAAGATTGCTTTTGCCGATAAATAATAAAAAAAATCATTTTAGAAACGTACTTCTCTTAGACTACAAATCACACACACGTTTAAAATATATTATTTGCCAATTTAATAAAACAAATTACTTGAAAATTAGTCATCAAATCTGCCTTGGTTATAATGCATTGAAGCAACATCGATATTTTGACACATTATATCCTGCGTAAAGTAAAACTTAAAAGATTTGTTGGCAGACTATTGCAGGCCTCTTCAGCACTTAGGTTAACATTTCCCTCAAGACTGCTTGGGGATTTAAATTGTTTCTATATTTCATTTAAAAATACAAAAAATTAAAAACATCTATAACTGAGTCGCACAACCGCTCCTCATCGTACATGAACTTCCAGACAATTTCACACTTCTAAGAGAATGACAAATACAATTATGGAAACCGCCGTTTATGCAAGTAACGACACCCAAGGCAGCATCAGACAACGAAGAGGAAAATGAATATCCATTGCGATCGACAACTGTAATTTTC
This sequence comes from Gryllus bimaculatus, assembly GCA_017312745.1. NCBI lineage: Eukaryota > Metazoa > Arthropoda > Insecta > Orthoptera > Gryllidae > Gryllus > Gryllus bimaculatus. Next base: position 1,835,841 of record BOPP01000161.1, on the reverse strand, counting down.
TGAAAAAACTAAGGGGGGCTTGACTAACTCTTAGACCATTCAATAATTTCATTCCCAACCTAATAGAAGAAAACTGTGAGCAAACCCGTGACTTCTCCTCTGTCGCTTACAGTCTGAGTCCAAAATGTTGCATTTACATTCGTATTCCCTCAAATATCAATTATTTCTATTGCAAGCAGCATGGGAAAGAAGGAATATTTCCCTGCCCGGTCGACCCACCATATGGGAATTCTTTCAAGCGGACTCGTTCTTATCATCATATAACTGATAAACCCCACTAAAATAGAATAATCTTACCTCAATAATCAAAATTCTATCACACGGCTTTCAGTTCAACGCAGCTGCATGTGACTCTCTGAGCCGACGAGAGCAAGCAACAGCAGTATTTTTTTTTATTATTATGATTATAGCTATATTTGTGGACAAGTAGTTTACTGTACTAATTACGACTGTATGGTATGAGTGATGTTGGATAAATGGGAAAAAGAGAAGCAGGGGAATCGAAAAAAAAAAAAACAACGAGGAAATCTGCCCACTCGCTTTACCAATCTCAAATTTCAACCGATGGACCAGGATATGGGCGACAGTACCCAACGGTGGAAAGAGTTTCCCCCAGCTAGGATTGAGAGGGCAGGGAGAAGTAGGTAAGGATACATCACGGCAGATAAAGACAAGGCAAGCTAGGGCAGGACAGGTTAGGGCAGAGTAAGTCACTGTTATATCCAAAAAATAGAACTGATCTCTATTAAAATCGTTTTTATTTCCATATGCCAATAGGATATCCACCAATAACAAGCCAGGTCAAAACAATGTTCCATTAGATGTACCTATGACGTAACAACACTCACAAAACAGCCGATAGATCAGTCCGAGTCCGTAACCAGTTCCGCAACACGTTTTCACTAGATTCTAGCACTCAAGGCAGGCCGGCACTTCACACACTGTATCGGCTACTTCGCCGGGCGCGGCTTTTATAGCCCGCTAGGGCAGAAAGGTCCGCCGGCCAGCTGCCCGATAAGGGTGAGCTCTGTGGCTCCTGGGCCTGGTCGAGCGTGACGGAGCTACGGCGCTGGTAATCAGTGCCCTCTCTTGGCCGGCGCCGAAAACACTTTCCGGCGGCAATTTTAACGGGGTGCGTTCGACCATAGTCACGGCAGTGAGGGGTAGGGAGTCAAGAGATGGGAGAGAGACGGAACGGAGCAGGGAAAGAGATGAATGGGTCAGGGAGAGTGACGGTTGCACAAGGACAAAACGGGACGGGAAAGGATGGGACGTGACGGGATGGGGTGAAAGGGCAGGGAACGCAAGCGAAAGCATTGCGAAGTCAGCCACTGCGGCTTTGCGTCGGTCGGCAGAAGCGGGGCAGGAAGATGCGGGCAGGAAACGGAACGAATAATTATTTCCTGTATCCAAGCATATCAACTGCTAAGAACATTAGTCCCATAAGTTTAGTACATTTTTATTCTCGTAGATGGCGGTGAACCTTCCTCGTCTGGAACGTAATATCTAGCTCAAACCCACACGTTGGTGGGCGTGAGTTCCGCTTCCTGATATCTCCCCCAACGACACTATGCCCCAGCTAGGTTAATCTCAAGTTCCCAACTAGTTTCCCGTCATATGTGATAGTGTAGTGCATGTAACAGTGTATTTTAAAAGGAAAGAGGAGAGCATGAATGCGGAAGAAAAGATTGCGCACGGTCCGTGGACCATGTCCTTACTGTGCCGGTATTCCCTTGGTATTCACCGGGAAAGCAACGGAGAACAACCCACCAGATAAGCCGGCCGCTAAAATTCTCCGCCAGGTAGTGTCTCGATCCGACCTTTTTATATAGCTAGCGTAAAAAAAATCCGCCCCCGTCGGGCAAGAAGCCTGGGACCTCCCCGTCAGCATCAACGGCAGTGCTGTCACTAACCGATCACAGCTGGCAGGGACGAGGAGAGCTAGGAACGAGACGGCGGCGGTGAGCAGGGCGCTGCCGGGTTGGCTGCGAGCCGCACAAGAGCGCACCGCGTTGAAGCAAGCTGCCGCGACTCGCCCCGTGCGCGGCTCGCAGGCCGCGGGCGCGCCGATGGCGCGGCGGTCGGGCGCGCGCGACGCGCGCGGGGGTTAATGAACACATCAGAGCGGCGCGGCGTAAGAAATTAAACAAAACTCAATGACCTCTGCGTCGTGGCGGGGAGGGAAGAGGAGCCATGGAGGGGGAGCAAGAGCCTCTCTCGTGCGACCCCCTGCTGGTTCTGGCGCGGGGGCAGCGAGTGGCGGTGCGGGACCGCGATAACAAAAAACAGGCGGCGTCTTCTGCTGCGTCAGCGTTGCGCGTCGCGTCGCGAGCCAGCACCCCGCCGCCGGGGGCTCTCGCTACTCGGGCGGCGGGAAGGACACACGAGGGAGCGGCCGTCGACCTGGGCGCGGCGACGGAGCCGACATACGACGGCGGAGCCCACGGCAGGGGCGAGGCGGAGCGCTTGCGCGCGAGGAGAGCGGTCGTGGCGGGGGTGGCGGGAGGATGGGCGGGGCTGGCGGGACTGACGGCGTGAGAGGACCAGAGCGTGGGCAGAGGCGAGACGGACCGGGACGGACGGGGAAGCCGGTAGTGTCCCTGCGAGACCCACGCGCCGCGCGGATAATTGCACGACCTGGTGCGTAATTACACACTTGGATTATCTGCGGCTTGCCCCTGGTATCGGATTCAGCGACCCACCCTGCCGCCGGCCACCGGCTTCCGCCGTCTGCCGCCGCCACCGACGCACTGCCGCCTCACGCCACCGCCACTTTACGCAATGCCCGCGAGCGCCGCCGCGTCTATCTTTTGCATCTAAATGAAAGCGCGCGCCCAGGGCGTCGGAAGAGCCGTGCGTTCCCTCTCCCTTAACCTCTCTCCCCAACTCCTCCCCACCCCTCTCCTCTCCTCTTCTCTCCACCCGCGCTGCTCACCCGCACTCGCTCTTCCACACGCGGCCGCTCGCCGCCGCCGCCGCTGCTGCTGCTGCCCGGAGGTAGCGCGCCAGGTTTTGTATTCAATTGCATCCAGCACAATGATTTGAATTTCAATTTACTTCGATAAATGATCGATGGGGTTTAAATTATCGACTGGTCCGAGTGCAGCGTCGACAGGGTGAGTCCCTCTGCGGGGAGTCTGATGCGAGAGCTGTGGAGTTAAATTTAAAGTTATTGCTTAAACCATACCTTTTTTTATTACTGATTTTAAGACAATCCATTCTATCTACTTCGATTGCAAAAGCAGCGAGTTGCGGGAATAGAGTTTCGCCTCGGCGAGACGAGATTGGGGGAAGAGTTGAACGTTGTAGCAATCTGTGCTGACGCATTATGAAGATGATCCGGTGAAATCTCTAGTTTGAAAACAAAGAGCAACACACTACTTTGAAAACACCAACACCAATGTTTGCCGCATCGGTTCACCAGTAAAATATTAGACAAGCAAGGTGAAGTAGAGCAGAAAGGAGTAACCGGTTCATCTTCCGAATTTGCTGGTGCTGGGGGTGCAAAAAGGATCTTCGGCGTCCGCCCAGCGCTCTAAATTGCGTATACCCATAATTTGAATAAGGATTGCCGCCGTTCCTTGGATAGATAGATTTCGATAATCTAAACTCAGACTAGGTCACCAACTTGAAATTCTGTCAAGCAACTTTGATTGTAAGCCTAGTACATACCCGACTCTTCGAAATTACTCCTGCAACTGATGGCCGCAGTCAATCGCACTGGTTCTGACACTGCATTAAAATTGTAATTCATACGGAGTTACGACCCGTTTTCGCTTGTGGCGTCGTACGGTAGGTGAAGAGGAAACGTTCAAGGTTTGTCTGCCAATTTTATGGACCAAAAGCTTTTTGCCTCTTTTGAACCTGGGGACTAACTGCTGCACCATACCATCGGTTTTAGAGTAATAGACACGAGTCTAATTGATAAAAAAGACTTATCTGAAGATTCCTCTTCATTTCATTCCCATCCCTTATTGTTGCGTGTTTTCTGGAGCAGCATCTCCATCCATCACACCTGTAGAAATGATCCGCGTGATCGATGGAACTGTCCCGTGTCCTTTGTAACAACAAAAATCCCCAAACATATTTACAACAGAAATGCTACTGTTTAAACTAAGGAAAGCGTGTAATATTGTTTCTAGATATTCGGAAAAATGTTTTTGAAACTTGAGCGTTTCAAAAAAATACGTTGTTTTAAAGATACCTGAAACTAGTGGTACTACAACACTTGTTTCGGTTATGTAATACAATGCTACTTAAACATTTGTGTGTGTAATTATTGAAAAATTAAAACGTTTACAGGAAGATAACTTTCGTGTCACGTTATCCTGTGCATTTAGCTCTATCCATTCGAAAACAATAAAGAAAATTCTTTTGAGTTTTTTTATAAAGTCTTGTTTCTAATCTTTTTCTTATTTCATGCGAAATTACGCTAAAACTTCTAATAACGTCGCAAAAAAGGTGTACTAAATATTTAAAGATCTAATTCTGAAGAACTGATCTAATTATAAAAAAAATGTTACCTCCCATAACGTAGTTGTATGAAGACGACGAAAAAAATTAAACTTTTGCAATTTTCGAAAAAAGAAAACAACAGATAATGCAACGAAAATAAAAAAATCTGTCATTTTTATAAACATATTTCGCTCTAACTGAGAAAAATGTATCCACTAATTTTCACAGACAAACAGAAATTTTGCCACAAGGCAATTTTTCGGTATCAAGGACTCCCACAAAACGTGGATTCTGGCTATGTAACGGGTTAGAGGAAGTGATTCCTTATGTAGAGGTACGAGAATTATTCACTTTTTCTGAATCAGGAACTTACAATACGACCTTTTCTTCTAAAAAATTCCGCTTCTCCCTTCAGCAATACGTAAGTTTCTCTATGCCATGGAAATAGAACGTGAAAACAAATAAATATGCATTTAATAAAAAAAATGACTCACTCAACAAAATATTACTGCATAAAAATAGATAAATCAAATACTCCTGCGTGTCAGAAAACTTGCTCTAAGTCTACATTGGTCGTATTACCCTAACACAACTTTTAAATGTTGCGCAAGTCTAAAACGTATTGACATAAAAGAGAAACATTGCCATGAATGTTTACAAGACGTATATTTGTTGTGTTACAGTGTTTTGTCTCTTACATTCCCAACAATTTTTGTTGTAAATACAAACTTCATTAGGATATTAGTATTCTAAAGAGCGACACATATATTTATTAAAACTAAAAACTCACGTTTTTAATTTCATGATAATCTGGTTCGAGCTTTCAGTATGAACATTTAGTTCTCCATTTCATTTTATATTCGTTTTTTCTTTAACATTATTTCTAATATGACACATTACTTACTAAAATAAAATATCTTTTCGTACTGTAGTCATAAATGTCTCTCTAAAATTAGAGTTTAAATTGCGTACTGAATGTTTATATACAATTTGCAATTCTTTTAATGTTGTGGAGCGTCTTGCGAAAAAAGGATTGGGTCTTTATTTAGTTGTAATCAGAAAACTGAATGTAAACATAAAATACCACTGAAGATAAAAAATCCATCCTGCAAAATCCCTATCTTTTGAATATTTTTATATTGCATCCAGCCATACCTGAACCAACACAGATTGAACAATGAGAAAAATAGTGCATAGATTTTCCAATACACGCGAAAAAAGAAAAAATATTTATCTCTGACTAACACGAGATCATTAATGTTTCGCAAAAAAGGAAAATAAAATATATCTGTTTTAAAATTCCCGATAAAAAATACGTTTCTCTTTATTCACGAAAATCTTGATCACCGCAAGGCAGGGAATGTTTAATATTTAACAGTTTCACAAAAATAATTATTGTAACTTAAGAACAATTTGAAGATAAAGCAGACAGTTTTTCACATGCAGAAATCTATCAGATATTTATTAAAGATAAGTGGTTTAAAAAGTTCATATTTATATTATTTTGTGTAGTACTGTGCATCATGTAAACGTACACGACACGTACTTATGCCAATACGTTTATTACCCGTATAAATTCTCTTGAGTTGAAAGTAAACAAAAACAAAAACAACAGCAACAACAACAACAACAACAACAATAATAATAATAATAATAA
>BOPP01000161.1:1799132-1814878 GCA_017312745.1 Gryllus bimaculatus | reverse complement strand
AACAGCCAGACACACACGCGCGGCCGTGTCGCTCGCCTTCGCATCCTCCAACGACACCGCAGCAGCAGTAAGAGCAGCAGCTCGCCGGTCAACACGCCGTTGTGGCGCACTGAAGCGGTTATAAAACATTGAGACCGAATATTATACTTTTCTCGGATTCAACCGGAGATATGACGTTACGCACGGTTGACTGGCGTTCCAAGTGCAGGTAGAACTTTCTGGCTGTACGTTGTGGCCGTTGTTTACTTCTTTCTAGGGTCCATATTTTATTTCGCCCACTTTTCATTCAACACCGAAAGACATTGCTGAAATTTACATTCCAACAGGCTTTGAATTTACAGCAAACAGTTTTTATATTTTTTTCTTTCATTAATCCAATCTGACTTGGGACATTGCGCCCGTTTTACTGTGTCCCCTCTTGTTGAAGTTATGGGGTTCAAATCCTGAGCAGCGATCTGACACCTTGTCAGTTTTCCCCGTCACCAAATCAAATTACTCACAATTTTCACTCAACAGATTATACAACATTTTCTGTTGCATTTTCATTATGTTTGAGGTCCTGTTGTTGGAGTACACAGCGTTCCCCGTGAATGTCAATGATGAGAGCGAGGAAGGCGGCTTACGCCTTTACGCCGACCCTTTCTTTAGAGAGATAATCAAAGGGGTTTTTCCATTCTCGTCCACACGATGGATGATGATAAGGGTGAATGAGATGGATAAAAATGAGATGATTTTGGACGTGTTTCCGACCAATACAGCGTGTCTATAACTATAATATTAGACGAAGAAATCGTATTAATCAGGAGTCACTACCAACAACCCACTACAAAATATGAACATACAATACATGATAATTATTTTTCAAGTCACTGCCAGATGATATTAAGCAATTTCAATGGATACACACGTTTAAGTACTAAGTAAAATCTTTTCTGCCGCATAAAACTATTTCTATATAATTAGAGATTACACTGAGCATCAATAAGGAAATTACATATTCATTTTAACAATTATATATAATGTATTAGTTATCATTTAGTCTGTATCATTCTAAAATACTAAACCGGAGAAGGTGAGAGATACCTTGTTCGAGAAAACTCGCTAGCCGACGGTAGGTCGTCGCCGGATCTCGCCATCCAGCGGGAGAAGATCATCATCACCATCACCACCACCACATCCTTCCAAGGAAAATCATGCACTATATTTAGAGGACTAATGACCATAGCAGTTCATGCGCTCGGAATTACTGACAAACTATCAAACAATCTACAAGATTACGTAAATAAACCTGCAATAAGTATTGTACCTCAGCTTCTGGGTCAATGGCCCCATCTCGATCAGGTTTTTTCGTCCAGTTTCCCTTATCCATGGGGCAATGCTGAGATGGCCCCTTGCTTGCTTCTGGACATAAATATCTTCACTATCTGTGAACCTTTTCCTTAGCTCTTTCAGTAATGTAGATATTCGAATAATAGTTTTCCATCGCGGCAGTAAGTCGATTCCTTCACGTGAAGTATTAGGGATAACAGTGTACATATGTAGCTTATTTGCCTTTGCAAATGGGATTTTATTATATGGGAGCGAATATTTTCATATCAATTATTGCCAAAAAATCTGGTTTCTAAATAACTCAACTTAATATGTATATGAGTTTAAAAATAAATGGATGAGCTCATAAAACCCTGCACTTATTGCACTACTTCTCCTAGTACACCACACAGGTTTTAACGGTTTTCGACGCAAAAAAATTAAAAAGCAATGATTTTGCGTTTATGATTCACATGGCAACAACACTCGTGGCTTACGCGGGACTCAAGCCCGCAGCCTTTAGCTGCATGTTCACGCAGGGTGTTCATATGCATACGGATACACAGAAAAGTTCTTCACAAAGAAGGAACATGAACGAACATCACGAACAAAAGTTGCCGTTTCATAACGCAACGCGTGAATAGTATTCAACAGCGTGTGGCCTCTTCCGTGGAGCCTTTCTGTCGTATGACGTCACTTATGTCTTACAGCAGTACCACACTGAGAATAAATCACTTGGAACGCGCAGTAGAAAAACAGGAGAAATTCTACAAACAAATATTTGCATATTTCAGTCAAAATCAAAACTATTTCATTCTTTTTGGATTTTTCCCGTATTCCTGAACATTGAATAAAACCAACAATACCACTCACATGTCCAGAAGCTTATTTTTTTCCCTTCAATTTCGTCGTGCATTGGAATAAGTAAGGTATACGAGAAGCGAATTGCAGAAATTCCAACCCTGCCAAAAAAATAACCACCCTATTCTATACGTCCTTAGTATGCCAATGTAGAAGGTAGAAATATTTTACGTAACATATAAGCTGACCCTCGAATTATCATCCGTTTGCGATCATTTAATTATCGACGTTGCAATCACAGACACACCGTATCTCCGAAGCACCGGACCCAAATTTTCCAACCTGCGCCCCCAGGCTTCAAACGCTCAGCTGTACTCATCTCGTGCTATCTGACAGATGCCATCCACCCATCCATCGATAATTTCCCCTTTTTCTTTCGGCTCTTATCATCAAATTCTCAATTCCATCCAGCCGTCCCCTTTCAATTTCCGACGGCTGCTGCTCTCCCCTTTATCTCTCACTGGTGGAATACACTCTCTCTCTGCCGTTTGTCGCGCCCTCGTCCTCAGGCTCCCCATCGTTTAATGTCAATCCCTCTGGCTGACAACTGGGCCGCCTCTGTGGCGTGGCAAAATCGCGTGCAAATCCCTCACCTAGCGTTGCCTGCACGCCACACGGATATTCAAAGGGCTACCCTCTGATCTCGCCCAACGTTGGAAACGCTCCTTCTAATAATTGTCCTTAGTCTCGATGTTTCCAAAAACCTAAGGGCAGCTCTCTGCACTATAAACTACATAAGTTGTAATTTACTCATATTTTATTTCTTCATTATCTCGTACATTTATCATAAAATCTTATCTTTTTTATTATTTTCATTCTTATCTATAATTAAACTAGACACACTAAAATGTGAGGGAATTTGAAAACAATTACCAAGGGTTATGTCTTAGGTTTCCTGTTATACAAGCAGTTTGACAACTACAAAAATGCGTGTCTATCAGTTATTATGTGGCTTTGGATGAATATACAACCCGTGGACTGTGACGTACTGCTTCTTTCTGTGAGCCGCATCATCTAGTGGAAATCGCAAAGCAAATCTTTATTCCAAGTTAGAACTGTCTGTCTGTCCCGATAATTTCCAGGCTTCTTAGTAGCATATACTGGCTCACTCCCTGTAGCAAGTCACGCGTATTTCGCCGTGGGCTGCGATGAAAGAATTGCTAATCACGAAGTACGGGATCCCCTGATAGAACCCACTGAGATTTTTCTGTGAGGATATTTGAGGTATTTGAGTGAATATAAAAACATTGGCATTTCATGTTTCGTAAGAAAATTTAGCTACTTTTTACATCAAACGAGTTCCACATACATACATCAATTCTTCAACGCACCTGGCAGGTAGACGAATATCTTTCCTCTTTTTCATAAAAGTAATGATTTTGTGTTTGACATATCAGGACCCATTATTTACATCCACACGCTTTATCACCAATCAGAATGCATGCAAGGATTCTCCAACCACATGAGAACATTAGTTAAAACATAACCCGGACAGTTATTTCATGATATACATCGATTTAATGGTAAATACTAACTTGTAACTGAGTACCCAGCTTGTTACAGCAATGCTCTCAGTGGGTCTACAGGACCCAGTAGTCTCAAAACGTTTATTCCTCAAAGTCCGTTTCGAAAATGTCATTGCTTATAACGCAATAAATAACTAGAGATAATATAGGAAGATACTCGTATATGGAACAATACATCTCTATTGCTGCGCCTTCTACCGCAGAAATCATGAATTATTAGATCTGGGTTTCAGAGACCAGGCGAGTGCTCTGTTGGGTTAAATACTGTCCCAATCGAACATTTCAAGTTAGAGGTTACTATATCAGCTTCAAAACATCGATGTTTAAAAATCGATGATTTTTGTGTATTTTTAACATGAATTAATTTTGAGCATTGATGTTTGTTAGCATCAAGGTTTTGTGCGCCATGTCACATCACTACGTGAAGAGGCATTGCACGTACGCCTCAGGGCAGTCGAGCGCCGCACAAGCGAATAGACTGTTTGTTAGTGATTCCGGGCGTGTCAACTACTAGGGTCATTAATCTCATAAGTCTAGTGCATGTTTTTGCTCACGGTGCTGTTGCGGTTTTGCTAAGGCGGCGGTAAACTTCCGCCGCTGTATAGCGAGATCCGGCCCCAACCTACAGTCGGCTAGTGGTGTTTTCCCCAACCAGATATCTCCCACCAGCGAGTTCCCGTCCCATCTGGGACAAAGCTCTAAGCTCCAGACCGGTCTCCCGCCACGTGTGGTAGTGTAATGCATGTTGGTGTGTGTGTGTGAGGGGGTGAGGATGAGACAAGAAAGAGGTAGGAAACATCACGCACGGTCCGTGGCCGGTTCGTTAGGGTACTGTTCCGGCATTCGCATTGTGTTGATCGTAGAAACCACGGGAAACTACCGATCACAGGTCGGCCGCTAGAATTCTCCTCTAGATAGCGGCTGAATTCGATCTAGTGTCGAAAGTGACAAGCTAGTGTCGAAAATCATGCCACCGTCGGGACTCGAACCTTGAACCTCCCAGTCAGAGGGACTGCAGTGCGAAAAGATTTGCCAGTTGAGACATACCCGCGGTGGTAGAGACGTACTGAATAAAAGAATGACTAAATTTGCAATTTTGTGTCTCCTTCTCAATGTTGACTATCTCAAACCTACTTTGTAGAGAAAATATTGTAATGCTGCAGCGAAAAAAGCCGATTTTTTGACAGAAAAAGTTGTGGGGCCCTTGCTAGCGAAACACGATTCTTCACGGGATATTTTTCGGATATATTAATTATAGCGGGGTTCTTTATATGAAGACAATAAAACTTTGAAACTTCCTGAAATATGACTTCAATTTGTTTCTTTAGATTGTTAGCCAACAGTAATATGCGCTAATAAATATTCGAAATTCTCTTCAAAATTTCAAAATTGAAAAAAAAATTTAACATTTCAACAACTCCCATAACTACATAGAAGATATAGAATTTATTTACTAAATGAAATCAATTTTTCCAAATTAGATCTTTATTTAATTCCATGTAAACGTTTTAGACAATTCGAACAGTTTTCCCGTAATTTAGAATGAAATAGTGACAATGAAAACAATTTTAGTAAGTTTTCTAAAATGTCTGTAGGTCTGTAATTTTTTTCTTTAGTTTGTGCTAAAATAGAACAACATTTACTCAAAAAGAAATAATATGTTTAACTTTTATTAAAACCCCTGGAATTATAAATTCTTTTTTTTTTCGTATCTGTCCACTTTCAACACAAGCTAGAGATTTCTTAAATGCAATCTACTAAATACATGATCTCTAAATTATTTTATGTAATGTCTTTAATATGACAAGTTTTACGATATATTTGTTATATAGTGGCACAGTTCAATGGTCAGTGGTATAGTAATGTAGTGGTGGCAGAATTCAATTTTCTTTCGATCCTGTCAAATACTCTTCAGGGTGAAGTTAGTTCATATTAATGTTACATAGTTCTTTCGTAATGCAAACATTTCTTTAAATATTAGGTCATCAAATAACTTCTTACGCATTTCTTCAACATATTAGTAGTTTTCGTGTACTTTTTTAGATATACAACTTTGCATATTTTCGAGTAATGGCTGAAGCGAAGAATAAGCACTGAAACGATCAAGAGGCAATCAAATAATATTACGGTACTAATAATACGAGGAGGTATGGACTGTTGAAGAAACAATTTTTTGACGGCACCCTACGTATCGCTCTTCCCAATTTTTAATACTGCACAACATCCTTCTCTCCAACATCGATACTGTTTCAATTAACTTCTCAAACATTGCACTTCCTACTATTTTTCTTCCGAAGATCAACTCCACACCAAATCTCGCAGATTCAACAGCCTTTTTCTTCCGCCGCCCGTCGCCCGCGGCGCTCCCTCAGCTCGGCGCGCACCAAAATCCCACGGGGCGGCGACTCGTGTGAGGCGGCCGGCAGCGGTGGTGGCGGCTACGCTGGCGCTGAAGGCGACGGCAGTGGCGGCAGCGGCATCAGCCGAGCCAAGCCGTGCTGGTGGCGGCGGCGGCCGCGTCGCTAAGTACCTGACCGAGTCAACAACATGCCGGAATTAAGCTTTCTCGCCCAGTAATCACGAATGGAACGCAGAGAACACACAGCACCGAATGGAGGCAGACGCGACTGAACATCGGCTGCCGCCGTCGCCGCGCCGTCAGTGACGCCGCCGCCCCCGCCGCCGCCGCCGCCGCCGCCGCAGCAGCAGCAGCAGCACAATGCGACGCCGCTTAGGGATTTTCCGGCGGGCGCGCGCCAATGCGGCGGCTGGCCTGTCTCGCTTTGCGAAGAAGCGGGCGCCGCGCTGCGACACGACCAGGCCAGGCGCGGCGCAACACGGCGACCGCGGTCGGGAGACGAGGGCTGGGATGGCGGCGGTCGGGACACGGAGGCTGGGGTGGCCTCGGTCGGAAAGCGGAGGGCGGGGTGGTGGCGGACGGGTTGCAGATGCAGAGGTGGCAACGGTCGGGACACGGAGGCTGGACTGTTGGCGGCGGTCATGACACGGAGGCTGGACAGGTGACGGCGGTCGTGACACGGAGGCTGCCGTGACACGGAGGCTGCCGTGACACGGAGGTTGGGGTGGTAATGATCGGTACACGGAGGCTGAAGGCGTAGCGGCGGCCGTGACTCGAAGGCTGAGGTGGCAACGGTCGGGGCACGCAGGCTGGGATAACACCGAAACTGCAATGCTTATTCCGCTTCACCGCTGATTATTTGAATTGTATGCCCGGAAACAGATAAAAATTCTAGTTTTCTCAAATACTACGTTTTCGATGGGAAACAGATTACACCAAATTTCCGCAAATAACATTAAAAATGAACAGGATTCTTTTATCGGTATTATTAAGGTATACTGTAATGTGTTCAAAAGAAATTATTATTACACTTTTGAGATACAATGATTTAAGATATGGAATCAGCAAGAAAGAAGCAAATATTTTCTGGAGGTTGAAATTCTCAATTGTTTGCCTTTCGCATTGCCACTATTAATAAGGCGAACCGAAGACATTATGTTATGAAAGTTATGAGTGGCGGAAATGAAAATGTTTAGTATGAATGAAAGAGATAGCTAGAAACGTGCGTTACGATTACGAAACTTGAGTTCTTTTCATATTATGAAACCAAACATAGTAACGGTAAAACGACTTTCTGCAGGTCCTGCCTCTACTTGGCATCAACGACATCATTCAATTACATAACGTCAGAATAATGGATGATTTCGCGCGTGTCATTCTTAATAAATCTTATCTTTCATCATCTTGATTGAATGCAGGTACATCAAATTTGAGACCGTTACTTCAATTATATTCGTCTCCAGAGCTTCCCGACCAGAACATAATTTATAATCACCCAGTATGCCTTAATGCGTGTTTACCCGTTTGGATCAGGCAATCTCTTAAGCGGGAAATGAACAGCCACCCAATTTGGTACTGTCACTTATCTTGACACGGGAAATTTATAGGCTATCTATCGATCCAGATTTATGGGAAATTGATCAAAGCGAAGGTAAACTGGGAGAGCTGGAGAACAATAGCGGCGAGGGTGAAAAACGCTCTTCATATGCGCGGACGCTGTTGCCCGAAATCTTCGATCCATCACAAAGGAGCAATTCAATGTTAAAAGTATAATGCTACACAATATTTCTACAAAATAATTACATTCATTAAGTACATAATGAGTGTCACAGACGAAACTTAAAGTTCACTTGCGAATTATTCGTCCTTCGCATTTTTAGACGTTTGTCTTGGTATATTTTATTATGGAGTTTCAAAAGATTTTGAATGTTCCTGAATTGAAGTAACTAGTCAGATACTCCAATCAGCAACCTGTAAGTTTCTCGTAAAATATACGTAGGTACGATTTAAACAAGAAACTTGCGCTTAAAGAGACAACAAATAATTACATTAAACTAGGGATTTTTTCATTTCTAAGATACTAAGTACGTAAGTATTTATGCAATACAGTTTAGTAAAGGCAAATTAAAAAGTATTTGTGAAAACTTGTGAGCAAGATAAAAAAGTATTCACAACATACTTAAGAATGTGGCAAACCAATACTTATACAGCAAACAACGCGAAAACGCTTACAAGAACCAGCGAGAGAAGTGGGGAAGTCAGCAAAGTTTGCCGATCGCCACTTTATCGATGACTCATGTCGAGAGATAAGAACTAGCATACAAATAATCTTTAAAATTATTATAATTTATATAATAAATATAAATACATAAAATCTCTCTCTCTCGCTCTTTTGTGCGTCTCTCTCTCTTTGTGTGCGTCTCCCTCTCTTCGTGTGCGTCTCCCTCTCTTTGTGTGCGTCTCCCTCTCTTTGTGTGCGTCTCTCTCTCTCCCTCTCCCTCCCTTGGTGTGCGTCTCTCACTCTTTTTCTCTTTGTGTTTTCTCTTTTTGTATGCGTATATCTCTTTCTGTGTGCGTCCTTCTCTTTCTGTGGGTTTGCCTCTCTCTTCATCTTCCTCTGTGTGGATGTCTCTCTCTCCCTCTTTGTGTGTGCTCCTGGAGATGTTTTTATTAATTTTGTAATATATTTATAATCATCAGTAACAAACAACAATAAAAACGGTATGTAACATTAAGGGCAGAAGTACGAAGGATTCGTTTTCGAAGGATCTCAAGCAATTTTTTGTTGTTCTGCTTCTCTCTTTGTGTGCGTTCTCTCTCTCTCTCTCTCTCTCTCTCTCTCTCTCTCTCTCTCTCTCTCTCTCTCTCTCTCTCTCTCTCTCTTTGTGTGCGTCTATCTCTCTTTTTCTCTTTGTGTGCGTCTCTCACTCTTTTTCTCTTTGTGTGCGTCTCTCACTCTTCTTCTCTTTGTGTGCGTCTCTCACTCTTTTTCTCTTTGTGTTTTCTCTTTTTGTATGCGTATCTCTCTTTGAGTGTGCGTCCTTCTCTTTCTGTGGGTTTGTCTCTCTCTCTCTTTATCTTCCTCTGAGTGGATGTCTCTCTCTCCCTCTTTGTGTGTGCTCCTCGAGAAGTTATATCCAAATCATTTGTTTTGATAGGATGGTCTTAAACCATAAACCATTCTATGCAAAAGAGCCATCATTCCGTGTTGCTCCATCGCTCAAAGAATCACGACGTTGCAGGGAATTAAGTCTTAGACTATGACTAAAGTACTAAAAATATTTCCGACATGAATTTAGAAGGTTTGGTTTCTGAATAAATGGACTCGAAATGTGCTACTTGTCGCAGCCAAAGACGCTGGTTCTAACAAAAGGACTCAAATACTAACAAACTCTCGTGAATAGTTGTATAATATTTTGAACACAAAGCACATCATAAACATTATCAATGATTTCAGCTATCTAGACAAACTGTTACTTAAAAATGGCAAACAATTATCGGTGGGTCACTCAGCCCCCCCCCCCGGTATGCCGGTTTGAAAGGAGGAGGAACGTGGGAACGTGGAAAAACGTGAGAACGGCGCAGGACTATAAGATCCAAGAGGTGTGTGGAGGAAAATGTCTTCGTTGGTAATCAAAAAACTTTCAAATTGTGTCATTGTTAAGAAACTGATACACTCCTTGTATGTCAGTTCGAAATTTCACTGGGATAACATATTCGACTGAAAGCAAAAAAATCTCTATTTAATGTGAGTACCCAAATTAAATTAACTAATCAGAACGTACTGACACGAAATTACTGCAATGAATAATGAAGTGCAGTACCGCTCATTCCACCTCATTAGTCTAATTGGAAATACTTCACTGAATGTACAAAGAACTCTACTGTACGTATCTGGTGCTGAAAGTAAAACACATGGGTATTAGTAACCAAGTCCATATACATTTTCTCTCGCCATCATGTTTTTCCCCATGTTTTTCTTACGTTACTAAAATCACTATAAAAGAATGTTAAAGTAAATTATCTTCTCTGCAATTAGTTGCATTTATTACAATAACAATAAATTCTTCGAAAGTAAACACTTTCACTTCTACATTTTAATATCTAAGTAAATATAATTTTATGGTGCTCTCAAATTGAATACATTTTTTAAAAATTCATTTCATTTTTAATATAGCAGCTTCACTATGCTCAAATTCAACTATTGCAAGTTCAACTTGCATCCAGCCACAGAAATATCGTATGAAGCAACATAAATATGCATACATAAACAATAATTTTTAAGGGAAAATATTCCAGAATATTGTATGTAGATTTGAAATTAATAGTAGTTACAGCCAAACCTGAGCACATTCAGGTATTAAACTACAAACAATAAATAATTGCAGAGGTGGGGCTTTTCCGCCACATCTATTCAACACTGATAGGTACTTTTCAATTTTGTAGCCGGTTTCAAAACCGGGGTACAGCCGGCCACACGAATCCATTAGACATTTCATTTTCAAAATTTTATTTGGCGAGCAACGGTAGGGCGCGAGGGGGAGAAGCGGACAGGGGGTACTGAACATTTACGACCGCGGGATTCTCGTTATTACACATTACAGAGTCTATTTTGCGCTGTTTTTGAAAGCCCGAATATCTGAGCGGCGGTAGTAAACCCGCGCGCGCTCATCCCAACTAGCAGAAAGGAAGTATCAAATAATGATATATGTAATGAAGGTAACATCGGCGATATTACTACCAAACGCGCGCACACGTACACACAGAGGGGAGCGCTCAAATCACAAACGCGGCAGCATTTCATCATGCTGTGTAGTGCTGTGCCGCCGTAGCGTCAAATCACAAGGAAATCGGTCTTTTGTCGGGAATAGGCGGGTGCAGTTGGGAGGTGTGAATGCAGAGATCACGTAAATATGGATAATAATAAAATAACAAGAATAACAATATACAACAAGAAGAAGAAAACCAACAATAACAAGTGCCGGCCCACGTGGCGCAGACTGTTGCAGAAGCAGTCATCTGCGCTGAGAAGGCTGCAGGTTCGAATCCTGCGTAGGCATGGACATAATTGAAGTAGCCCTTTCATCCCAGATCATCGTCTTATCTCCTCATAATTCATAATTCAAGGTTAACAACTTTGTTTTAATCAATGGGCACAGGCAAAAAAGCTGATTTTCATAATGAATAAAATCACATTAATCTCTTCGGATGGAAATGAGAAGCTTTAAATATGACTAGCTAGCTAAATAGCTAATGCACTTTTTTTAAAATTTGAAAACATAAGCAAAGATTTTAGTCGTATGTTATAGTTGTATAAGATACGTCATCAATTAGAAAATAAAGAATAGGGTTTTTTATGAACAAAGGGTACAGATACACCATGAAATAATGATCGTCGATGTATAAATGCAATGACCTGGAAATTAATTCCCTCGTGGAAAATAATACATCGCATCCATGCCACAAATTCCAACATGAGGCAGCTTTAAAAACAATATCGGCCAAAGTTCATAATCGAAGAAGTCTCCCCTGAGGTGAAGGTAGCGTACCCGAAAAGGGGACCTTACTGATGACCTCAGCCACTCAGTTTCACTGAGGAAAGAAAAGCCGTATCCTGCGTGAGCTACAATTGTCGGCGGTGACATGCTGCTTGCTTCACTTTCAAGTTTGATGTTACTTGATATTCCACGGGACTAAGTGCATAGTGTTCTCCGTAGGCGACAGGTAGCAAGCGTCTGCCACAACCCCAAATGCTGGCGATACCCGCCGTGCGGTACGGAAAAGAGATCAGTTTTATTAGCAGCTTGCGTCATCCCGCCACCGAAAGGATCTCGTATGTTATTAGGCGAGTAAAAGGACCTTCGAAGAGTGAGACTTCCAACAGTGCAACAGGCATTCATTGAAGGTTGTCAAGACTGCATTACGACACAGGCACAGAGGGCAATGCAGAATCAAGTATGGAGAGAGCAGAAATTCTGGAGAAGACCTAGAGAAATTACTAATGAAAAATGTGCGAAGCCAACAATTGAAAATAATTGATATTTATGGACAAGCAGAGGCAGTGAAATTTTCGGTTCGTGCTGATTAAATATATATTGCTTTATTTCTTTATTAATAAAATCAATCATTGTGGAGAAATTCTATTTAATTTTGACATAATCGGATATAGTGAACTTCAGATATAGTGAACCAAAAATGTTAGTCCCCAGATGTTCACTATAACCGGAGTTGACTGCATAAGGGGATCTGATAGGAGCAGATGCCAAAGAATACTCAGAAAGGTACGGAGGCTGTGCAGCTCTAGAGCCCAACCGACTTAAATTAGGATATGCAGAAAAAATATTTTAAAAAAAACATGTATAATAAATAAAGTGTTAGCCAGTCAAGATGGCCGAGATCATTAGGCAGTAGTGCCGTAGCGATCTTGAACCAGTACCTTCATTCCGCCTCTTTATCGGTTTACGTTCAGTTCTTAACGCTGCGCACATTTCTACTTTTGGAAATGATGATAATGTCTTTTCTTCTGCGAAAAAATACATGATGTGCGATTTACATGTTTCTTATAAACAGAATTAACCCATTGTGCAAGTGCGAACAATATCGACAGGGCACACGTCAAACTGTACGCTCATAGCAGGAAAAATACTGCGTGTAAACTGCGTGGCTACTCAGCCACAAAAGAGCTAGTGCAAATGACACCTTGCCATATTTCTGATCTTTTACGGAAGTACATATACAGGGTTCATTAGATACATCTGAGAAATACGACTTAAGTTTTGCAATAACTTACTGCTTAATAGAGTTCTCGTATTTCTGTGTCTGCCATGAATTCGGTCCTACATGTTAAACGCGTTTGTATGGCAATGACTGACTCGAGTTGTCCGAGTTTCCTCCCCACTTAAACATAAGGATCATAACAGGAATGCTGCAATCTACTTAGCCCCTTTGGTAATTAACCGCCGATAAATTATATGTTAAGATATTTTTTAAAAAATTCATATTGCTTTGTGTGAATATATAAATATGACATGTGAAGAAAAGAGAAAAGAAAACCAATAAAATAGACTGAATTAACTAATATAATTACAGAGCAATCATATTCATAACCTCTCATTCAAACACTGTCATAGCAGAAATATGCACGCCCCCGCAAACAAACGTCTTCCCAGAGATCCATCTGCTACAAAATGCAGAGCCTTTATGTCGTGAATCATGTTGGTTAGTTCGTTGTGCAACGACGAGAAAATAATCATTACTTCTGCGTCGCCCGTTGGTAACAAGCGTTGGACTTTTTTACTAGCATAATAACAATGAAAAGAAACGAAGGGGCGAAGTTCATGCGGACCATCTGGTACGGCGAGTCGGACCGCAAACGGTCGTGGGTGGTGCGGAAAGAGAGAAGGCCTGCGGCAAGACGCGAGTGGGGTGGAGTGCCTGTCGCGAGCGGGATGGGTGGGGGGCAGCGTGGGAATAGGAGATGGCGGGGGGAGGCTGGAGAAGGATGGGGGGGGGGGGGTTAAGGGCGGCTCGGGGGATGGCGGGGGAAGGATATGTGGGGAAAACGAGGGGAGGGAAGGCCACATAAGACATCACTGCTGAAACGGCAGAAATGGACCGCGTGCCTGACCTTCTTTCTTCTGTTGCAGGAACCTCAAAAACGAACGGCCACCACTCCGGCGAATGCGTGCAGATGGCAGAGGCTTCGCCCTTCGTTTCTTTTCATTGTATTACTATGTAAAAAAATGTCCAACGGCTTGTTACCAACGGTGCGACGCGAAGAAGTAATGATTATTTTCTCCGTCGTTGCACAACGAACTAACCAACATTGCATTCACGACATAAAGGGGGGGGCTCTGCCATTTGAGCAGATGATCTCTGGGAAGACGTTTGTTTGCGGGGGCTGTCATATTTCTGGCTATGGACAGTGTTGAATGAGAGTTATGAATATGATTGCTCTGTAATTATATTAGTAATTCAGTCATTTATTGGTTTCCTTTTCTCTTCTTTCACATGTCATATTTATAATTCACACCAAAGCAATATGAATTTTTTAAAAAATCTTAAACATATTTTGATCGGCGGTTAATACCAAAAGGGGCTAAGTAGAATTGCAGCATCCTGTTAGTCCTTATGTTTAGTGCGGGAAGGAAACTCGGACAACTCGAGTCAGCTATTGCATAACAAAACGTTTAACATGTAGGAACCGAATTCATGGCAGACACAGAAATTACGAGAACTCTATTAACAGTAATTATTGCAAAACTTAAGTCGTATTTCTCAGATGTATCCTAATTGAACCCTGTATTGTACTTTCCGCTAAAAGATCAGAAATATGGCAAAGGTGTCATTTTGCACTAAGCTCTTTGTGGCTGAGTCAGCCACGCATTTACACGCAGTATTTTTCCTGCATGAGCTGTACAGTTTGTACGTTGCCCTGTCGATATTGTTCGCACTTGCACAATGGTTAATTCTGTTTATAAAAACATGTAAATCGCACCATCATGTATTTTTTCGCAAGAAGAAAAACATAATCATCTTCCAAAAGTAGAAATGTTGCGCAGCGTTAAGAACTGAACGAAACCGATAAAAGAGGCGAAATTGAAACGGTACTGGTTCAAATCTACGCACCTACTGCCTAATGATCTCAGCCATCTTGCACCTGGCTAACACTTTATAATATCTTACATGTTTTTTCATAAAATATTTTTTCTGCATATCCTAATTTAAGCGTGGCTCCTACGATAGTCTCACGCACACCAGCCTCCGACCTTTCTGAGATATTCTTTGCTCTCCCTTATGCGTCAACCCGTTAACTGAACATCTGGGACTAACATTTGGTCAACTATTATCTGAAGTTCACTAATCCCGATATGCAAAATTAAATAGAATTTCTCACCAATGATTGATTTTACTAATAAAGAAATAAGCAATATATTATTTTAATCAGCACGACCGAAAATTTCACGCCTCGCTTGTCCAATAAATATCAAATTCATTCAATTGTTGGCATTCGCACAAATTTCATTAGTTAAATTTCTCCTAGGTCTTCCAGAAATTCTGCTCTCTCCATACTTTTATTCTGCATTTGCCCTCGTGGCCTGTTACGTATGCAGTCTTGACAACCTTCAATAATGCCGTGCACTGTGGAAGTCTCACCTTCTTCGAAGTCCTTATTACTCGCCTAATATAACATACGAGATCCTTCGGTGCGGGAGACGCAGCTGCTACATAAAAACTGATCTCTTTTCCGTAACCCCGCACGGCGGGTATCGCCAAGCGCATTTGGGTTGTGCAGACGCTTGTACCGTCGCCATACGGAAGAACACTAAAGCACATTAGTCCCGTGAATATCAAGTTAACATCAAAACCTTGAAAGTGAAGCAAGCAGTCATGTCACCGCCGACATTGTAGCTCCACGCAGGAACGGCTTTTCCTTCCTCAGTGGAAAACTGAGTTGAGGTGCAATCCATAATCCCCTATGTGCTAGCGCTTCACCTTCACCCTCAGGGAGACTTCTTCGATTATGAACTTTGGACCGATATTGTTTTAAAGCTGTCCACGCTAGTCCTTTTGAGAATTATTAGTGCATGATACCGAGTCATTATTCTTCGTCACACACGCAAAATAAATTTCCACGGTCATGCATTTTACATCGACGATCATTATTTCCATGTGTATCCTGACCCTTTGAT
>BOPP01000161.1:1767754-1792936 GCA_017312745.1 Gryllus bimaculatus | reverse complement strand
GAGGGAAGAGGTGAGAGGGTAGAGGGGGTGCAGAGGAGTGTCAGAGGGTGAGGAGAGAGGTCTGAGAGGGTGAGAGAGGGGGTGAGAGAGGGGGTAGAGAAGGGTGGAGTGAGGGGGTGAGAGAGGGGGTGAGAGAGTGTGAGAGGAGGGTGAGAGAAAGGGGTGAGAGAGGCGGGTGAGAGAGGCGAGCGAGAGTGAGAGAGATGGTGATAGAAAGGGTGAGAGAGGGGCGTGAGAGAGGCGTAGAGAGAGGGTGAGAGAGAGGTGAGTGAGAGAGGAGCAGAGAGAGTGAGAGAGAAAAGAACAGACATACAGTCAGAAGTAACAGAAGCGAAAAAGGTTTGGGGGGGTTTATGCAACAGAGGGTATTACTCGGGAGAAGCAAACCGACCGCGCCCGCCCGTTGTCCCCTACCTGCATCTAAAATTAGCTGAATCCGCGGGACGACGGTGCGCTTCAACACGCTCTTTTTTGTTCCTCCACTCCTAATCCTCCGTCGCCTCCATCGGCCATGACCCCGCCTTCTCCCACCCGACCCCCCCCCCCTTCCGCCGCCGGAGGTGGTATTGAGCAGCTCGGCTAAGCGCAACTAACAACACCAGGACCTGATACGGGCGATGCGTTGGGAAAGGGTGGGCAACCTCCGCAGCGACCCGCACAGCCCTTCCTCACATTCCCTTCGTCTCGGTTCCTACGTTCATGGGCGCACAGCTCACCGCGTATTTCTTTGGTCTACGTCCTGGATTTGTACCGTAAATAGTTATGGACATTGTGTTTTCTTTACGCCTGTTACACACGGTAATTTCAGATGCGTTTGTCTTATGCAGACCATTTGAACACTCGTTCACCAGCTTCTACATTCACAAGAAAAATAGCTAAACAGAAGCGGTTTAATGTGTGCATTCTCACACATTCCGGGGTTTTATTTAAGACAATATCACGGTGAAATAATATAATATAATAATAATAATAATAATATAATAATAATAATAACAAGAGAATGGTTTTTAAAATTTACTAAGTTTACTTGAAGAGAGTGTGTATCCTTACAAGGCCAGTGAAAACTTCGTGAATGTTTGTCAGTTAGCTGTTGGTTAAGTATCCAACCTTGGGTCCAAACATGTAGAAGAGAAAAGAAGCTGCGCGATCAATTTTATTCATATTATCTATTATCCAAATATCATTTATTTAAGTTTTATAGAATATATGATTTAAATCTAACAAATAGTTACAAATAAAATTCAATAAAAAACGGCAAAATAAACAGTTTCTTTCATTCACATATTGCCTTAATTATATATATAATATATATATATATATATATATAATATATATATATATATTTATATATATATATATATAAAATAAAGTATTTCGGCACTTGGAAAACGTTTACAAATGAGATAAGATTTAATCTCCTTTTTATATAAAATTAAGTATTTCGGCACTTGGAAAACGTTACAAATTGAGATAAGAATTTAACATTGTATAGTAATTGCTTTTAATTTATTCAATGAAACTGTCAAAATCTGTACATAAACCCTTTAAAACTAGGACAAATTTTGCGACGACACACAGGCAGGGGGATGTTACGCTGTTAGGTTATTTACAAAACAGTGTCTGCATATTTTCTCGTCCATAAATATCAGAATATCAATAATTACTTGTTTGAAAATGAACTATATTCTTGACCTTATTCATAAAAAGAGAGACGATATTTTAACGAAACTTTAAGTTATGAATAACAGCCTTTCAACAAAGTAGGTATTAAAATGGAAGTTTCTCCGAGAGAATAGACGCGATACAGGTCCGCATCTACTACACAACCATTTTATTAGGTACACCAACGCTGCTCGTACAAAAGGTTCGTTTCACTAAGTTGCACGTCACTTGGGTGTGAATACAACAGAATAACCCCCGCACAATCAGGAAAGCTTACAAAGCGCAACCAGGGCAGGTAACAACAGTGATTTTACGGACTTTGAACAGCATGATAGGGGCCAGAGCACTCTCTGAATAAAGCGCAGACATGGCATTTCTAAACTATACAAGTATCGCAGTTTCGAGATTGCGTGATGTTTTGTGTCAGTAGCGTGACCTACAAAAATCGAGTCATCTAATACATCAACTACGATAAATCAAAATTGAATTCAACTCACACATCAACTGAATGAACATTCATTTTGAAAATAATATTTTCTTTTCTCTATTTACACATTAAAAGACATGGACATTTACACGATGAGATTTGTGAGATACAAGTAAAACGTAATCCAAATTAAGTAAAATTGAAGTCGGAAAATTTAAATTATTTTAGGGGTAGTCACATTACTTGCTTTATTTGCGAAACTAGCCTTTTTAAATTTACTTAGTCCAATAATCCTTTTGTCTTCTAATCTGCCCCTCAACTTACAAATCCAGAACAGCAGAATTCCTTGTATTATCACCACCACCAAAGTTTTGCATTAAGTAAGTGCAATAGCAATGCTATTGAGGGCAGTGGATATGTCAATGCTAAGATATGTTTACCTCATCTACTATGAAATTATAAAAATTGTTATGGAGCAAAAAATTGTTAATAATTAATTCATCAGCGTTTTCCAATTTCTGTGCTGTAGGAAATATTTTCACTATTTGAATAAGAAATAATGTGCGTTTCGACAGTTTAACTGACGATATTTTCATGTTTAATCGTTTTCCTGTATGATTGTGTTCATTGATATTCAACGATGGCATCCCCAAGAATGTAACTAAAATTACTTTAAGGCTTCCTCGTACATGAGCAGTGGCGGTACAAAAGGGAAGGGGGCTCATGTGGCTTCACCTACCCTTGCCCCAGATGCCGAAACGCATATTCACAAATAGAGTTTTACTTGTTTTCGAAACGATGGTCATACAATATCTCAGTTTGATACATAAAAAATAATTAAAAATCATCAAATATAAATATAATTTAAATTGAGTTTTTTTTAAAATAATACATCACTAAGGTTGAACATGACCTATGTACGAACCTTCGTCTCCTAAAAAAATCTCGTTGCGTCACTGCAGATGATGAATCAAATGAAAATTTACTGCCACATTTCCAACCATGGACAATCCACCCCTTCCGACTGGTAAATCGCCGCTTCAACAAACTTGAGTTCTTTCCGGTCCCAAATTACCTCATCAATTTAATCCACGTTGTCTCGCCACACAGTTCCCCTGAGTCACGCTTCGCTGTCATGTTCCCATCGCGGTTACGCTGCGGTAAGTAGATGAGATTCTTGGAGACCCAGTTACAGAACTGCGTTCTATCGCGCATCACAGCCCTTCACTAAATCAATCAATCCAAGAATGCAAGATTCCCGGTAGGTCGCCGGGAACAGCGCGACCTTGAGCTCTCCGAAGCGAATATAGCAATCTACAACCGCGAATATAGCGGGGGGAAAGGAAGTGCTTCCAACGTCGTGAAGGTTTCAATATCGTTTTCCTTCTCGTCTCTAAATGTACTAACAGCTACAGGATCTAAAAATACTAAGTGCATATACATACGTACATTCAGCAAGTCTTCTTGTATTATTTGACGGACATATAACATTAAATGTTGACCAATGACACGTCGATAAACGTATAATATGTTGGCAATTGAATAAATTGGTGGGTATGATTCATGGGGAGCAAATGTTTTTCAAGCCATGTTTTCGGCCCCCAGGCGCATTGCAACAGTGAATTAAAATTAGTAACTGCAAGCATAAATAACATCCACGTAGATTTCTCTTTCGCAGATTTCACTGCTTAACAGAACTATGATGCTGTGATTGGCAGCTTAAAACGAGGACAATCTTCTTATTGTACATTCCAACAAACTACATCACCCCGAAGTTAAACGTAATTTACGTCCCTTATATGAGATTCCTAAACACAAACCTTGAATTGCTATGGCCATCAGCACTACTCACATACACACATTTATTATAGAATGGAAATGTTAATTACGCGAGGAAAATAAATATCGAAACTATTAAACAATTTCCAAATGTATGTGAGCTTCTGGAGTCTAAGCACATTCACAAAATAATTAACTAGTTCATAGAAAACCTCACCAGAATTTAACAATATAATAACCTAGTTAATATGCAAAAACAGTTTCTTCAAGTTGGATTTTTGGTCGCATAAAATGTGTTCTACTGGCTTATTTCCAAGCCTCTGGTTTAACAATAGGAAATATCGAATACAATGAGATAGCATTTCTTTTGCAGGTAAACCTAAGAGAGTCTAAGACCTTTCAGAGTATAGAAGTACACTATGTGTAGAAACGTTTCTATCATTTCGTCGATCAGAATGGAAAATACATTAATAATGGATAGATCTTTTATTATACTGCACATGCGAATCTTACCTTCTCTCCCCTTCCCTCAAACGATTCATTTCGTTGCAAGTGCATCCATCTGAATACTATTCTGTCCCAGCGTCTAGCGAACATGTCTGGCAGCTACGATTCATGGGGATCAGGTTACGGGATTACGTCTCCTCACGGCATCGCACCCACCCGCTAAATAATAATCCGTAATTGCGGCCCCTGGTGCACCTAGGCGCGTTCCTCACGTGCTCGCGGGTAATTTGGCGCTGCGGTTGCCAGCACCTCGGAGAGCACACGAGGATGGAGCGGTCGGCCGAAGCGGGGGAAGGGGTGGCGAAGTCGCGGCAACTGGCCAACGCATATGGCCAGAGGTACTTGGTAATAGTAGGTAAGGGGTGACGGCGACGGTGTCGACGGTGACGACGGAGACGACGGTGACGACGGTGGCGACGAAAGTGGCGACGAAGGTGGCGACGACGGTGACGAAGGCGACGCTGACGGTGACGACGGTGACAGCGACGGTAACGGTGACGATGATGACTGCGACGACGGTGACGGTGACGACGACGGTAACAACGACGACGATAACGGCGACGATGGTGACTGCGACGACGGTGACCGTGACGACGGCGGTGACGACGACGACGGTGACGACGACGGTGACGACGACGATGGCGACTACGACGGCGACGGTAATGACGGTGACGGCGGGCGAATACGACGGGAAGGGGGCCGAGGCCGGGATAGACTAAATCTAGAGGCAGCCGAAGAAGTAGGAAGGTGGGGAGGGGGTGAGGGTGCTGATGCTGCGGGCAGTGGCAGTAGAGGCGGATAAAGAAACTACCCGGCACGGGCGATCGAGCATGCGCAATGTAATGCACAAATACAATGCGTATGCGCAAATACATTTTTAATGCTTTATTTTATTTTCATTTGTAACAAATTTACTTTGATTGTTTGACATTCAGACCATGCGTTATGTGCATATTTGGAATGAAAAATAAAACATGAGAAATGACGCGTTTGATTTACAAAATGATTAACAACTCGCTCCACAAATATTACACATAGTAATCACATATATTCTGACATCCTTCAGGATTTGTTTCGCAAATGAAAATCTACTAGTGTATAACAAGAAAAGTTATGGAACATTTGATACAAATTGTGATCCCGTCGTGAGATTCTCGCGAAATAACAGTCGGCTTTCGAAACTCGATAGAATTTTCAGCTCTTATTGAACTGTGAGAAACTGGAATATAGTGGAGAAATTCTATAAACTGCATATAGAAGATTCTATGAATTTGCATATCAGCTACCGCAATTATTAGGAATTCTTAAAATAATTGAACCAATAAATTGTAAGAATAGTGTACATATTAAACCTTATACATTGATTATTTTATGGAACCGCAATGAAAGTTCAAAGGTTTTCGTTTCACCCGAGTGCTCAGTTAAGAGAGAAATTTTGAATGAAATTACATTTAAGTCAGAGTACTGTCATTGACCCTTTTTTTGTATTATAACACGAAATTTACTTGTTATTAGAGAAAGTCTACTACATAATCATAATTATTTATTTACTTTCTAATTCTGTAATAAATAACAGCTTGTCATGAAATCATCATCTTATTCAATAAGCAAACGTGCACAAATATATGTCCAAATTTCTTTATTAAAACCAAAATATACAAATTCATCAATTTGTTTCTACTAAAACCGAAATCTTCCCGCATCGCGTGTACCCATCAGATCCACAGAAATATCGTGGCATAAGCAGAAAACTAAATTCTTAGAAGATACATGCAATTTTACCTTGAGTCAACATAAAAATGTAACTTCTAAGTAAACACTAGTAACATAGTGAAATACGCTACAGCGTAGGTAAAACGCAATGTTCTCGTTTAAACTGAGTGTTATTTCCACCGCCCGTGAAAAGCAAACAATATTTGGATGGACGGTGGAGGAACTTCGATTTCCGAATGATGTCACCGGATATGAATATCCTGGATAGCGAAAAACAATGGATCTACATAATACATCACACTGATAAATTTAGATTTTGAAACAGATGAAACATCGATAGCAGAGCTATAGCAACGCGGTGCCTACAATACGTCAATCAGCAAGTCAGTCAACTTCAGCTACCAGTTTGGCAGCCAATCAGTCTTGAATATTTTGAAGTGACAATAACCACCACGCAATAATGAAATATATTTGAGGCACCTAAGAATCTGAGACCGAAAAAAAGAAGTTCTGAGAAGATGTGGGACTTATGAACAAATACATGATCATTCAACAAAATATGTTTTTTAAAAATGTTCTGAAACATGTATTAAAAGTACAATATCAGAACGGCTTTTTATTAATATTCCTAGCCATATTATGAAGTTTATTTCATAACCTTTACACACCTCCAATTTGTAGACAGGCACAAGTACTTGACTGGTGGTTGATATGTTACATACACCAAGCACGGGTACGGTTTTGCACGCTTGGCAACTTTATTCTTACCTTCGCCCCCAGCGGGCACGGTTTCTTGAAATTAATTGTGCAGAGCATCAGCCAGGTAATTTGAGAACGAAGTTGCCGCAGGCAGCTCGGTGAATGCATGATAAGAGACAGAAAATTGCGTTTTTATCGTAATGTGGTTTAAATGATTCATAGCACTGTTGAAATATAGAATAAACATAAACATAAGCGAAGAGAAAGCATTCGAACGTAAGCAGAAGAGCATAAAGCGTCTTTTAAATACGAGTAGTATATAAATAAATCTATAACAATTTCCCCCTCCTGCGTCTCCGACAATGTAGCGTAACGTTTGAGCAACTGAATCAACATACAAACTATTTTTTAACACTACGTGTATTACTTACGGTTTCAGGATACGATGTCAAAAGAATTTTTCGAATAGAACGTTTCCATAAGCAATAAAACATTTAAAAATCTACATGGTCGTTATAAAATGTGGGGTTATTGGAACGACCTCTGGCGATACAATTCGGTAGTTTACACAGCACATAATTCGCTCTCGCGAGTTAGAATAGGGGTGAGAAGAGACGGCAATCGCTTTTGAACGAGTGTGCAAGAAGTCGGAGCCGCGCACGCGCCCAGGCAATTGCACACTTCAGAACTTCAGATCTATGGAGGCAGAAGAATTAAACACCTCTGGCCGCGACGCTCACTGCTTTACTTTCAATTAGCAAAATAAACCAAACACATTGATTTATTACGAAGAAAGCTGCTCCAGTGGCAGAGGAATGGGCGGGCTGTGCGCACGTACTAGGTACTTTTTCTGCGAACACAGTGGACCTACTTTCGGTTCGAAGGCTGTTGGTTTCCGAGAACGCAGTGCACCTTAACGTCCATTGCAAATATTGCACGAACTAAATTCGATTCCTTCGTGCAACGTGATAACCAGTGACAAGAATAGCAACTAGCAACAATTTTGACCTGATGACCTCTTCAGGATCTCATTAAAAACTTTTCGCGGTCCCTTACAGAAGCACTGAGCTCAGTTTGAGAAATCTTTACTGATATGAAAAGAAATTTTGAAACAAAAAGCCTTAAAGTTAGTGTTACAGATATTAAATTATTTTCTAATATTCACTATAAAACAAAATAATGTGGGAGCAGTCAGTTGATCCGGTCACAGCTAGTTTATGATAAAAAAAGTCATGAACTAATTAGTACATAATTTTTTATGCAAGATATACTATCATTATAAATGTATCTCTGTACGAGGAACAAAAAATTGAGGTTTGAAAAGATAGAACACTTAAAATTATCAACAGACATCACTTCTGCGGTTGAAGTATACGTCCTCAGAAAAAAGGTAGTTAGCAAATGTAAGTGTACCCAAATATTGAAAAGAGATTTTAGCAGATTTGAACACACCTGGAAAACTTGGCCGAAGGAACTTTTTATAAATACCTAATAAATTCGTTAAGTAATACTAATTAATACCTAACGGAACCTATACTTTTAAGTGGTGTTTAATTTGACGCTCACACCTAAATTCAAAACCTCAAAACGTCCCCAATTTCTTTATACTCCTTGTTAAAATAATATGAGCTAATGAAAACTACCAAACACCTGTATCCATTACATTTGTATTTTCGAAAATTACAAACAAAATATTTTACGACACTCTCATGCACCTTTTCTACATAAGCTAGACTTTTTTATCTTTGAAGCAACCTATTCTTCAGTATTAGGACGTTGTATGATGTACAACGTTTTTCAAAATATCAGTATTTTTACTTTCTCGCTACGGAGTAGAGAGAACGTTCTGTAATACTACGCAAAAAAACTGCAAATTTTCGGCAGAACAAACTTTTATTATAGGGCCTTGTAACGAAAAGATGGATAAATCGAATTGCTAAATTTAGAAAAAAATTCTCTAACACCAGATGTAGCCAGAATCCATATTTTGTGGGAATTTTAGGAGGTACTTTATATGAAGCCCCCCGGGATATCTCCAAAATTTAAAAAATTACTTCATCACGTTTTCAATTTTGTTTTCGGATAGTGAAGGATGTTTAAGAGAATGGTTGGGAGAAAACCTTGATTTTCGAAAATTGCAAAAGTTCAAAGGTTTTGCGGAGTCTTCCTACAATTAAAATATAGAAAATAGAGATTTTTCACTTAAGGAAATCTGTTCTTTAAATAGGTTTTTTAAATAAGGTTATGTACAATTTTTAGAAAATTTAAGTACTTTTAGCGTGATTTCGCGTGAAAATACGGTCGAGAAAGTACGTGCTGTTTTAGCACAGCTAGTTAAGCAAGAAATTTTATATGTAATACTGTCAATTATCCAAACCAGCTTAAGAATGGTTTTTCAAGCTTGATTTTTCATATTTGAGCATTGAAATGAATATAGCACAATACACAATTATGCAACATAACTGGCACAATTTCTAGAGCATTCACGTTAATGTTACATTGATTTAAAGACAATGCACGGAAAAAACCACGTGCACGGAGAAAGCTACATGTTTGGATATAAGATTGTATGTTACTATAACGGACAGTAAAGCATTGCATTTACTGAAATGTCTATAAATAGTTTTGCGTATATTAAGATTTTGAAATTGTGAATGTTTTTAAAGGAAAACGACACTGAAACGCGAAATCTTTAGCATTGGTAAATGGATTGTGGCCCATAAAATTTGCAATAAGATGCATTTTCTTAATGAAGAATGTCTTAAACAATTCTAAGAAACGGGTACAAATGTCTTTTTAGCACTCGGATGAAGAGAGTTTTGCGAGAATTGCTGAAATATCAATAGTATAATAGCTGTAAAATATTTCGATGTTATGCAATCGTTACAAATAATACGAACGTCTGTGCGATTTTACAGCAACATTCGACTTAGAAACACTTTATTTCAATTAATACAATTTGAAAACAACATTAGACAATAGTACGAATTTGCCATTGCAATTCCATTGGGCAATAGTACTTCATAATGTCATATTATCTTCCTCCAAAAACAAAATATGAACCGAGTGGGAAGCACAGCATTCTTAGTATTTCTGAACTTCAATGAATAATATGTCAATTTTTATATTTACGTCTTGATTTCACTTTTTAATGAAGCAATGTTGGGTTTGTTGCAGACGTACCAGAGGCTAGATTGCAGCTGGGCACTTCGTTGAACCCAGACGCCATTCGCGAAGGCACGGACGTCTACTTCGACTGTCTCATCAAAGCGCAACCTGGAGTCTACAAAGTCGAGTGGCGCCATAATGTAAGTACAGAAGTTCCTGTCAGTTGCCTGAAAATTTAGAAATATTCGTTAATGTGATTAGCAAGATTACGGATTTATACAATATTATTATGTGCATCAGATGACATTTTTGTATCTTTCACAGCATGAGCGTTATGTCGTAGGTTACAAATTCAAGACGAGTGGATAGGATCATTTCACACTATTTTTATTGGAGTTAATCTTAATCATTAAAAACAATTATACGAATATGATTTTTGATGTAAGAGAATATACTTTTAATGGGGTACACTACCTTTACGTTCAATTAGAATGAATATAATGGTAGTATATTTTCGTCGTTTTACTGCCATTATTATATGACTAAAGTATATATACTTAGCCCGGATAAAACTTTCACCTCAACATCTCGGAAATCGACATGAAAGGACATCCAAACTCTAGTCGCTCACTGATTTCTTGGCTCACAGGATTACAAGTCTGCGCAGGATGGCGTCTTCAGACATCTGCGGAACATCGAAGTTTCTGAACAAGCGACGCATCCAGGAGGATGCATTATTACGAAAAAGTGCACGACTATAGATCAACCGGGTAGTGAAAAGTTTCTCACGAGAAAAGAAGACAAAGACAGACCAACGCGCCGAGATCACTAGTTACGACACTGACTATATCGGAAACGAACGATACTGACACTAGACCTGTTATTGAGGTGCGCACTCTTAGTTTGTTTAAAGAAAAAGCAATGAATACGATAATGAATACTAGCGGCGTCACCGGATCTCTCGACGCCGTTTTTCGGTCAGGTCTTTCTATTGAACATCTCAAAACGCATTATTTATTGCATTTAATGAACTATTATCCGTTCACCCTAAGAAAAAATCTGATATAAACAAACCGAAGATAAATTTTCGCCACACTATGCTTCTGATTGGACAACTCTTAGCGCAATACTTTCGATTACGCGAGCAGCATACCCCGCCAATTCAAATTAAATAACAGCTGTCATGCAAATGTCATGCTTAGGTAACTACTTTACTTACGACCAGTCTGCTTCAGGAAGGAAAATGGTGTCAGTTCTGAATACGATTTCTTCTCCGTCTTCTTTGAAACACAAAATATGATATCAATAATTCGTACAAATTGGTTCGCGTAAAATGCGGAACACTGTTCACAAGCTGCAACAATTTTGCAAGTGTCGGTGGTTCGTTTCTGAAGAAAAAGAAGTGCACTTTTGGTCGAACACCACTGACGATAAAGTCGTTGTAAGCTTCAGTTACAGGTTTCTTCCGCTTTCTTTTCTTCTCTGGTGGTCGTCCGGTCATCTCTTTCCTGAATTTCAATACGCTGGAAACGGATATTTCAGCGAACTCTGCCGCAAGTTCCGCGATTTGCTTCACCGGTAACGACGGATTCCTATGCAGCTACGAATTTTCCACTATTTTGTTTAATTACTGATAGGCCAGCTACACTCTCAGACATTCTAAAACGAATTGAATATCACGAAAGATAACGATGGTAGATACATTAGTTCTTTCTCAGAACCATTTTTCTTTAGCTCGCTACAATAGCAGAGTGCATACTGTGCGAGTGAGAATCATAAAAAAATACGTGTATTTTTTTACATCAAGTTTTTTTCTTAGCGCGAACCGATAATAGTACGACACTATCTACGTCGAAAATTGAATTAAAATTCGATCGCACAAGACATGCTGCAAACTTCTGCATAGTTGTGCAACAGAAACTACACTAGCGTGGAAATGCATGGTCTTTTAATGGTCTTTTTTATTACAATTTACCCAAATTCTGTATAAAATAGTCTCTACTGTAACAAAAATTATCAAGCTTCTCACAAGTGACGGTCAGTGAGTTCCACAGCACACATTTACAAGGCTTCGCTTTTCTCCCCCCCCCCAAAGTCTGTAAACGGTATTTTCTGAGAATATTTGATCTTCTTCTAACTTAATTTCTTCGTTACTATACGAAGTTTGTATGCCATAAATAAAGTAATGAATGCTATTTACGTCACAATGTTTTCTGTATTATCTGTAGTCTTCTGTTGTTCGGAGGAATATAAAGACATAGTCGTTTTTAATTTTAATACTAAATTCATTTTTTTAATATTTTCGTAGTTTCTGGAGATGCGGTTGCGTCAGGATGAGAATTAGTATTTTGAACCATATTTAAGTTTAAGTAATTGCAGTTTACAGTAACGCAATGGAGAGCGGTTAAAAGCACCGACGAGATGGCCTCGGAAAACGATGGAGGGGGTTTTATCTTGGGAGACCCAAGGTTCACTCATCCTATCAATACAAAGGGTTGACAGTTTACTTTGCATTCCGGTAAATACTGACGACTCTCAGAAATAAGTTGTCCACCTCCCAGCACGCACTCCCCACTTACAACCCACATGATTGTAGTTTCGCTTCTACTACACTCGGAAACACAACATTGACACAACTGGCACTGATAACGGCGGCAGGGCTCGACCTCAGCACGTCTGCACTGCTCGGCGTCACATCCAACACTGTTTTGATCCTGTGAGTATATTTCACAATTCTACTCACAGTATCAAAGCTATCGGTACCGCTCAGAACGAAAGCTCAAAGAGAATAAACTGGCTCGCTCTCCAAGACAGCGAAAACAAGCCGGAGAGAACGATCGATAATATAATGCGATTTGTGCGACTCTACTTCGCAATATGCCAAAAATGTGATTGAAAGTTGTGTTCCTTTCATAACTTTCGGTTGATTCAATTTCAGACTGTCCTACACCTATCAGTATTCCAGAAAATTTTGATTTTTATCATCTGTTTAACAGATTGTCCCATGGTGTTGATAACTCCGTGTTCTAATCAAGAGAATTAGTAACTTTTTTAAATACAAACTTCGTCACGCCTCTCAACTTTGCAGTCACTGCCGAAGTACTAGAACCCCAAGAAAAGCACATCTTCAAATCGAGCCTTTGAAGTACTTGAAAAAACATTTCTTGAAAAGAACAAATCGAATTTGTTTATATTATTTCTGTTTGTCTTCAACGTGTAAAAAACAATAGGAAATGTTGGAGGAGGAGATATTTATCCACAGCTATGATAATGATTCCTTTTAGTATATACTATTGCTGTTATCTATTTCACGCAACGTTTTTGTAAGTTGATGCAAGGCATATGAATTATTACTTTTACATAATTGCATATTCAAAGAGAAGCTAGAAGCTAACTTTCGGGGCACTGCTATTATTACTTTTACATAACTGCATATTCAGAAGTTGGCTAGACGCTAACTTCCAGTGTGTTGTCATAAAAACTTCTCCAAAGAGCATCGCGAACAGCATTTCACTACAGCCACGAGGAAACTGAACCATACCTTCTCACTTGTTGACACACTGACTTCCTTCCTAAATTATGTTGCAAACAGGGCCCTAAACAATTTCTTGCATTGATGAAAAGCCTACAATTACAGCATTTTTGTTGGCAAAACTTCAATAAGATTCGGACGCTACAAGGATTACGTTACGTTTGATGCCTAACTACATAACATATAATATTCGAGATCTATATTTATTAAATTTCAGTTCAAGAAATTACCTATTACAATTATTACGGTCAAGTGTAATACAGAAAATTAATTGAAAAATTAATCTTATAAAATAATATGTATCCTCAATTCAAACTGTAAAAAGATGATTTTCTTAACATTTTAATTCAGGGAACATATTCCGTAGAAACAAGAAATTCCTCCAAACTTGAGTACGTTAATACCTTTTACTTACTGAGAATAACTATATTCTCTCGGATTTTCTCACTTATAAATTCAAATTAAATTGAAGAGAAATGAAATAAAATGCCTGAAAATGATATTGAAAGAATTCGAGAATCACCGCGCACTAACGTCCATGGAAAATTGACCTTGAGAAGACAAAAACGGTAAAATGAGGCTCGACCTATATCTTCAAAGCAACCTTAATTGACATTTCAAATATTGGGAAAAAATTAGCGACCTTGGGAACAAAGCTATTGAATTCATATTGTTGAGTACATTGGCACTGAGTAACTTGCATGTAACACACACTTTACAAAGAAACGTTTCATTCGTTGGTCACTCAACCCTCCGCAACAGTCAATACTCTATATTACGCACTTCGGAAAATCCTTTAAAGCCAATTGTCTTACAAACCAAAACATCACTATAACTATACATTAAATTACTGAAAAAATACATTTATTGAATCAAAGAATGTAGGTTTCAAGTTACGAGCAACACAATAGAAAATATAATCACAGTGAAAATGTAGATATTATTTTCGGAAAATACTTCAAATTTATTACTGCTTTCGGATTTATTTGATTGTCCCTGTTGATTTGATTTGATCTCTGTTTTCATTGACAAAGTATACTATTTTACAACATATATAATACAATACCTAAAAAAATTGCATCTGGAAGTGGCACTACAAAAATCATCATCTCCAATCTGGTCTGAAACGCGCCGTCCTCACTCAACTAGTCGTAACCGACATTCGCATCCGGCGAGACATCGCGATCTCTACAATTCGGAGGGTCTATAACGCCACGAAAGGATGATGGCAACAGTTAGAAGCGAATTTCTTACGTGAATCCACTATTCATTTGTATGAAACTCCACCGCTATTCTCTCGCGTACAGCGAAGTATACTATACTTCGAGAGTTTCTGAAAATGTAGTACACTCCGATAATCTTAAGTTACTATTGAATTAATCAGCTATACGTTTTCACTGCTCAATATAAAAAGTCTTCATTCTTATATCACTATTTGATTGTCTTCTCCTCTTTCCCACCTCGTCTACGCTTTTCCCCTTCTATTTTGCGACCTTATTCAGTTTAGTTTGAGCGAACAACGTGGGCAACCCTGAACCGCATCTCCAAATCCTCTTTAGTGACTGATGCATCCTCCAAATCATACTCACCGACAAAACTAATTTGAGCTCACACTAAATACATTAAACCATATTGTATGGGAATATTAATAATAAATCACTGTTAAAACGAACAAAGCTTAACCTCCTATCGTATTGGAATTCTAAATGTCACAGTTAATTATCTTTGGGGACAGTATATAGATTTCAAAAACTTCATAAAATGTTCATAAGATTTTTCAGACAGCTGGCTTATGTTCAGGGAATGCTTATTTTTACAAATTGGGTACTCTATTAAATACCGTACTTCGTTTGAAGAATAAATTCGCTAAAATATATAGATATTAGGTGTTCGTTTTAGGGTAGAAAAAAGTTATGGAAACAGGCTGTAAATAAAATACTGTGAAATGGTTTACCATCAACGTCAGCCGCATACTACTTTCTTTGATATGTCTTTATACTGACATCTACACATCACAATTGGAAACGCTGTATCTTAATTGGTTCTGCTGTTTATTTCAGTGCTACAAATTTGTCACGGAACAGCATAATGTATCGAGCACAATACAGCAAGCAAAATATTTATCAGAATCGAATTAACTCTCACTCTATCCTTTTTTGAGTCTATATAGTATATATAAAATAGAAAATTATAATTACTACAAATATCACAATGGAAGCAGTTTGTCGGTATATGTCTTATACTCATTAATTTGCCAAAGTTTCAGAAAATTAATTTCATCTTATATTTATTTACATTCTTATTATTATTATTCCTATAACATTAATGTTTTTCATCATTATACTTCTCCCACGTTCGTCACATAGAATTTTATTCCCCTTTATCATCAATAAATAAAATTAAAGGATCAAGACTTAACATACAAAAGATAAAAAACAGTTGGGCTAAAACAGTAGAAACGTTCTCGATTTATTTGTAGTGCAGAACTTCTTGGCCCTTCCAATGGGTTTTCCCAACACCAACACGCTGACATTCATAGGTGTATCACACCATTGATATTTATTGAGAGAGAGAGAGAGAGAGAGAGAGAGAGAGAGAGAGAGAGAGAGAGAAAATTATTGCTAATAAATTAATAATTAATTTGGGCCCGTTCCGGGACCTACATGTTTATAAATCAAGCAATGTGTAATATAAATAAATGTGAAGACATTTTTGTGAAAAGTTTGAAAATGTTAAGGCTTTGCCATCAAGAGTAAAAATATCCGTTTTAAATTAGCTTCAAGTTCGTGATCAATCCGGGGATAACTGTTCTGGAGAAACTCGTCTGAACGGTTTAGGCGTTAGTTTTGACTGCTGATGATTGATGGACACACTGCAAGACGGACAGACAAGCTGACGTATTTTCGTGAACATTTTTTAGGTATTAAGGATCCTAAAAATATATCAATACAAAATATGGATATTGATTAAACAGCTTCAATTTAGTAATTACTACATGTAGGAACAAGAAAAGCCTTCTTTTACGATATCAAGGCCCCACAATACCTGTTTACCTGACCAAAATTCACCGCTGCAGCATTACAATACATTCCCTTCTCTACGAAAGTATGAAGTAGGTGAAAAAATTATTGACCCAATGATTAGAATTATTGCGAACAATTCAGTCATTGTTTCGCTGAATTTAGGGTGAGGGTGAGGATGAGGGCGAGGGCGAGGGCGAGGGCGAGGGCGAGGGCGAGGGCGAGGGCGAGGGCGAGGGCGAGGAAGCGGGCGAGGGCGAGGGCGCGGGCGAGGACGCTGGAAGAGGCGCGGGAGAGAGCGAGGGCGAGGGCGCGGGCGAAGAAGTAACCGTGGGCGCGGTCGTAGGCGAGGCCAGCTCGAGCCAGATGGGCCAGGCAGCCAGCTCGAGCAGGTGGCGAGCGCTTGGGTTCTGCGATGACAGTGGCAAGCAACGGCTCCCGCTCCAGATCGGGCGCCCGATGCCTGGGCGCGGCGCGTTGACAGCGCTGCCCGGGTGACACATGGCGTTCTGGTCCCGCCGCCCGGCCGCGTTGCCCCGCGCCGCGCCGCACCTCTCGCGCGTTCACTGCTACCTGCGCGGCGCTCGGGATTTTGCTCACAATTCCATATCCAGGCAATGCTTCATCTTTCTTCGATTCATAACGGAGGATTTGTAAAGCCCGTATACTAGTTAATGCAATTATTTTTTATTGCATGAGCAGGGGAAGGTTGTACCTTGGACATTCTATAATGTATCTTGGACCTAGGCTAAGTCTAGCTCTGCCTAGCGAGATATATGAATACTTATAATAATATATTATATATATATATATATAATATATATATATATATTATATATATATACTTCATAAAACTGTCAACAGTGGTCTCTGTGTAGTTGAATTTGTTTATTTGGCAGTTCAGCAGCTGTAGAAATTATTAAAAACTTAATAATTGTCAAAAGAACCTGTCAAAAGAAAATACTTGTCAATAGTTCTCTCAATTATGGACCAAAAATATGCAAGTTCGTTTTAAATAAAAACAATTTTTAATTCTGTATTTTTTTAAGTGCAGAACAAAGTGGTTGAAATGAAGCGCATCCTTACTTCAAAATGGCATAAGGCATTCACTTCAATGTGACAATGTGTTGTACCTTGGACCTATCAAAAGCGTATTAGCTTGAACAGGCCTGATGCTGATGATCCCAAATTGTAGTACTATTATATTTGACGTATTCAATTTACGTTTAGCTTTACAACAAAATGAGAAATAACCATATTTTCAAGATTTTATTTTCATAAAAACACAATGTCACGAAATGCAATGTGTCAAGAGAAAAGCTGTAATCAAGGAGGACATTAAAAAGGCCATAGTTATGGTGTTAAAAATACATATTACAATTTATGTGATAATATATTATTATTGTTGTATTATTTATTATTATATTATCTTATTATAATTATGGCGTGCAAATTATGAAAAATAATCTGAAGTTTCAAAGATATATGCAGGAAGATACCACCGTAAATGCTATCGACAAGAAGCTTCCAGATCCAGTTCGTACTGGAGGATCATTTCGACAGCTTCAAAAGTTAACATTTGAAACTGATTAATCAAATGTTAACATTTACTTTTGAAAACTCACTATTTACTTTTTGCCTCAATATGCTAATTATGCCGTATTTCGTCTTAAGACATTAGTTTATTTAAACGTTAATAAATAACATTGTTCCTTCTAATAAGATGTATTTTTCCCAACAAAATTATGTACGATCATAGGTACAATATTCCTAGGTCCAAGGTACAACACCTGTGTTGTACCTCGGTTCTAATAACACTTTTTTTAACTTTGCAAATGAACTAATAAAGTTATAAGACTACAAGATTAAAAAAAATATGTGTGACGTATACAATTCTAGAGTATCCATCAAAAATGTTTAGGACTTAGTTTGTTCCGAAACGACAAAATTAAAAATACAAACTCCAAGATGAGTCCGAGGTACAACACCTTCCCCTATATAGGGTGGAAACCAACGTCGTCAGGAGCGAGTTATTAAATTTGCACGAACACAATAAAGCAACATTATAAACGTGTTGCATACGCTATTTTTTGTGTTACATCATTATAAATTTCTATGAGAATCAAACATAATTTTGTGAAAAAACTTTCTTACGTCACGGATATTTGGCATGTCTGCGAGAAAACGTTGGTCGGCTGTTCCGTTTACTGCTACCTTCTCACGATTCTCTCGCTGCGAATATCTGAACGTGTAATGACGCAATCTTTCGTGCCGTAAAATGCTAATACGTCATCACTTGTGCCTTGAAGGCCCTTTTATGAACGATTTATTGCAAGAGAAAAGGTCATTTATAATGCTGGAATACGAAAAATATTTTTGTTTCTATCATGTATAACTTTTTGTCTGATATTGCATTTACTGATTGTTAATCACCCGAAAAATAGCAAATATTTGAACTTAGTTATTTTCATCCGTCTCTGTCCGCAAAAACTGTCGTACAACTTGTAAGAAACAAACGCCATGTTAAGATAAAGTGATTACATTTTTTTCATTTTTACGCTTAGATACAGTGTTCATTGATTATTAAGCCGATTCATGTTTCCATTGTTCTTATACCAGTTATCTTTGACGTTGAACCTCAACGGTAAATAGTTAATTACAGGTGTTTGTGTGAAACAGAAAAAATTAAAAAATACCGTTTAGTTTAAAAATACATGAAGAGATGAATGAATAAAAATGTACATCGTTTAACATTTTGGACCCTGATGCCCTCTTTACTCGTAAATCTTAACATCGATGATCCGAATGTTAATTATGTCTTCATAATTTTCTTTAAAATACAGCAATCAATTTCTGTAGTCAAAAATTCTTACTAGATATAAAGATGTAACAATTTGAGAGCACTGTACAAAAATTAGTTTTATATATTTCAATTAAAAACTAATATTTTGTTTCATGCAAATTTCCTACCCTCTCACTAAGCTCTACATTGGTTGATAAATCGTTTTACCGAAAACAATTTGCTTCTCAAAAGTATACAAACAAATGTTAAAAATATTCAATTTTGAAATAAAAATTTCATGAATTTTCCTAAACGATTTCTAGTATAATGCTTCTATTTCCTAAACATTTCTAAATTTGCGTCTCATTTTTAAGTTGATCGAAAGGCAGAGAAAGTAATTAAAGCAGAAAAACCTAATGCATTCACGTTTCGACATGTTAAAGTTCATTTTAATCATCGCTCTTTTCAAGTGCTTCTAAATTAAGCGCTAATTTGTAATTTTGCTGTTTGACTTGTAATATCAATGGACATTTTAGATAACTATGTTAGCGAAAAGATGAGGCAATCCAAAAAATATTGGGTAGAAAAATACTAAGTATGAATAAAATAATAGCAAATGGATATATTTAACGACAGTACTAAAGTATATTCGTTTGCGGGCTATTTGTTTTCTAGCTTTTTCTTTCACATTAAACCGTGTAATAAATCGAACCTTGAATCCTAACATTTAAAAGAACTTTTGAAACATTCTGTGTACACACGGGAGAGAAGGCGAATCGTCAACAAGTAGCATAAAAAGCCCTATTCCGCGGCAGGGGGGCGAGGGGCACAGAGGGGACATATAGGGAGAGCACACACGGAGCCCGGGGCGGTCGGTTGCTGCTTGGGCAAACACTCGCTGGCGTCGTGCTGCTGCGGGGGCGTTCCAAGATGGGGCAGGGGAGGCAAGGGACCAGAGAAGGGGCGAGGAAAAGACTGGGAAAGGCGCTGCGAAAGAGGGTTACGGGAGGAGTGTGGGAGAGAACAGAGAACACTTTTGGCTCTCAGTTGTTGTGCGGTACAAAATTCATCCGAAGGAAAAACTTTATATTATTATTATTATTATTATTATTATTATTATTATTATTATTATTATTATTATTATTATTATTATTATTACTATTATTATTACTATTATTATTATTAAACATTGTTTTTCTCGGTATTCACGGGTAAAACAATTTTCTTACAATCCTGCATGTGTTCAAGATAATCAATTTGTGCATATTTTGAAAGGTATATTTGGGTATTTGAATAAGTTTTTAATGGATGTTGTTTGGTATAATATCCCTCTGCAAGACGAAAAGAATAATATGAACGTTTTGGAGAATCCGTGGTGCTTTCACTTCCGTTGCCAGTTCTGTGTACTTGTTTTTTGTTTTGCATATGCTGTTTGTAGGTTTGCTGTTTGTGGAATTTTGATGTGAATCGAATAACTACTCTTTTGCAGTTTGTCTATGAAAGTTAAGTCTGGTCTGTTGTGGTGAATTATTACTATTACTATAATTATTTTAAATTTAATAATATCATTATTATTATTATTATTATTATTATTATTATTATTATTACTACTACTACTACTACTACTACAATATTGTCATCGACAATATATTGTTGAGCATTTTCGATTTTTTTCGAACTTTGCACCACATTGGCGACGACCAGATCCTACCTATTCTTTTAAATAAAACAAATAATTTAATAAATAAATAAAACATGGCATCCACGTATTCCTTCACATGCCGGGCTGTTGCAGTGTCTTTGCAAAGTTATTAGGCATGCGTGCTCCAGCGGAGGGGCGTGTGTCACAAGTTCTCCCTCCCACGCAAATACGTAGCACATGTTTGTATTTGCATATGGCGGCCGCCCTGATGCCGTAGCTGAGGGGTAACTGTGCTTTGGCCCACGATACACATTGGAGTCCCAAAACGAGGACAGACGATCGGGAGTTCTGGACGATAATATTATGAGGATGGGAAAGGTATGTGATCTTCACGATGTTATTGCTCGTTTAATCTTTCATTATTGTACCAGCACCTAACTATTATGCCCATGATTGGAATGTGTGAATGAATTTTGGGATAGATAATTCTGAAAATATGATATGAATGATGAGAGATTAATGGTAGATTAAGACGTGCGGGAAACGGGGGAACAGCTAGAATTCACGCGTCACTTGATTGATTATTTCGTGTTTTCGAACACGTTAACTGTTATGGTAATAAATCCTATAAGTGTAGTGCACGTACGGAAGATGGTAGTGATCTTTCCCTGCTAGATGGAGAGGTCTCGCACTGTCCTTCACAAGTTCGAATCTCCCGACTGGTCTCCCGACAAGTGTGAAGGTGTAATGTAAAAGTGAGTGGAAGTGTAAGAAAATGTGAGGATTGGACGAGGAAGTTTGTCATTGATTGATTCCGAGCGCACCATTGGCTAAGGGCATTAGTCCCACAAGTGTAGTGCATATTTTTCCTGGTGATGCGGCGGTGATCATCTGTCTCAGGACGATGAAATACGGTGCCGACCTACGGACGAGTAGCGGGGTTTTCCCCAACAAGGTATCCGTTACCAGCGGGGTACCGCCCTAGCCGGGGGAAGCTCCAAGCTCCAGACATCTACCGGCATGTGTGGAAGTGTAGT
This sequence comes from Gryllus bimaculatus, assembly GCA_017312745.1. NCBI lineage: Eukaryota > Metazoa > Arthropoda > Insecta > Orthoptera > Gryllidae > Gryllus > Gryllus bimaculatus. The sequence continues at coordinate 1,771,028 of BOPP01000161.1, read as the reverse complement.
GCACGTAGGTGTAAGTGTCTGTAAGGGGCAAGAATAGAACAAGGAAGAGGTAGGAAAGATCTCGAGCGGTCCGTGTCCCGTTTGTTAGGGTACTGCTACGGCATTTGCCTCGTATTGATATGAGAAAAGACGGAAAACTGCCCATAAAAACAGTCAGTTGCTAGAATTCTCCTTCAGATAGCGACTGTATTCTATCTAGTTATCTAGCTAATGTGAGTCGTTCCACTATCGGGACTCGAAATCTAGAATCTCCCAGCCAGAAGTACTGCAGTGACAGCTGATGCGCTGAGCCACCTAAGCCGGTACAAATTCCCAATGGGTATATTTCCCCCATGGTATTTCCTCTTTTCGTTTGCTTCTTCCTCGCCCTACCATATAGTTTGAATGCGATGGTGGGACCCTCCTGAATTCCAGGAATCGGTAGGTTAGAATATGAAGAATGTATACCATGTAATTACCTGATTCTGCATAGCTAACTACAGAGCTCACATTAATTAGTTTAACTCGCATACTAATTTGCTTACTAATTGAAAAGAAATAAAATAAAACAAAACAGTTCTCTAAGACGAGATAGTGTCCTCTTCAGTTCATTTTGTGAAAGGAAAGTTTTGTTTCGCTATTGTTAGACATATGTTGATGGTCTCTTCCTTTATTCGAAATATTTGACGAGTGCAGCTTTCTTCCTGCCTTAACTAACGCATTCATTATATTACCTAACTTTCACTTGTACGACTTTTGATATCAAGTATCTTTATAAATATTTTATTTCCACAAATTTAAAATGAAATTGTTCAGTTCTTATATGATCAAAATCTTTTCATTTCATGAGTGTAAAATCTTTCTACAAATAAAAACATATGAGACTCTCACCCAAGGAGGAATTTCCTGAAGTAGTCTATTATGGAGGCCTCTCGTGCAACTCGTACTTACAAATTAATTATTGACTTATATATCACGTAAATAGTAAATAAAGTGTTTCGATCCCATTTATCATACAAAAGTACTGAGATGCAGATACATAGAAAATTAATACAAGTATACGAATCCTAAAAATTGGTGGAATTTCAACCCGTCTCTCGGAGAAGCTCAAGATACACATTCAAAAATATAGCTTTTTATAATTTTCTATGCTAACGAAATTAATTTAATATACCAATTGCATTACATTTTAAGAAATTATTCCGTATATTTTATATTCAGCATAAATAAAAAATATGAGAATACATTAAGCAATCTGAACACTGAACTTGTAGCACCCTCAACCCTGAGTGCACCTCTGAATTTACGTATAGTAAATTATAACATTTAAATGATTTATTAAAATATAGTGTACTAATTGCGACTATTCAGTCAATTCTCCAATGTATACTATTCGCAATACTGTACGTAAGGACCATTGACAATCATTCAAAAGTAAGACGTGATGACCCTATCAGACTTGTCGAAACCAAATTCTAAATGGTGAGATGTATGTAAACAAAGATTACTACGGTGGCGTTGATATACAGACCAAAACTGGAAATGTTGATGGCAAACATGAAAAGCAAAGGAAAGGACAGTGAATAACATAATCTGTGCCATCTTTTACACTGCATTGCTTTTAAAGAAAGTTTACGTTATGTCTCTAAGACGATGAATCGCTGTAAACGTCTGTTACAGAAGTCGCCTTTGAGTGAGATTTCCTTACAATTCTCAGAAATGCTTCCGAGAAATCTGTTGAGAGCAGAAGGATAACGAGACATTTTGTGTCTTTGATCTATCATTTACCGTTTTCACGTGGTTTAAAGAGCCGTTTCTCTCAGTCTGCCGTATTTCCAGAACCACAAGAGGTAATTCACAATTCACTGACCTGCTTGCCGTTCTCTAAATCCTCAGAGGCCATTATTTTCAGAGAAAAGAGTTTCGACTTAATTCAATATCATTTCTTGATATCAATGAATATTTCTCTTCCTGAAACCAGCTTTCTTTAAAAATTAATCCAGTGCATTCTAGGAGAATTCTCACAATGGAAAATTCCTTTCCCGTGCGAATATTTAGATTTTATTCCAATAAATATATGAGATAATTTGGGGAGGTTATGTGCTGTTCGCTTCTTCATTTCATATCAATCCAAGATAACGATAACGATTTTTTTAATTAATCCCTATGATATAGAGATAAAGCATTTACGAGACGATGCAACGTGTAAGAACAGAAAACGTTTTTTGTGTACTGTACAAGACATCTCCAAAATCACAATTTATTGCCAATTACTTTTTACTCTCTGATGTACTACGTGCAGAAAACGTTATGTAATGATGCAGAAAAGTGTCGACATTTAATGAGAAAAGCTTTTATTTCTCAAAAAATGTCTTCTAAGAACATACGTCCATCCGTCGGTTCATTGGTCCATCTGTTAATCGGCGCGTTCGTCAATCATCGATCCGTCTGTCCATCTGTTCGTCGGTCCAGCTGTCCGTTGGTTCACCTGTCCGCCTGAATAACACTAGCTCCTAAATTGCACAGGGGATTTCCTCCCAAACGGATATCCCGATCGCGGAATTCTATTAGAAACGGATCCTTTAATTTTTCGGGGTAAATAACATGAACATCTTACGAAATTTTCAAAATTTCAAAAATTGAACCAGAACCACGAACTATATTAAGCAACTTTTTCTTTGCTGTGGCGATGTGTCAATTGGCTGGTACACTCACGCTCGTCCTGTCGGATACTTATCAGTTGTCGGAGGTCGAAAAAATAATTTTGGTCTACCCAGAAAAACATCTGTCTTCCTCTCTTGATTTTTATATCTCTATAGGACTCGCAGTACTTTAGATATGGGACTTGCGTCGTAATTATGTATTCTTATTTATGTGAAGATCTTCATTAGGAAAATGCAATATTACTGAAAACAAAACGTAAAATACAAATTTTTAAAATATCCTAGAGGGAATTCCAACTCAAAGGGAAAAGATCACCGTCTATGAGCTATTGTAGAAATATTCGCGGTCACATTTAATTCTACCAGTTTTATTACATGGCTGATCCTTTTTCATTTATTCGGACCCAGAAGATTGGTCACAATACCAACCATTACATTCAGTTTGTTCTCATTTTTTGCCGGCAATAAATGAATCAAAACTAGCGCAGACGAAGTAGAAGATAACCTTCGATAAGATTTACAAGTTCGCTGGGTAAATAGAAGGATAATGACGTCGGAAGGGCATGGTAACTCCTTTTCCGATTCTCGTCTAATTACAGTGACTTTGCTTTCTCCGCGCACCCCGTTCCGTG